>JASTUI010000016.1:0-227538 GCA_031125405.1 Saccharomycopsis oosterbeekiorum
AAAATCACTTCTGATCCTTCAAGTGATTTACTTTTATCCCAATTAGTCTCGAATTACCAATAAAGTAATTCCGATTAAGGTATTTCAACTAAAAATGATGATCCTAACCAAATCATCGGAAATACTCCGAATTCTTACTAATCATAAGGCACATTCTTACTAATCTTCTTGGCTCTTAGTTAATAATGCCTCACATTATTACTCGTAATACGACACATTCTTACTAATCTTCTTGGCTCTTAGTTAATAATGCCTCACAGTATACTCGTAATACAACAAAATACTCTTTTGAAAAGAGTTTGAATAACTTTCTTTTTTGTTTTGCAATTCATCTTATGCACATACCTAGAAACTAATCCAATAAAATTTATTGGCAACTTCTGGAAAAAAAAATATAATTGGTCCCTTGGCCCAGTTGGTTAAGGCGTGGTGCTAATATAGAGCTGAATATCAGCAATGTTACGCCAAGATCAGCAGTTCGATCCTGCTAGGGACCATTTTTTTTGTTTTTTCAAGTTTTATCAAGGTATTTGTAAATATTTTATTTTTTTTTTACTATCAATAGTTTCAAAATCTCTATATCTATGGTTAAAAAATTAAAATAATTCAATTGTTTTATTTGTTCATTTAACTTCGATATTTGGTTTTTCTTTGATTTCGGTGTGAAGTTGGGCCCTAATTTTTCTCCTTCGTACGTGTGCATCACAAGCTTCTCTGCGCATCTAATTTTGTGTGCCTAAAAATTTTTTTTTTTTTAAAAATTTTAAGATTGGTATATTATATCATTAGTAATGAATTAATGAAACTAAGAGACATCGGCATTAAAGAGGCTAAAATCAAAAATATTAATAGAAAGGACAAGTTTTGGTTTTGACGTATATATAGGAGAATTTTGGAAAATCTGATAGAGATTATATATAAGAAGAGCAAAAAACGAATAAGGAAAAAATGGTTAAAAAAGAAGATCTTGTCAATATTGAATATAACAGAGTTACTAACGTATCATCTACAGATATTCCAGGATATCAACAAGGAACTGATTTCTCGTGGGATTTGAACAAGTTCAAGGAGAATTTCAAGATTGACATTCAATACATCAATAGTAAAGAAGCAAATTTTGATTTAATAAATGTGGATACATCAATAGCTAATGCATTCCGTCGTGTAATGATCGCTGAAGTTCCATCTGTTGCTGCGGAAACTATTTTCATATTTAATAACACCAGTGTGATTGCTGATGAAGTTTTGTCTCATAGAATTGGTTTGATCCCGTTGAAGATTGACCCAGATGCATTAAATTGGATTGATAGTTCAAGCAATGATGATGGAGATGAAGGAAAATTTACAGATGAAAACACGGTTGTTTTGTCATTAAATATGAAATGCACCAGAAACCCAAATGCTTCAAAGAACCTGACTGATCCGAAAGAGTTATTTATCAACAGTCATATATATGCCAGAGACTTGAAATTTGAGCCACATGGTAAACAAGAAGAACTTTTTAAAAGTAATCCTGTTGAACCTGTTTATCCAGATATTTTATTGGCTAAATTAAGACCAGGTCAAGAGATCTCCTTAACTGCTCATTGCATTTTAGGTATCGGTGCGGACCATGCCAAGTTTTCCCCAGTCGCTACCGCTTCTTATAGATTAATGCCAGTTATTAACATTACTGAACCTATCACTGGTAAAGATGCAAAGAAGTTTCAAAAATGTTTCCCACCAGGTGTCATTGGTATCAACGATAACGATGAAGCTTATGTGAAGGATTCTAGAAAAGATACCGTTTCTAGAGAATGTTTGAGACATGATGAGTTCAAGGAAAAGGTCAAATTGGGAAGAAATAGACAACATTTTATTTTCAATGTTGAAAGTTGTAGTGCTATGTCTCCTGAGGAGATTTTCTTTAAATCTGTTAGAATTTTAAAGAATAAAGCCGAATATTTGCGCGACTGTCCAATCGGCCAAGTTTAAGGCGTATGTACCTTCACTTTAAACAAATAACAAGTTAGTAAATAGTTAATAGTTTTTAATAATAAAAAAAATATTTTCTTACAAAAAAACTTCACAATAAATTAAAAAAAGTATCATTTCATTCATAAAAACATCATTATTTACACATCAAAAATAAAGAAGTGAGAGCAGCTATACAGAATCGAAATTACACATTATTAGCATTTCTAGTAGCATCAGTAATTACATTGGCACCAGCAGTGGCATTTCTAAGATGGTTCTGAATATATGCGTCTAAATGTTGATCCAAATTCATATCATCTTCAGATGTACTTTCCTGCATGGGATTCAAGCTCCAAATGTTTCTAAAGACTTCAATTAAATCGACGTGGATTACGTTAAATTTTCCTGAATACCCATCCTCATATTTCGATTGCTTGTCTTGTGAGTTGTAATAGTCATCTATTATGTTGAGTACATCATCATTTTCATCATTATTACTGTGATTATGATTTTCATCATCATAATTATCATTTTCGCTTCTGAGGTTGCTTTCATCTGCATTTCTATTCTCGATTTGAGAAGTTGACCGCTGTAAATCATTTGACTCATTCTCTGGGGCTGAGGGTACCAAATCTGCATCATTTTGTTTTGCATCAGTATACCAAATGGAATATAACAATGATTGTAGCACAATGATTAAAATATCCAAATAAATAAGCAATGCAAAATGGATATGTGTCTCACCTATTACTCTGATGGAATATGTCATTTTGAATGAATTATTTTCTGTGCTGTAGTACTCTGCCCTGTTATAGAAAAGAAGCCTCATCAACAATACGCAAGCATTGAATAAAAGTGGTGTGAAATATGATATTTTTAGCAATTTCTGCTTCTTCCTTTTTGTCAAACCCATTTCAAGGATCTGTGAAGGTAATGGATTACTCAAAGAGGATTGTAATAGAGACCTGACAACCAATGTGAGCATGGAATAATCTAGAAGGTAACAATATATAAGGTTAATATAACATAGTACATCTACATTTTTCTTCAAATCGTTGAGGAATGCCTTCTTTCTTTTCTTGGAGACTCGTTTATTATTCTTGAATTTTTCCTCAAGATCTACTCGTTGTAGTAGTTCTTCTGACAGCATTATTGTGAGTTATAGGGAAACAGGGAATCAAAAAGAAAAACTAGTATGCAGTCGAAACCATATGTTTTTGTAACTAAAATAACGACTTAAAAATTTTTATTATTTTATTATTATTATAAAGATATATCACCTTCTTGATTATTATATTGTATTCAATAATTTGTTGATGTTGGCAAAATTATAGGACTATTAACATAATGTTACATCTCACATTAATTCATTTGCCATTTCGAAATTAGAAAGGCATGCTACCTTATTTTTTTAGCAAATATAAGCGCACAGCAGCAACTACACACCGCTTCTGCTCTGACAGCTAATTTGATGGTTCAATAAGAGTTGAACAACAACATATAATAATGATAATAATAAATATAACAAGAATGCATTCAGTGATTTTTGTTTAAAGAGAAAGAAAGCACAAAATCAACAACAGTTTGTTGATGATCAGTATGTAAAGGAAAAAGACATTATGAAAAATAAAAAATATAATTGAAGATATACAATTCAAAACAAAATCGAATATATATACATATATATGGGTGAAGTAAAGTTGTGATAACGATCATTAATTAAATTTCTTTAAACCTAACCGGTGAATTTTTCCCAATTGGATGGACGTTTCATATTGTTAACGGAGAAATATCTCTTGGTACAGAAGTAATCTTTCCAAGTGACATCTTCACTGACGTCACAAACACATTTATTTTTCAATCTTGTGTCTGGATCAATAGGACAGTTATTGAATGGTATATGGAAGTAACCGACATCTCCAAAGAAGTGAAGTTGCGATCTTTCCAAGAACAAAGCAGCAGCAATGGAATGAACTGGAGCGTCACCCCATCTTTCATAGAAGAAACCACCCGATTTATCCAAGTAGTCAAAATAAGCCATGTAGGCATCGCCTCTCCAGAAGTCCAATGAACCAACTTCAAAGTTGGACCAGAAATGACACAAGTTGTAACTAGCACCACCATCGTCAGAGATGAAATCCAACATGTTGTTTTCTGGCAAGTATTGCGGGTTTTCCTTCATGAATTTCTTGGTGGTGTCCCATAATGTTGGAACAGTTTCAATGTATTCAGGCAATGAGATAGTCCAACCGTAAGCCTTGTTGTTGTCCTGCATGAACTTAAAGATATCATAATCGATATCACAGAAGACCTTGATATCAGGTTCGACTCTCCAGTAGTATTTATATTCTTCTAATAATGGGTGTCTGAAAAAGAAACCGGACTCATATCTACACATGTGTCTGTAGGAGATGGAATCACCATAAATGATACCTCTGCTACCCATATCTTTACGAACAGCAGCAGCTTTTTCAGTGTCAATCCAAGATGGGAAGCCCCATTGAGATTTGTCAATCTTACCGTATTTAGTTTCACCAGAGACTAAGTTAGAGGTGACTTCTTTGAACTCTTCAGTAAATTCATCATCGTTCAAGAAAACCCAGTCGTACATGAACTTCTTGTTGAATCTATCTTCAATATGTCTGATGGAGTTCGCCAAGGAATTCAAATCTCTATTTCTAGCTAATGTGACAAAAGTGGCCTTAATTCTGTCCTTCTTGTTTGGCGGGGTGCTGTAATAGGTCTTCTTGTAGCCATCGTCATCGATGACGACTTCTTGTGTGGAGGAAAATTTAGCATCATCTGCATGTGAAGCCGAACCTTTTTTGAGACTGCTTTGGTCACTATTATGTTGCGCAGCAGCAGCTTTGTCGCCAGTGACGATCTTGCTGGTGTCAACCACTTGAGAAGCATCAGTGTTAACCACTGGAAGATAGCCCGAGCCGGAACCTTTGGTCAAGATAAACCCGCAGAAAAGAATGGCAGCAATCAAGGCCGTGAATCTAAACAATCTAGAGTTGGATCTACTCATTATTGGATTTCCTTTGTTTCTTTTTCTTAGTGCTTATTAATTCAAAGATATACTATTTATGTTACGCAAACTGTTCACTTTTCTTGACGGAAAATGAGAACAAACAATAGTAGTAGCAACAGTAAGCAATAATAAATATGATATGGATATTTCAGAAGAAGAATATCTAAATAGAACAGATGAAATTTTTACTTAAGTATGCTGAAAAGAAGCAACGGATATTTGAAAATCAATATCAACCTTAGTAAAATATTTTTTTTTCTTTACAAAGTGTCGAATATCTTGCAAATTCTGTGTCCTCTTTAGATTTATTTCTTTTTTCGAGCATTTTGCGTTCAAAAAAAAAAAAAAGGAGATAGTTTTAACAAGAGAAAAAAGCTTAAAACAAAAAAAGGTTCAGCTTCTCTAGACAAAAACGCAGAATGTTTTCAATGTCGCAATGATTTTGAGGCACAGTTAACCTTGTGCTCGTAACAAATTTCAGCAGTCCTAGCAGCGCTCATAATATATACATGAATCACAGAAAAGTAGCAATGCTCATAACTTTGTCTCAGCACTCGTAATGGCAAGCATGAGCGGGTTACCCCCTGAGCGAAGTTTCAACATGAATAATTGTACAATGCATCCATCTAATGCTATCAGAGGATATACAAAAAATACTAAACGGTCTATTTATTATACGCTCGTTATATAGAGTGATCTCAACACTGCGACTGCTGCCACCACTAATACTGCCTACCATCATAAGCGCCAAACCTACAACAATCTTGGATTTATCTTGATGCTTTCAATCAATCCATCCTCATGATCACCCCCGACGGTCAAGATCTCATTGATTATGGCTTCCTTGTTGATGATAACTTGATCATTTTCAACAACCTTGAAATTATAGCCAAGATTGATCTTGAAATTCTTCGGCTCTAACACATTTGGATAGAAAATACCGACAATCTTAAAGGTGGTGCTTGCATTATTCTTTTTTTGTCTCTTGTTACCAATTGGGACAGTATCTGAGAAAGTAACATCATCATTATCATCATTCAAAAGTCTAGTAGAAAACAAAACAACATTCCTATAGGTCTTGTTTAATCTTGCAACAAGTTTCAAGATAGGATTGCTTTTCTCGTTCAATTCGTACTCCAAATCTCTACCTTTTGTATCATCTTTGTTCATTGATAAATTCTTGAATTCATTTTTGGAGGTAAGAACACCATAATCTAAATTCTCCAATTTTTTACAGCTGATCACTATGTCATAATCTGAAAACGATGGTGTGAATAACAAATCCAAAACAGTTTTCTTTTTAATTTGGGACCCGTCCTCTTCATTGACAATGCTGTTATAGCTGTTGAATTCCTTTTCTATTACGTTGATGGCAATCTTACACAACTTAGATAATCTTAAGGCAATCGGAAACTCAACTGGAACACCATATAAGTATCCTTCATCAGTTTCATTTCCACTAACGTTCAATCTAGGACATCCAATCAAGAATTGATAATTGATACCGTTTGGATCAAAAGTACGATATTTTTGTTTAAACGTGCTGATCATCATTGTGTTTTCTCTTAAGGAAATCTTTGCATTGCTAGTACTATCGTCATTTTCAATCTCATCTTTGGAGAAGGAATTATCATCTCGACTAAGTTGAAGAATTAAAGGGTCTTGGATCCAGTTCCAGTTAGCTATGAAATACAAGATTCTTAGAAACCCATTTTGTAAACTTGATGGTGGCAACCATGGAGATATCCCAGTATTCACAAAAGGTTGTAAACAAATCAAATCTAACAACTCGTCAGGGAAATGACAAAGTAAGTACTGACTATCTAACCATTTCTTGAATAAACGAACGCTCGGTGACAAAAACAAATGCTGAAATGATAAAGTGGTATAAAGGCGGGTTAGCTTGGCATTGATAAGATATTGCTGTTGAAATTTGAAATATGTTTTTTCTAATAATGGAAGTTTTTCCTTTGGACAGTTAGTCAATGATCTATAATAAAGAATTTCGTCCATTGGAGTCAAAACATTAATTTTAAATCCAAATCCTGCAGGAGTAACAATCTTCAAACTATGAATATGTTCATTTAACGGAATCGAATCGTCTTTTTCCAAGAAGGAGCTATATCCAGAATTTAAGGCTGTAAGTAATTCATATATCTTCACTAGAAATGCAGTCTTTGTGATCTCTAATGCGTTGATTTCATTTGGCCAGTCCTTAGACGTCTCGAATTCTAAAATGCAGCTATTGAAGAAATCAACATTGGAACTCTTAAATGCAGCCGGTAATAGTAACGAGGTAAATCTAAAATTGTTTGAATTACCAGTCAAATTTTTAATTCTCAAAGGAAGCTTACTATTCAAAGATAACAATAATTTAAACAAATCTTGGAAATCGGAAGTCAAAGTATTAAATGCATGAAGATTTGTGATTGAAGAATTTAAAAAACCTGGATTGGAAGACACAGGCAATTTTTCATGAAATAATTTGATGTTTGATGATAATTTTGAACCCGTGAAGCTGTCTAAATGTAAATTAAACAAGTATTTAATAATTTGATAAATTATAGGCTCATTAAATTTCAGTTGCCAAATAATACAGTGATGAATTGTGTTATCTTTAAATTTTCTTATACTTGTCTTATTATTACCACCCCAAAATTCTATAAAATCATTGATCTTTAAAGTGTTGGAATCATTTATTGAAGGTCCCTTAATAACTAATTTTTCTGATTCAAATTGATTTAAGATCAAATTAATTTCACAAAACATGTTGGAATAATTCAATTCTGGCTTTCTCTTACCTAATTTTGTAAATTTACTGAAATTAGAAGAAATTATAGAATTAGAATTAGAATTATGATTCAAAGAAATATCAATCAATTTCAACTTATCTTTCAATCCAATTTTCAAAATTGTAAAAAGTCTATTCTTAATAAAATTTTCATATGAAATAAATGTAATTTTTTCAATGGAATTGAATTCGACTATTGGAATAGGTAATCTTAAACATAAATCGTATTTCAAAAACTTCAAATCATTTTTAATCAAAAAGATAAATTTGAAATTATCACTGATATCATTATGATTATTATTAACACCATCATTATTCAATAAATTTAAAGTCAATTTTGCCTCGTTTTGTAAGTTGTGATAGTTGTACTTGGTCAACTTCCATAACAAATTCAATTTGGTAACATTATCAAAAATCATAGGAACGTTATAACTTTCCTCAACATATCTAATATCCTTACATTCATTATCGAAAAACAAATGACCAGAATCACATAAATCCATATTTGCAAGATAATTCACGGTACCTTTGAATAATTGATATGAAGAGAACCCAGATAATAAAATCTTGTTACCATTATTGGTACCACCTCCTTTTAATAATAATGCTATAATCATAGCAAATTCAAAATGGCCAAAACCTTTATTGGTTAACCCACGTTGAATACACCATAATTTCCCTAATTTACATGCATCGGAAAACCATTCGACTTTTTTCTTGGTCCTGTAAAGAATTCTCAAATAATGATCATATGTAGAGTTCGTAATCAATGAGGAGTTGTAAATTAATGTAGGTGGAAGAGATGTTTCTTTATTATTTTTATTATTTTTGTTACCACCTGTGAGTGTTGAAGATGAACTGTGATCGAGCTGGATTTTTATATTGTTTTTGTTAGGTAAAAGTTTCTTGAATTCAAATAATTTGTAAGGGAAAGACGCAATTAATCTGACAGAAAATTTAGTGGACAGAAAATTGTATTCATTTTCTGAAGACAAGGAAGGAATACAATCGATTCTTAAAGTAGGAGTCAACAAATCATTATTGATGTATTCGTAAGTGAATTTAAAAAAAGATTTTGAGTCTTTAATATTCTGAATTTTCTCACTGTTGAGATACAGGGTCAAATATTTGGATAAGTAAGCCAAGTAAAAACTTCTTTTATAGAAGCATCTGTAATTCAAATAATCTTTTTTATCAAACAACGATTTTGGCATTACTATATTCAAATCCACAACATTATTATAAGGAAGCTTTATACCATTTTTTAAACCAAAGGAGCCAACTAAAGAGACATTATCAGGCTTCAAGTATTGAAACTTATAATTTGGATTGACCGGTTTTGGATCAGGGAATGGGATTTGAATCGAAGTATCCTCAAAAATCTTGTAAATGTCTTTAATTGAATGGACTTCTGAATCAGGAATTTCATTCTCAATGACTTCATAGACCAAATTTAGGAATTTTTCCACTTTCTGAATCTTGTCTTCCCTTAATTTAATTTCCGATAATAGCTCATCGATTTGTAATTTGAATATGTTAGAGCGGAACAACTCTGCGGTTTCTGTAGCGAGAAGAATGTCATTATTGTTTACGTGAAAATTGTCTTTCTTTGGTTTGGTAGAGGACGAGGCAGGTTGTTCTTTTTCGTTATCTTCCTCTTCTTCTTCTTCTTCTTCCTCTTCTTCTTCATCGCTTGTAGCTATAGCGTTATTACCGTCTTGATCAACCTCTTTTTCTTCATCTTCTTCAAAAATGGTATCGGAAGTGCCTTGGCTCATTATAACATTCATCAAGTCGTGCTTAGAGATTACTGGTTTGCTGTCGGCAGCTGCACCTGGATTGGGAACCTCCTCATGGGAAACGGAGCTGGATCTTCTCTTTCTCTTGAAGGACGAGTTTGGGGTGACCATATTTTATATTGCCAAAGCTGTTACTATGCTAGTATTCGGGAGAAGTGAGAGAAATATTACTACTGGCAGTGAACAGATAAAGAAATCAACGAATGGATAAAGGCTGAGTTGGAGTCCTAAATGTGTTGGCAACAAGTATCAATGCAGACGGTATGAAATAAGATGAAATATTAATATTACTGAGTATTATCAGAACAATAACACGTTGCAATATACAAAAAATCAACAACAGGGAGTATACTAGTAAGAAATGAAACCAGTAGGGGTGCTGTTTTGTGTTGCAGTACTATGGCTATTATTTGAATATTGGCTAATTTCTATTTTGATGGTTTTCTCTTTACTATTGGCCATCGCTCAATTAATGAAGCGATTGACCAAAATAATTTTTTTTTCGTCCTCTTTTTTTTTTTTTTTTTTTTTTTTCTCTTTTCGCGTTGATTGTTTGTTTTGTTTGTGCGTGTGTTTTTTCTCATTTTGTATTTTCAGAGTGGCTTTATCCACTTGCAAATAATACCGATATGCTGTGGTAACAGACTAGGACAGTAAAAACTGCGTTTTTTGCAGGAGTTAGGATGTGGTGAAATTATATCCAGTTGACTGTCGGCCGGCAAAATTTATTGCTGATATAATATTTCCTGTACAATAGATATGAGTACTGACAGGCACTGAATGCCAACATTGGCAAGCACTGAAATACACATCCGAACACCTAATGTTTTGGGTATGTTGTGATCCGCATAGATGCCGTATGGTAATTTCTTTTTTTCCAAAAAAAATGATTACGTAATATTGACTAAGAGCCTGACTAATATTTGGTTTGAAGCGTTGACAATCTATTGGTTACAAGCACCGGTACCAGATATATATTATGAGCCCCGATATTTTTGTTTTTTGTAATTTGTTTTACTTTTTTTCTTGTTTTTTTTTTGGTTTTTTTTGGTTTTTTTAACCCGGTGGAGAGACATAAAGAAAAGAAGAAGTGTAAAGGGGAGAAAAACTTCCAGCGCACACATGTAAGAAAAAGAAACAGAATCTGTTCTGTTCTGTTTTCTTTTTTTTTTTTTTTTGTTCTTTTGTAGGAAAATTTTTACTTTTATAAGTTTGATATGTGGGCGGGCAAAATATTTGATTCATGTTTTATGTGCGTGTGAAAATTCAAAGAGGATATAAATCGAATACTGAATACCTCTTTGAGCTATTATCTATACTGGGGACACACTTGACTTGCTACAGAATATTATTACCCATAGCATTGGTAATAGAAAAGCATTATTTTCACTTCTACCACTAGTACTAAGCAATGTCCGCAGAATTTGCGACAAAAGAAGAAATAAACTTGGTGTTTTCCAAGTTGCTGAAGAACCCAGTCAACAGACAATGCTTTGACTGCCATAGCAAGAACCCGACATGGTCATCTGTCCCGTTCGGCATTTTTCTTTGCCTCGACTGTTCTGCCGTCCACAGAAACCTAGGTGTCCACATCTCTTTCGTCAAATCGACAAACTTGGACAAATGGCAAAGAATCCAGTTGAGAGGAATGAAGCACGGCGGTAACAAGGCCGCAAAGGACTACTTCATCAAACACGGAGGACAGTCCATTCTCGAGAAGGACCCTAAGTTGAAATACACATCCCAGGTCGCAATCAACTATAAGAAGGATTTGGCCAAAAGAGCCAAGTTTGATGAATCTCAGTCTCCTGACCGGGTCGTTCTTGACAACCATTTACTCGAGGACGATGTTGGATTTGTTGACAGCAAAGAAGCCTCCAATGACGACAGCTTTTTTGCCAACTTTGAAAAATCAAAAGCCAGCACTGATGAATCTGCCCCAGCTTTGGAAATTGCCACATCTGAAGCTGCCCCACCGCCCAAATTAGTCATAAAAAATACATCCAAAAATAGTCCACTTTCATCGTCCGCAAAATCACCAATAGTCCGTAGACAAATGATCAGAAGTAGTTCTGCCTCTTCAAATAACAGTGCAAACCTGCGCAAGAAATCAAGCATTTTAATAGGTTCTGCCGCAACAAAGAAATCTTTGAGAAATGCCAAAAAATTGAATGCGGAGGAAATTGATTTCGATTCTATTGAAAAGGAAGCAAAGAAAGAACAAGAAGATGGCCTGCAGTTAGATTACAATTCAGCAGCAGCAACAACAACAAACCTTTCTTCCACCGGTGCTTCTGTTAATCCAACGTTGAATAACTCATTCAAGAAGCACGACGACGCTGCTGTCAGCGGTTCTTCTTCTCCTGTGGTCTCGAAGTTTGGCGCAGCTTCCAAGAATTCAGTTGATTCAACAGTTACTCCTAAGTTGGCTAAATTAGGATTTGGTATGACTAGCAGTAAGCCGGAAGAAAAGCCAAAACAAGAAACAGCACAGCAAAAGCCAACAACGCAAAAGACAAAATTTGGAGCAACTGCTTCGAATGGAGAAGTTACATCAAAATACGGATCTCAAAAAGCTATTTCATCAGATCAATTTTTTGGAAGAAACACTTACGATCCCGAATTATCCCAGGAAGCAAAATCCAAATTGAAATCTTTCAATAATTCAAGTGCAATTTCTTCAGCTTCTTATTTTGGTGAAGATGATCAGTCAAGAATGGGAAATACTAACGGTATGCAGGGTGCAGGTGCAGCTAGTAATAATTTCGATATTGGCGGTATTGACATTGAAAATGCAGCTAGGCTGGTAGCTAATACCATTCAGAATACCACCGGGCAAGATGTCACAGTTTTGAAGGATGCTTTGGAGCAAGGTGCTTTCAAGCTTGGTGGTATGATTAGAGATTATTTGAGATAATTTTTTTGCGTTCTGCCCCACTTTATTTTATCATTATTATATATTATTATTTTTATTCTTACCATTGATTTGGCTCGAATAAATCGAATCGACTTATATCATCTATTGAAAATAAATATATCCAATGTTTTCTTACATTAGCATTTTCACTATAATACACTATGATCGTCATTAACTTTTAATTATATACACGTATATAATAATAATCTTTAGACTGAACAAATTTTGTCAATCACCATCGCTAAATTATCATATCCCTTTTTGATCCTTTCATTATTATCATTTTCAAAATCTGGAAAATTGCCATTGATTAATTCCTTCAATAATTTCATCGCTTTCGACCTTAACTTCTTTAAAGTTTCTTCACAATATTTGAAACTCCCGGAAGTTTCGTCCATATAGTTAACAACATGTAATTTCAATTTTTCATTATTCGTCTTTTGTTTCAAAATATTAATCACTTCCTGGTTAGTTTTATCAAAATTTATAGCATGGATAACAGGAAATGAAAACTTGCCCTCTTGCAAATCTTCGCAGTATCCTTTATTTGCAAAGTATTGATCATGCTTTAAATTTAAATAATCATCTTTAATTTGATATATTATGCCCAACAAATTCACCAATGGAACAAATGAAAGATTTAATGAAGTATTTTCGCTATCGTTCCTATTCTGAATCAATTCCATTAATCGGATAGATAATCTAAATAATCCACCTGTTTTATTCATGACCATATCAATGTAATCTTGCTCAGTAGGACATTTCAACGAATCTCGAAAGTACAAATCCAAAGCTTGCCCACGGTGCAAATTCAAAAATTCCTCGTTTAAAACTTTCATAACTTCATTATTCGAATTCCCCATATTCAATTCTAAAGCATATTCCACTGCTTTAAAATACATATAATTTGCACTGTTGATAGTGAAGGCCACCCCAAAAATCGAATGTGCAACAGGTTCACCTCTTCTTAATTCAGAATTATCTTCAACATCATCAATAAGTAATGAAGAATTATGCAAGATTTCAATAATTCTGGTAATTTTACCTAATTGGAAATGAGGAATCTCATAAAATATATTGAATGTATTGATAAGTAACGTTCGTAACTCTTTACCGGATTGTTTGCTTATGTAAAGATATGGTTCTTGAATAATTTTTTCTTGATTAGAAGACCAACTTGGAGAATTTAGTAGCTTGTTATCGTCAATATCCATTTTGTTGGCAGTTATTGGCTATTTTTTGCAATTGAGAAACCATAGGGGTTGTATGTTTATACACGATATTTGCTACCACGCGACACTCTTTCTCTTTTCCTCCCCCAATTTTCAAATTTCACAATTTTATACCTATTTTTTTTGGCGCCACCAAAAAATCGTTTTTTGTTTCTTTTTTTTCTTGTTCGCATTTTGCTTCAAAATCTTCACATGTCAAAAATAAAATACTATTGTTATTTGTGCATTATAAATAAAATTTAATATTCTTATTTCTCATAATTGTTGATCCTGATAAAATCAGGAAAATACAAGTAACAACTATTCTAAAACACTCATTATTGAAATTAGATAGATGATAGCGCCTTTTTGGATTGCATCAAGCTGTACTATTGTACTGCTTCTCTTAAGAAATGTCATTTACCAACATGTTATATAAATAACCTTTTTTATGATATCTTATTGCAACTAACTAAATATGAAAAGTTACGTACAGTCATTAATAATGAAATAAATACAAGTAAATGTAAAAAAGGAAAAAAAAAAATTGAGAATCAAAAAAAAAAAAAAGGGTCAATAACGTCAATCAATCACACCAACTAATTCTTCAGGCATATAGGAACCCGCTACTCCTTTGTCATACGGTTTTTCATTTTCATTATGATCTTCATAAACATATGTAAGGCTATGATCACATTATATAACTACTGGCTTATGCTTTTGTACAATGGTTGATTTTGATAGTCCATTCCAAGTGCATTATTACATTGTAGTTCGTGTTGATGGTTTGGCTAACAGTAAGGAAAATGCTAGCATTTTGCATCAAAGGTTGTATTTGACCATAAAGATGTTCCTCGAAGACTGTTTATTCTTTGTTGTCCTTCGTACCAGCCAAAGCTACATCATTTTAATCGTTTATTGTATTTACTATCCATAGTTAAACTCTCTGCTGCAGAAGTAGCATTCGTCCTAGCTATTGCTTTGCTGGCAGATGTGTTCTTCGAAGCATAAAATTTCACCTCTTCATGCTAAACTGTCAGTTCTTAGCAGTTACTCTGTTCTTGCCGTTACTCTCTGATATGGATTTCACAAAACATACTAGGTGAATAAAACTTACTTTTTCAGATCATAACTATACCGTAATGCAGCCATAGCAAGAGCTTTAAAATAAATACGAATTTATTAGGGTTATTATATCTCATGAATTTTAGCATCTTCCTCATTATTCTTAATTATATATTCGCTTCTTTCATCAATTTTAAACAGCAAATTCACTCTGCTCATTAACAATTTTTTTGATTGATGATTGTAAACTTTCTAATTCATTTAGGGATGAGAAAGTAGCTTTAGCATTCAGTTTCTCATATAATTCATCCGTAATGTTACTTTTCACGGTAACCTGATTTGGATACAGCAGGAAGCTGTTAGGAGCTCTAATAAAATCAGTGACTTTGCCATCATATGTTTTGAAATCCACCTTCTTATTAGAGTTGCCATGATTCTGATATTTTGAATTTCCGACCATATTGAAGGAATTTGCATTCGAAGGTTGTTTAATAGATTTTTTGTCATCCTTTTCAGCTTTGAATTTTTCAGCAGTAGTATACGTGTTTTTTCCAGCACTTTGCTGAAAATTATTGGCAAAACATCCCTGTGAACTCCTAGAATCATCTCTTGTTTGAGCATTACTGAATAAACTGTTTTCATATTTGGCGACATTAATTCTCGACGCGCAACTTGAAAAACTCTTTTCAAGATCTTGATCAGCCAGATTGGTTTGTGGGGTAATAGGATTATTGACAAACATTTGAAATTTCTTCACAGAATTCAACGAAGAGAAAGCAGCTTGATCACTACCATTATCATAGTCACTGGAATCACCACTATTACTGTGACTATTTTCATCATAACTATCGTGGTTTTCGTCATCATCAGAGTCATCATCATAGTCATAATCAAGCTGTTCATCCTCGCTTTCAAGACTTTCATCATCGCCAAAATCATACAGCCTAGTATCAAAATTCAGACGATCAAAAAAACGATCTATATAATCTTCACGTTCTCGATCACTGTAAGGCATATCATCATATGGATGATTACCGCCATTATAGTCAACAATAGAGTCATTATTGTTATTATCTTCATTTTCGCTTTCATCATTGCTATCATCATCATCATTGCTATCATCATCATCATTGCTATCATCATCATCATCATCATCATCATCATCATCATCAGCTTGTTCTGCATTTTCAAGTTTGATGTCGGATGCATAGAAGTTTCTTTTCACGAAGCCATTAATCCAAATATAAGTTCCGTATAATTTCCAAGAAGCTGAACAAAAGAAAAATACGCCAGTAAAAACCAAGAGCGTGAACGCGACTAAGTAAGTGATATTAAATTCTAATGTGTTTCTCCATTTTAAAACTAAGTTCATTTTATCAAATATTTTGGAAAAGTTTGCAGTATATATGATTCCTCCTTCCATTTTTTCAAGAGACACATTCTGCTTCTTATTTAGAGCACCCAAACCTAGGTGTTTAAAAAACAATTTTCTATTTTCTCCAACGACTAAGACCGCTTCTTTATTATGCACAGCTTTGAAAAGTTCTGATCCCATGATAAACCTACCTTTACTGACAAAAAAGGCAGTAGTGAAAAAAAATATGGCTGCTAAGGAAACAAATATTATTCCATCCGGTAGCAATGATTTCAAATGAAACACCATGATGGATTTAGACGATTCTCTGGAAACCACAAACTTTTCGCAACATAACAACAAGTTGTATGCGAATGGCAAAAAGAAGATAAACATACTCAAAAAATTGAATATTGATGGAACGGAAAAAAAAGAATCACCAAAAATAGTGAACAATTGAACTGCCCCAACCTCAAGTTTATATTGTTCTTTGATCTCCTTAGTAGTGATGATGTCATACGGAATTTGAACTAAATAAAAAAGCATCACTTTATGGCAAAAAGATACCAAGTATAAAGATATTGAACCAAGCGAAAATAATAGATAAGGCATAATGAACAAAGCAAGGTCACCAATAACATCCCTAAACATAATGAGCATAAGATTTTTCACTCTTATCATCGAGTTAGCAATATCGTTAGAATGAACGACAGGTAGAACGATAACACAAATAATAAACAAGCCAAGTGCAATGCTTAATGAATTCATTTGATAACTCGTGGAAGTTGGTTGTACAAAAAATAATAAGATAAACTGACCAATGACAAAGGATGTAAAACCAACAGCAGCAAAAATAATGATTGAAAACAGCCATAATGTAAATAGAAATCCAAAAACCCTTAACTTGAAATCAGGTGGAATGTAAACAACGGAATAGTTTTGCTCAGGAGTCAATTCATCTTCAGAATCAGAATAATAATAATCGTGATTCTTCTTTGCATTCTCATGAAAATCATCAGGAACAGTATGATTGTATGGAAGCTTGCTATCATCTTTTGTGACAGGAACAAATAACGTCCTCAAATATGATCTGGTGATATTTCCACTTACAGGAACCCTATAATAATTTCCATCAGGTACAAATACAACATTCAAACTCAAATTCTCACTGAAAAATTTATCCACACTAGACTCAGAACATGGCTTACCATAATCCGGCTTAAGTCCAAATCTCTTAGCTAAAGAATTAATGCCAACAATATCCAAAACTAAAGTGTTTAGTAGACGATAGAATACTGTTCTATAAACCAATGTACCTCTTTCCTTAGAAATATCATTATCCAAAATGAATGATGAAAACCTAAAGGATTTAGCAGCGATCTGAAAGCTTTTTATCCAATACTCTCTAATATAATATTGTAGTGTATGTGCGTCTGCTGTGTAATATATCGTGATAAATAATAATAACAGAAGTGATAAGATCCAAGAGTTGAAATATATCGGCAAGAAATTAACACCATCAGGATATGTTTCAGAGATAAGAGCAGGAGGCACAACGATTCTTAGAAAAAGAGTAACCATACCAATACCAATAACAATGAATAAACTATAAATTACGCCACTCAAAAAAATTCTGTAAAGTTGCAAGGAAAATGGCTTAACTAATGCCTCGTGAAAAAATCTACCATTTTGATCATCTGGGGATCTTAAGAAGTATAAAACACCTGGTCTGGTAATTTTATCACGAACCATGCCCACAAACAAGGAGATCAGGTACATGTATAAAGTACCTAGGGCCCAGTAGTATATGTAGCCTAGATTTATAGGAAGGAGTTTCAAAATTTCAAAAGGCACCCACATAGAAAAAAAGCTTGCATTCACTAAATCCTTGCTTACTTCAACAAATTTAGTGTTCGCAAAAATATCAAAAATTATCTCACTAGAGTTATTCTTCTTGTCAAAAGGATTTGGTACCTGCAACCTAAGATTTTCGACAAATAATGGACCTAATGATGCGTCCATCAAGAAACCACAATAAAGTGGGAAAACTAATAGTTCCAAACCAAAAATAACTAAAGATTTAAGTATTAGTAATATTTGGAATATGAAAATAGAGTATGAAACTTTAGAATATGGTATTTCATGATGAACCACTACCCTGTATCTAATTCTATTCAAATAAGAAAATGCAACATAAATCAACAATGAATACGAGATAAGGATCAACCATTTAGCAGTACTATTGCCTATATATCCACTGCTAATAACAGAGAGAACAGAATTCAAAATAGGTCCAATAATTGACTGATAAAGTAAATTTAATACCTGCAAGCTGTATCTCAACAAAAGATTATGAGAATATAAGTATTGCCATGTATCAAGTCCAGGAATAACTTTCAAAAGTAATCGAACAAATGTCAGCAGAATTACAAAAGCTAAGCCACCAATAATAATACCAAGAAATGTTGGAATGAAATGAAATACCAAAGCGAATATAAAACTCAAACCATAGATAATGCCCGCGTATTGTATAATCATTACTAATGAAGGGAGCAGGTCCACCAAATTAATAACAATGTTATTTTCTGCTTGTTGTTGTTGGATTTCTTCATTGTCTTCATTATGTATATTCAAATTATCCATTTCGGCCATTCTATTAATCATTTGTTCATCAAATAATGCATTATTACCATCTCCATTCATAGTGAAAGGATTAACTTTTCTTTCACGCTCAAGTTCCTCCCTGAATCTGTCCATTGCTATTGGAATAGCATCAACAGTTTGATTCGTTTCACCATTTCTAGTGCGTGGTTGAGAACCAGATAAGTCCAAGCTAAATCCTTGAAAACGAGAAAATTTTAAGAAGTTCTGATTCGGTTTTGTTTCATAATTGTGCGAAAAGTAAGTTTCCAAGACATCATCAATCAATTTTTCAGCCTCAGCGTCACCCGCTGGATCGATGTTTTTAATACTATATCCTTTACCAAAAAATGTATTATTGTGTGTGATATTTCCAGATTCAAAAAGAGCAAGAACAGTATTTAATTTCAATTCTTCGATCAAGCCTCCAAAGCCTGAATCTATTGCTATTTTATTAAGCTCTTCATAATCCCTGAGTGATCCTAATTGAACTATACAAATACGGTCGTACAAATATTTTAGTTGTTTTTTGTCTGCAGAATCATCTATAGCAGTGATTAATTCATCAATAGCATTGAGAATTATAACGAATCGATTTCTAAATGTCTTTTCATAATGCTCTAAGCGTTTCTGATATTCTGATAACAAAATTTCTCTGACTTCTTCTAGTTCACCAGATTTACCAAATCTTCTCTGATATAGAAATTTAAGCGATGATTCATAAAAAAATTTCTGTTCTGCTTCACTTGCATCAATAGAAGGGTCATACTTAAAAGAAGTTAAATCACCATGTTTGATACAGTACTCATTTTCAAAATCACTGAACAGCTTGTCTTTTTCGTAACATGTATGGTTACTTGTTTTGAAATTACTTTCCTCCAAATTTTTCAAGATTTTATCACTCTGCTTAATATTTTCTTGATATTCAACTCTTAATCTAAAAAATGTCATTCTTTTTTTCAGAGGATTTCCAAACCATTTTGAAACCATTTTTGGATATCCATGATCGTCTAATATAAACTGTCTAATGCAAAATCCAACAACAAATACAGCTATAGGAATTGCTAATCTGGATAAATACTCAATATAATGTTTTCTTACTACTGCTTTAAAAAAAAATTCATTCCCAGTTGTATTGTATGGTTTTTCAAAAGAATCGTTTTCAAAAAGAAAAGATCTAATAGTTTGGTTTTGAGGAACTGAAATGTAGAATCGACTGGATGTATTCTTATTGCTTTCTAGATTATTATGTGTGCAACTATATAATATGCTATTAATAATTAATTGCAAGGAACTATTTGCAACAAAGAAGTAAACTGGAAATAATAATAATAATACTGCAACGAACAGAAGACGTAATACATTAGGAACAAACAGTTTAATACTGTTAAGAACCAATCTATATGTCGACTTAACTAGAACTATCAAAGGAATTTTATCAGGAGTTCCGTTTTTGTAAACCACAGTAAACTTATATTCAGTATCACAAATATCACATTTTTTTGCTCTATTAGAATGTTTCATCCATGCTTGTAAGCAATCTTGATGTACATATTTGATGGATCCCCTACATTTACATGGATAATAAAGCTGATTGGATTCCGAGCCTTCAAGTCGGCAAATACGACATGTCAGTTTGACCATCTTGTTCTTCTAGCGTTTATAATAATTTTAGGTGACAATAAAAGTTAAATAATTTCTGTTACGATATTTGATAGATTAGATTGAATATTTAATGACTTCAAAGTATATTTCATGCAGCAAAGTATATTATTTATCGAAAATAGCTCCTCTTCAAAGAGTATTTCTTTTTCGACCGATTTTTTTTTTTTTGGTATGGTGAAATTGAGCACGAACATAAAAAAAGTGGTAAATGCTATTTAAATATTAGGCAGAAGTTTCAAAATCCTAAAACGAATTAACCATTATATTAAGTCTGCGTAAATGAATATCTACAAAGCTTTGTTTATTTTTTTAGAATTAAAAAAAAGGTTATTTATTTATTGAAAGATTTTTATATATCTATAAAAAAAATTCCTCAGTATGACAATAGTCTTCCAATGATCAAGTATTTGTAGTGTAGCTTTCTAATCTTTTATTGTTTCACAATTTCCTATTTAAGTCAGGTCTACTAAATAGCACTTAAGAGCTTATTTGGTCTTTTTGCTGATATTAGTTGATTTTTCTAATGCTCTGTAACTAATTTGTAACGATTGCAACCAATCAAGGCCTTGTAAAGTGACATAAATTAAAAAGAAGCATACAAAGGTGGCAAGCAAAATACCGTTACTGAAAAACTGGTATGTTTCAAACAAGCTCTTTCCTTCAACGGGAATGGCTGTAAATTTTTCGTTGTCGTTGCTGTAAATGGTGGCCATCGAACCTTCCTTGGCGGCCTCTTCGACATACTCGTTAAAAACTTCATCTAAGTCTTCCATTAAGATATCAGCGTCAGCTTGCATTTCTTCAATAGAGAAGGAACGATCAGACAATGGCTTTTTCATGAAATGTGATGGGAGAAATTCAACAATTACGTTATATTTCTTCTCTTGTGTCAACTTGTTCACAGCCTGATTAAAATTGTTAACAGAAGCTTCATCGTTGAGCACATTCTCCACTACTATGTTTTGACCCATGCTATCATAATTATTCTCACTGAATTCATTTAGAGAAACGGAATCAAAGCTAGAATAATTGTGTTCAGGTGTAAAAAAGGTCTTTTCATTGCCAATGAATTCGTTGACAAATTCCTTATTCACCTTATTGTTCAAGTTCTTGCTGAGCTGAAAAACCACAGTTGGCAATTGTCCCATGTATGGATTCAACAAATCTTTCAATTCATTAGATTTCATATAATGTTGTTTTTTCTGACCTTCCATCAACAATGGACTTGTAACATACATCATTCCTGTATTTTTGAACGCATTGATGAGATTCACCAAGCAAAGGAATCCAAGCAAACTGAACTTCATATTAATGTGTTCGTGATCTTCCTTTTACTGTCTGCTATTTAATCCAATATATCAATCTGTAATCGTTAAAGAATTAAGAAACGCTGAAAATGATGATGATTTTGATAGATGATAAGAAAGTTCAATAGACAGCTACAACTAAGCTAGTTTTTTTAATATTATTTTTTTTTATCTTTTCTTTCGTCTCAAATTTCTCTTATGTTTTTCTTCCTAAATATTATGTGTAAACCACAATATGAACAGTTCTCTGTTTTTATTAGCGCACGCATATTCGGGCAGTTTTCTGCTTATAACCCGGCCTTTGGTAATAGTTATTTGACACCTATCAAAAGGAAATATTGCTTACATTTTCATATTACTCTAATATTAATCAAAATTGTTAAACTATTAAAATGGTATGTAGTTACAAGAAGAAAACCATGAGAGAAATAGTAGAGGGTAGTTCTTGAGTGCTCAGATAAGATCGTCAAAAAGAATTCTCCAACTTGATGGTGCTTGCAGCGGAATATAAATTTCGTCGGCGACTTCTTCACATCTCTTGATTTTCTCATCATATTTACCATTCTTGTTCAACTGCTTGTACATATTTATCAAGTTGTTGATACTTAACTGGGAAATGACTGCGCAATCTTTATCTTGACGACTATAGTTGTAAGCTTCGATAAATGTATCTTTGGTCCAGTTAATGGCAGACTCATAATTCTTGGATTTCCATAAAATCTCCGAAATGTGGAGCTTGATTAATGGAATATCTGAAATTTCTTTTACAAATGGTTTTGCAGAGGTATCTTCGTTACTTAAAAGAGAATCCAAAAGTAAACGTATCGTTGGGAAATTCAGCTCGCTGTTTTTGTAAGATTGTAAAAACATCAAGTTATTAACCAAAATATGGAAGCTCTTATTGCAATCCGTGTTAGAATAAAATGTTGTTAATTCGTTGATAGAGTTATAGATATCACGATTCAAATTGCTGCTGTTGACACTGTTCAACAATGTCACGGAATCATCACTGATGTCTTCATTACCATCATAATAGGCTTTAATTGATTTCAAATAGTATTTTTCAAAATCAACGGTTTCTTCTTCTTTTAAAACATTTGCACGCTTACACAATAATCTATATCCATTGTTTTGTAAGCTCGCACATCCAACGGCAACATCACCCTTACTTTCTGCAAATTCTGTGAACGAGATTGCTTTATCCAAAAAACATTTACATTCTTCAAGCTGACCAATTTGTGCTTTCAACACACCAAGCCTAAACAATATGTCCACATATAAATCATACCATTGTTTACCTTGCGAATAAATCAATTCATTGGTTGGAAATTCGGAAAATGTTTCAGAATCCTTTTCAAACGGAATACCAAACAGCCTATTGATATATCTAAGGAAAACCAAATAATACTCGTTAGCTATCAAGAAC
This sequence comes from Saccharomycopsis oosterbeekiorum, assembly GCA_031125405.1. Lineage (NCBI taxonomy): Eukaryota > Fungi > Ascomycota > Saccharomycetes > Ascoideales > Saccharomycopsidaceae > Saccharomycopsis > Saccharomycopsis oosterbeekiorum. The sequence continues at coordinate 23,166 of JASTUI010000016.1, forward strand.
TTCTTATTAATCAATTCATTGTATAGCGCCAATTTTAATAAGATAGCAAGATCAATTGGAAGTGCTGTATCAGCAAAGAACAAATTTATTCTTTCATAATCATTCAAGTAGACGTTAATTACAGAGAAATAAACCGCAAGCATTAAAAAGATCACAGCGTAGAAAATAGCAATGCCTTTCAAAATTGCTTTGGAAAGTCTGAGTAACCTTTTACCAAGAGGGGATACAACGGTGATTCTCAGGAATGAGAAATGTCTTTGTGAAATGAAACCGTTAGAATTATTCATTAAACGTGAAGTTTTTATGTTAGCATTATTGTTCTGAGATACGATGATATTAAGAAATCGTTTTTGAATGTTTTTAGAGCTGTTGGTGAAGATACCAATTTTGCTGAAGTTATTTCTTTTCAAGATTAGTGATGTTTGGTGTTTCAGGAGATTGACATTTGCTGGGTTGGATATTTTCCTGGTATAAGAAAGTGAATGGATGGTTAATTTAGGAACTTTCTGGCTGCTGTAAGTAAAGCCAGACAAGTGCAAGCGGTTCAATAACAGAATCATTTGTATGTAGAGTTATTTTGTTATTCTTTTGATTGAACCACGATTCAAAATGATCCCCTTTTGTGATTATTGCTTCAAAATTCGGTTAGCTTTTAAAAAAAAAAAAAAAAAATTACTATTATCACCGATACAAATAAAAGAAATGCCAATAGCTGCCGACTAAGCTAAGTTCAAAAAATTGATGGAAATTCACAAGATATTTAATATATATTAGTCAATACAATTAAATAAAACTAAAAAAAAAAAAAAAAAAAAAAAAAAAAAAGAAAAAGAATCGGGATATGGTATACAAAATTCAATTGTATAAAACAAAATAAGAAAAAAAAATAAAGGAGCGAAAATTAACAGGAATTTCCATATATAATACAAATGGATAATAAAAATAATTTAGTTTTAGTAATACAAATAGTATGAATGAAAAAATGGGAGTTGAACTAAAATTTTTTATAATAGTAGTGGAATCTTTCTAAGAATTCCTCATGGTCATCCACAAAGATAAACATTTCATCATCTAGAACTAACTGTTCTAGGTCGATGAATCCAAAATGATAAAATTTCAAAACCAATAAAACGAAACAATACAAAATCTTGTAACTGTTATTCAAGATTAAGAAATCAATCATTTGGATAACTAATACTGGATTTATTTTCATTAAAGTTCTAAACAATCTTTCTGAAGTTAATGATTCCATTTCATCTTTAAAATGTTTGGATAAGTATTTTTTCATCACTGGGTTTGCAGTCAAATTATTATCAAGTTTAATAATGAATGTTTCTGTAAAAATAGCTTCGTTTAATAAATTGATTAATGTGAATGTCTGCTCCATGGTGAAAAACAAAAGTAGAATAGGAATCAAAATTTCGTCATTTTTTCTCAAACCTTGTCTACTAATCTTCATAATGAGGAACATTTTTTTCAAGATGTGGTTTAATTGTTGGCCCTTTTGATAAAATCCTAATTTTGGATACAAAGACAGAATGATTAAGTCGATTTCAGGTTCCAAATATTTCAAATTTTTTATACTTCTTAATTTTTCTTCAAGATCAGAATATTTTTCAAATGTTGACACATTATCTTTCTTTAGTAAATAATATCGAAGAACATCTGTGTAAATTTTGAACTTTAAATTATTTGGAATATTAGTCTTCCAACAAAGATGTCTCATAGTGTGAATAACAGGTCTATGAACCTCTTGAAATTTAACTGTGACTTCAAACCATTTTTGATTATTTATCAAAGAATTTTTCAACCTTTCAAAATTTTTCTCTTTTCTGCTGATTTCTTTCTTGGAATATTCTTCAAAATTCTTAGTAATCTCACTGTTGTGTTTCAATTTTTCCTCTGGAGATTTTGGTGGTAGCCAAATGGGACGAGTAGAAGATAGACATTCCAATTTTTCAGGCGACATCAATAACAATTCGTTATCTAATACTGGACTTTGAATGGATGTTAAATTTGTATTTAATTTTAAATCGCTAGTACTTTTACTTTTAAAATTGGTAATTCTTGGAACTTCTGAAGGAACATTACCATCCCTGGATTTGCCATCTGAATCATTACTCAATAATGAATAAATAGATGAACGCAGTTCAAGTTGATTGATCACATAAGATGGTAATTTCAAAGAGGATTTTTCTCGTTTAGTTAATTCCTCTTTGATGTAATAATCAGTAGTGTTATTATATAATTCTGACAAATCTTCAGCAAAATTATCATTGATGTTCCCATTATTGATAATTAAAGGTGATAAAGGAATCGATACCAGCGATTCGTTTAACGCTCTTTGTAGAAGGCCACTATTTCCACTTGCAGGTGCTGGTCCGCTACCATTAACATGGCCACTCCCAGCTCCTAAAGAAGATACAAGGTTTTCAGTGGTGGCAGATTTGGAAAAAAATGATACCGTAGAACTAGCAGCAAATGGAATATTGAACAACAAAGAAGACTCGCCTTGGATGTAATCAGACCCATTATCAGTATCAATTGTACTATGATTAAAAATCCTGCTATTGTTGTTTTTCATCACTGATGCAATACTTGTAACAGACTGATTAGGATGTCTTGCGGATATACCTATACCGGTAGTACTAGAAGTACTATACGATGCCGGTTTTAACTCATCCTGGTTTTCCTTATCATCAATGCCGGGTGCCCTAAGGTTTTTTCTGGATAATTGTCTACGAAGCTTGTACTTCTGACTAGGGCTAGTGATCAATTGTCCATCAGGACCAATGATAGGAGTTCCGTTTGATGTTAGCAGTGGCAGAATTGAAACTCCTGCAAATGTACCATTGGCAGGTCCAATTCCACCTGCAGGAGATCTCACAAAATTTTGTGCTTGTGGAGATATAGGAGCTCTGATTGAACTTGTACTGGAGATACGTTGTGGTGATTGAACCATCCCAGCACCTGCTGTTGAAGAATAAGAATAATTCACAGGTAACGGAGGATGGCTTGTTTGTGGGGCACGGTTGATCATTAATGAAGGCATAGATTTCATTCTACTAAGCAGTACTGTTCGCGGTTGTTGAGATGAAGGAGGACGAGAATTGGAGTGCAACGAAGAGGGAAATCTTGAAACAACAGGAGAATTTATCGGAGAATCTATGCTTGAACTGCAGGTGGAATTTGATGTTGAAGATTCAGAATAAATGGAATGAGTGTTGTTATTAAACTGAAACATCATACTACTATTTCTAGAATTCAAAAATGTATTTTTTCTAGTCTTTTCATCCTGATCAAGATCAGGATCTTTAACGCTTTTGTTATTACTGGTTGTGGAAACAGTTCTGTTTTTCTCTATTTTAACAGTATCACTGGAGTTTATAGTGGCAGTACTGGTATTTACAGCGGCAGCTGAGTTATCATTATTATCACTATTGTAATTACTGGTTGTATTTCCACTACTGCTATTATGATCACCAGTATCAAGTGCATCTTCAAAAACGTCCTCGTCACTATTATTTGTTGATTGTTTCGGAGTAGTGTATGAATTATTATTTTTATTATTATCTTCAGGTAAATTTTGTTCAAACCTTTGCATTGCTATAGAATATGGAGTCTGTGCAATTTTCGGGGTGATATCACGATCTATTGTATCTCCCTTATAATAGCTATCATTCAACACATCATTTTCATCTTTATCAAACTGGGTATTGGTCTCTTGTAGGGATCCTATAGGAGATGGAAGATTACCGGCCATATAGTTTGGATTTTCAATATCAGAGATCAATTGAGAAGATCTAATTTTGGGCATATTTATCGTGCCAAAGTTATTATTGGAATATGTATCCATTTGTGTTGGATGGAAAGTAAGCTGATCTATTTGAATATTATTAATCTTTACTATGTCGTCTTCATTTACGCTAGACAAGTTCCCAGAGGCAGATTCAGAAGACACCGATTCCATGTCATCTATTTCAGAATCAGCATTGTTGCTACCACCAGTATTAGCATCAACACTACCTGTTACCGAATCGGGAACACTTTTGGAACTGTCACTTGGTAAATTACCCAGTAATGAATCATTTGTGGCATTATTATTTTTGGAATAGTTATTTTTACTGTTTGATAAAGAATGCGGGTTCGAATATGACGAATTTCTAATCTTCAAATTTGCTAAGTTGTCGCTAGGTCTTCTCATTTGGTTTTTATTGATACCTAAACCACGAATAAAAGACGCATTATTGATAGGAGAATAAGGAGCATCAGAGGAAGAATTAGCAGTGGCACTACTATTATTTTCTGCAGAAGCATTGTTTATTGTTGATGTAGACGCATTTCCTGAAGGAGAAAACTTCTTTGAAAGAACAGGACTTTGCACCAAAGAATTCAAACTGGAGTTACTATTATTCATTTTCAACGAACCGGACCTTTGCTTTTTACTGAGCTGTAAACTGTCGTGCATTTTTTTGAAATCGGAAAGGTCAGCATTTGTCAATGGTGATTCACTTCCGCTGCTGATATTACTTTCACTATGATTGATCTGTGGTGGTAATGGGTGGGAGTCCATATTCTGCAGCGGTAACACGGGAATCGATAATGTTGTTGTTGAAGACGTGGAACTTGTGGTTAAAGGATCTAATCTTTGAGCTGCTTTTTCAAGCTGAAGTTGTTGTTGAATGATCTGCAGTTGCTGAAAATTCTGTTGCTGTTGTAGATTGTAAGAAGAAAGGGGAGTGGTTGATCCAAATTTCAAATCAATGTCTTGGAAATCCTCTTGCTGAAGATTGTTTTTCCTTGAGGACGACGACTTCATTAGACCTGAAACCGCTGGTGCTGAAGCAGCTGATTTTAAGATATTTGCAAAACGGGGGTCATCCAGTGACATTCTAGTGTAAAGAGACTATGTATGAATATTGCGACGATGTTGAGTATAAATTAATAGACCGGGAAGCAAAAAATGCGAGGAATCTGTGGCTGTATATTTTATTGTGTTATTTGCAGAAAGCAAGACGGTATCTATTGTCTGTTCGTGTGAATACGTGAATGTGACACGCTGCGTTATTTTGTTTCTTTATTTTTTGGCTCTTTGCAAGCTACGTCTATATATCTATGTTTGGGTATCCGAGTTCTGTCTAATGGAAAGATACATCCAGATAGTGGTGCTTTAAATATGATCTATCTTCTTTAAGAACAATTTGGGATATATAATATTACTAAATCTACTGTAGCGCTTTATTTAGATGCCAGTATTTTTGAACGTACCGAAGTAGCGTAAAAAAATCGTCAGTAAACCCATAAATATTATTGTCCTTTCTTATTGGAAAGAAAACAAAAAAAAAAAACCACCGAGCATAAAATGAAAACTCAAAAAAAAAGAAAGAAAAAAAAAAATCATAAAATGGCAGAGAACAGCAAAAAAAAAAAAAAAAAAAAGGAGTCTCTAACAACAGCATAATGAAAATTTTTGGGTTACAAGCACTGGCAATTCAATATCCGAAAGATCTCAACATCGGACTTTTATTTTCAGACCCTTGACATATCATATAGTCCTTTTCGAGATATCCAAGAACCACTTAGAGATCCGCATAGGATACAGATCTAAGTGGCATGTTATTTTGAATACCATTTTTTTATTTGTTAGTCTGTAACATTCATCTTGTTGATGCCTTTTTTTTGGTTGCATTAGGCGAATACCCAGTATTTCACACTACATATATTACTCAATTCATAAAATAAAAACAAAAATGGAATATTCATTAAAAAAATCTATTTACTCACCCTATACAAAATAATGACAATATTTGAACCGCCCGTTTTCATGTATATGTTTTTCTAGGTGGTAACTAGAGAATACAGCACTGGAGTTTCTTATAAAGATTTCGCCCCAGTAGCTTGAGGACTGCAAACCTTTACTAGCGAAAAATAAAAATAAAATGACTACTTTCAACCTATAAATGATCTAATTTTCTTAAAAGGATCAAAATAATATGACGCTATATCAAAACCTTGGTTATTGCGAATGCAATACATCTATGGTTCAACAAATTGACCCATTTTTTTTCAACTTCATTTTCTTCTCTTCCAATCTCTTTCTGCCCTGTTCCAACAATTGTTCTTCAATGTCCAAATTTTCTTGAATATTCCATAAATCTTTATACAAAGATTTATCCTTAGCCAACAAATCATAATGTGAGCCTTCTTCCACCAATCTGCCCTTGTCTAGTACGATGATCTTGTCTGAATCAGCAATGGTTCTCAATCTGTGTGCAATCGACACGGAAGTAACTTGCCTTGCATGCCCTTCATTCAAAATATTCGACATTTCCTTAAGAAGTGCCTGTTCGGTATGTGTATCCAATGCAGAAGTTGCTTCATCAAAAAATGCAATTGGGGCATTTTTCAACAATAATCTAGCAATGGCCAATCGTTGTTTCTCACCACCAGAGATCATAAGACCTCGTTCTCCAACAATAGTATCCCATCCCTTTGGAGATTCTTTAATCAAAGTATCCAATTTCACCCGTTTAATAATATCTTCCAATTCTTCATTTGTAGCTGAAAGCTTCCCATATTTGATATTCTCTTTAATACTATCATTAAACAATGGGGTATCTTGTGGGACTACACCGATTGCTTTTCTTAAAGATTCTAATGTGATATGCTTGATGTCCTGTCCATTAATGTAGATTTTGCCACTATCGGCCTCATAGAAACGGAAAATAAGTCTCATAATTGTAGATTTACCACTTCCCGATGGTCCAACAATAGCGACTCTTTCACCAGCTGGGATTGTGAAACTTACATTATCCAAGATTTTACGGCCCGAATTATAACTAAATGACACATTTTCAAATCTAATCTCAGGAGCAGCATGATTTGCTGGTAATTGCAATGGTTTAGCGTCAGGCAAGTTTTGAATGACGACATGAGTGTTGTTTAAATTAAATAATGATTCCATATCAACTAAAGATTGTTTAAGATCTCTATATACGGAACCTAAGAAATTGAGAGGTACACTTAATTGGAACACTAACTGATTAATCAACACCAAGTCACCAACTGTGAGATTCCCGCCAGCTACACCAGTACATGCAAGGTACATCATAGCAGTGAGTGCTGAAGAAAAGATAAGATTTTGGCCAGAGTTGAGGAATGCTAAAGAGGTAGCGACTTTGATTTGAGCGTCTTGATATTTTTGTAATGCATCATTGTACTTTTTAGCCTGATAACCTTCATTATTGAAATATTTAATTGACTCATAATTGATCAAAGAATCCAACGCAACACTGGCAGCTTGATTATCTGCACGGTTAGCCCTTTTACGGAACGTCGTGCGCCATGTAGTCGTTCTGATTGTGAAAGCACCATAGGCTAACATAGTGGCAAGGGTAACGGCAGCGAAATTGACACCATAATTGTACGATAAGATTCCGCAAACCATGGAGACCTCAAAAGTGATCGGAACAATATGGAAAATCATGGCGGTCAACACATAGCTGATACCTTTAGTACCACGATCGATGGCACGCGTTAAGCCACCAGTTTGCTTGCTAAGATGGAAACTCAAATCCAAGTTGAGCAAATGGCGAAAGGTGCTGTCCGCAATTTTCTTAATGGCTCCCTGGGCGACTTTGGCAAAAACGGCATTTCTTAATTCACCAAAAAGAACAGCACCAAACCTTGCACCACCATACGCAAGGATCATAGAGCCTACGACCGCCGAAACTATAGTTGCTGGATCGACCACGCTGGGTTGCTGCAACGTCCAGTCAAGATTCATGGTGTCGACTATAGTTTTAAAGAAAAACGGTACTTGGACATTGAGAAGCTTGGCAGATATAAGAAGGGCAAGCGCAAGAGCGACACGGATTTTGGCGTTCGTGTTGCCCTTTGGCCAGAGAGTAGCCAGAAGCTGCCTCAAGATATTCATTTGAGGAACCTGGAGAATCTTGAGATCCTTCGGCTTCCAGTTGTCAAGAGACTTGCTTTGGGTGTGGAATCTTGCACGAGCAAGACCAGCGTTGCTTGCAACAGCAGCGGCGGAGCCAGCCGCAACGTAGGCAGGACGCGGGACAGCTGCTGATCTCGCAGACGTGACACTGGCGTTGTCGGCCAGGCTAGCCAAGCTGACTCTTGAGGGGAGAAACGAGGAGGGCGCAACGAGGGCATTTCTGCGCACAGAGGACGTGCTAGAGGACGATGAGAGTGAAAAGCAGCGAATGGCTGCTGGATGATGAGACTGCGGCAATCTTGTAGCACGAAGAAGAGATCTTGAATAGAGGCTGACAAGAGTAGACATCTTCGCGATTTACGATTGAAGTGTGTATGGAAAGGGGATCTTGGATTGAATAAAATGAAAACAAACAAAAAGAGACAGCAAGAGCAAGACGAAGATGATGACGAGAATACGCTGTTTCAGCCCACGTCAAATATCGTTCAAGGTTGTTAGATCACAGATATCGGGACAGTGAATGTTGGCCAGCTCCAACAAGCAGGGTGTGTGTATAACAACACCTGGGCCAATCAGATGCCGTGATGCCGGTCGACCACAGTGTGTGCGGGTAACGTGTCGTGGCGTAATTGCGGTATTTTATTGTAAGAAAACTGTGGAGGATAAAAAAGTGGAAAAAAAAAAAAAAAAAAAAATAGCGCGCAGATTGAAAAATTTCCCATACAAAAAGAGAAAAACATTGTGGAGCACTGGCAACAGCCAATCAGAAGCATTTTTTGGGGACTCAGAAAACCAGGTCGCAAAACGAGCGCAAGGACAAGAAAAGACACAACGAGCATGGCTTTGGTGTACAATTGTGAATGCACATGGGGTGTATGAATGTGCGGATGTAACATTGTCAGGGGGTGCTTTGGCTGTAACAATGTACCGATGTAGTGCTTCATTGCTGTGCACATTCACGGCTGTTTAGCTGTGGGCATGTCGTTGTGTACCGCTGTCCAGGTGTTTTGAGCACGTTTAACCACATGCCGACCCCACCATAACTGCAAATTATTACAAGGGCGTGCGGCGTCTACGTATATCCATTATTTTCCCTATTATCGCAGGGTAAAATAGGGTGAATCGCTGGTTGGTTCGTTGCGTGCCCGGTGCCTGTCCCCCAGTTTCTCGCTGGAACACAGCAAAAACAACACAAATGTACCGCACAACAAAATTGTCCCGGCCAATCACACGGATAATGGCAACGAATAATGCTCTCGCACCAAAACTTAATCAGAACACCCACAGGAAATAATTTTAACACAAGAAAAATTTTCGTTCTCGTTTTCTGCTGCGTATCCTTAGCATTTTGTACGTGTATGTACATATAATACCACAATATCCATCCATCGTTTGTTTATTATCCTTTATTCGTTCAGCCTACCCTTACTTTGAATCTTTTTTTATATTCTTTCTACATCACAAATACTCGCCAGTAGATCCTCTTCCCCAGCTATATATATATATACATATATATATACACACGAACATAGATATAGGTATTTCAAGCCCCGTCCACTATGAGTGTATGTATTACGTTCCTCCTCAACTATATACGAAGCGTCTGTCACTGTCAGCGCTTAGCAGCAGCCAATTACTAACACCACGTCTTTTTTATGTAGAACCCTTACTACAACAACCCCACCAACAATGCGTACGAGTTGAACACCTACAATAACTCCAGCGAGCCCGCCTCCAATCCGTACGAGCAGTACAACCAGCAAGCAGCACAGGCTGTTCAGCAATCCGGCAACGACGATGTGTCCTTTTACAACGACATCAACGCAATCAATGCCTCCTTGGACGACTACAACATCTTGGTTTCCCAAGTTCAGTCCAACCAGACAAGACTCCTTAACGAGGTCAACGAACAAGAAGCCTACCGTTTACAATCCTCCTTGGACTCTCTCACCGCAAGAACATCTTCTTTGCAACAAGACATCAAGGCCCGCATCCAGGCTGTCCTCAACAAGTGCTCCCACGACGCAAATAAGGCCAACCAAGTCCAGTCCGTTAAAGAAAATTTCTTGCAATCTATTCAAAGTTACAGAACCATCGAGGCCGACGCTAAGTTGAAGACCAAGGAACAGGCCATCAGACAGTATCAAGTTGTGGAACCGAATGCTTCATATGCAGACGCTTCTTCTGCCATTGATGACTTCAGCGGCAGCCAGCAAATTTTTTCCCAAGCGTTATTGAACAGCAATGTTAAAGGTCAAGCTCAGTCCGCTCTTAACGAAGTCAAAGAAAGACATAGACAAATTCAACAATTGGAAACTTCCATGCGTCAATTGACAGAACTTTTCACTGAGGTTGAAGGTTTGGTCGCTGAACAAGATGTTCAAGTCGATCAAATTAATGCTAATGTTCAATCTGCAAAGCAAGACATTGATACTGCAGTAAAACAAGAAGACGAAGCTTTAATTAAGGCTAAAAAGGCAAGAAAGAAGAAGTGCTGGTGTCTCTGGTTGGCTGTTATCATCCTTATTATCATTATTATTGTTGTTGTGGTTCCTATCGCTACTCATTTTTCTAATAATTAATGATAGTAATAGTAATTGTTTTGATATATACCTTTGCTTTTTTCCTTTTGCTGCTTATATTTATATATAAAATTCTATTTTCCCTTATTTTGTTTTCCTCTTATCACTCTTTTGATTATTATACTCGTCACTCCCTTTTCTAAAAACAAAAACAAAAAAAAAACTTTTCTCTTCCTTTTATAATACTTTTCAAAAAAAATATCAAAAATCAATAATAATCATTGTTCGTTTCTATCTATAATCTTTAATATAATATAATATAATATAATATATAACTTTCTCTAATTTGTATATTTATCTCTTATTTTGATATTGTATACTTGATGAATAAAAAATGAATATTTGCTTAAAAAAAAAGACTGACAAGTCTTTTTCTCAAAAAGTTTTAAAAATGAGAATATAAATGATTTAATCGATTTTTCCATTGCAAAAATTAAAATAATATTTATATAAACTAATGATGTAGTAAATCAATTACTACTGTCTAAATATGAATGATAGCAATTCTAGTATGTTTATTTGCTTATTTTTTATTTTATTTTGTTGATGATAAATAGAAATTGCCCAGTTAGTAAAGTGAAATATGTAATGATATTGCAACTAATTCATCCATTCCTGATGAATCTTTAAAACTTCTGGAATAAATTTTTGTTCAATGTCTCCGACCTCTTCAATATAAGTACCTTCGCTATGCTCTTTTTCTTTCTCAGCTCTTTTATACCAAGTCCTCAAAAACTTATTATTATCATCATGCTTTCTTCTTACAAAAACAACTTCATCTTTTCTAGTTTGCAATAAGTTTCCAATTACTAAAGCTTGACCATACTTGATTAAGGACAGCTCACATTTAGAAATCAAAATATTTTGATCAGTTTCTAGCTTGAAGGATGTGACAAATGCACCGGGACACCAATTGTGAGCTATTCTAGATAAGAACTTTGGTACTGGAGAAAGCTTGACTTGTAAACCCCCATCGGCAGTCGAATTAACTGTATTTGTAAAGTCATTCCCCATTGTACTTTTTGAATGTAATGATGATGATGACTGGATTTTATGTTGTGGAAGTTTCTCTTGCGGAATATAAAAATCACTCACTGCTGCAGCTAAATAGATTAACACATTTTTATTTTTGATTGAGCAGTAAAAGTCATAGAGCAGAGAGCAAATAATTTTTAAAGTGTAAAGATACTGATTGACCGTAGTGAATGGAACAGAAATGAAATTATCTTTGTAGGCATTATACTGATCTAAAACGTCAGTAAACAAAGAACTGTATTCCAGCTTAATTCCTAGTTTATTACAAGACAAATCACGTTCAATATAATCCAAGTAATTCAACTTTTTACTAACAAAGTGCCTGGCAAATGGCAAAAAACTGAACTCTCTATGAAGAAAAATCACTAAATAGCCATTTTGTAAAAAATGTTCCGCCGAGATACTTCCTCTGGTCCCGTTCGAGAAGTTATCAATGAATCTGACAGTGTTGTTTTCCAAAGGAACGGTGGTTCCTCCCGACGTTATAACTGCTATTTTCTTACATTTTTGCGAATCTCTAGTGTGGAGAAATTGAGAGATATCATTTTGAATCGAGGAAAGATACGAAGGCGGATGATTCTCATTATTGAAGAAATTAAATTCTGTGTCAGCGGCAGCAGCAGCAATTTGGAAATCGTCAAGATTTCTGTTTATAGCTTCTTGGAGGTTTGGCTGATAAGTGTTGTACATTTTGTGTTTAAGGCGTATATGGCTGTGTATATACATTGATTGCGAAGAAATAGACCATGTAACATTGTGTGAGATTGCTCTTTATGGTTATAATTAGTACGAGAGATGTGTCAAAATATTATTACTAATAAAAAAAATGAGTGCTCATTGAGTCACACAAAAACAAAAATAGCGCTATGGATGCGTGATTATGAATAAACGTGTTTTCTTTGAGGATGAAATGCTAAACGAAAGCAAGTCATCATCTTTTAAAGCAGTACTTTCAAGAGAACCAACATATGAATGGATGATTGTCTTTGATTTTATCTGTAAGCATTCTATTGTTTAATTGAACTCTTCAGGGAGGCTTTCTGGGAAAGAATTAGGCAATATCTGTGATAGAACCAATGTAAAACATGCCGAAATCAGTTTTCTTATCTGAATATGAAAATAAAAACAATGAAACAACCAAAACAAAAAAGTAATCCAGCTGTAATTCTCAAGCCAATCGAACGAACTAACTAGTTTTATTCAATTTTTACAACAACTTATCATTGATTACCTAGACCAGTATTCTGCTTGTTTGTTAGATATTATTCTGTATGCAACTAATCGCGCCCTAAAAAAAAAGAGAAACTACAAAAGAAAAGAAAGTAGAGAAAAGTATAAATTCATTACAATATTCATATTCAATTACACATCAAGCATCTTTTACTGATATCTATTATTGCTGGTAGGACGTGATATATGGGAAAAGAGTTAATTCATTATCATATCTCCGTAATAATAGGTAATAGTAGTAAATACTGATAGTATACTATTAGTAGACTCCAATTTAATAAGCAAAATTAGCATTATAATACCCTTCACTATTAGACGTCAGCTTCCCCATTTTCGGATAAAATACAAATCATAACACAAAACTCGTATCAAACTAATAAATATTCCAATCGCCATTTCTTCAGAGCGCTTGACTAATAGCTTGTCTTCCTCATGATCAGTAATAATAATAATAAAGGTACCAGTGCTGCGCTTGACACTTCACCGTCCGGCAATAAGCTATCTACTCACAATCATCCCTCCATGGCTGCAGATTCCGATCTTCTAGACAAGTATCCCCATGCGGCACAGAATCATGTTTCCAATATCAAGCATCCTCATTTGAAACTATCAATCCCTTTCAAAAAAAATCATGCTGCTTCTTCCTTATCAAATCAACCTTACAAACCCACTGCTTCATTTCCTTTATCTCCATCTAACTCTCTCGATAAGCATATACCACATCAAAATCATTCGAATAATAGCAAAAACATTATTTCTACCGTCCAGCGTGCTGATTCCTTAAAATTTGCCAAAAATTACCTTGATGTGGCAGAATTACCATCTCCTGTTTGTACAGAGATGAGTTTCATAAATAAACCAATTTGGGGTGGCAAAGATTATCTTAATACTATGGTATCACCTACAATTAATGATTCCACTAACAATTCAAATAGTTTGGATTCTTTATTGTCTAAGGCCACTCAAGAAAATTTAACTGAAACTAATAACAACAATACGAATAATCTTAACAAGAATAACAATTATCATGGTAATACTATATTGAATTTGCCTAATTCAAGTTCCAAACTGAAAATCAATAAAGAAAATAATAATCGCAGCTCTGAAAATTTTAAAAGATTTCTCTCCAATTCTAATAACTCAGTATCATCTAGATTATTTTCCTCAAGTTCTGCTTCTTTGCTATCCAGAGATTCAGAGGCGGATTCCAATGATTCGCCATGCAATGAGAAACAATACCCCGATACGGTGAAGCTTCCTCCTAAGGCAACATTTGATGCTTTGCGAATAAATACTATGCCGTACAGCCAAAATGAACTCCAATCAAATGATAACAGCAATAGTGAAGAAAATGAATATGAATGCGGAAATTATGATCAGAGTATTGCTAAAATAGAGCAAAAAGAATATCAACCTTTTAACTTCGATTCATCCACCATCGATGACAAAATCAATAATAATAGTATTGATATTTCCAAAAGTAAATCTACATTTGCAACAAATTCACCAATGACTAATAATATTAATAATAGTAATATTCAACCATTGACTCATTCAAGAATTTTTTCTACTCCGTTACCTAAGGACTCGCCAATCTTGACCCGTGTTCTTGACTTGAATAAGCAAATTATCAATAATTCATTTAATAATAATAATGCTGTCACTACTTCAGATTTGCATGACTTGGATCCGTCTTTGATGATTCAAAGAGAAGAAAAAAGAATTCTGGAAACACCTCCAAATAAGTCAGATTTGAATTATAATAAGTTACAAGAAACGTCTTTTGCTAATGGCAACAGCAGAAATTTTAAAGATTTTAAAGGTGTAATTTCTACGAATTTAGATACGCTTATTTCGACTCCTCTGAACGTTATAATTGAAAAATTGGATAATACGGTAACTGAAGATAGACACAAAAAATTCGTTGCTGAAGAAGAGATCAAAGAGGTATCTCCTGTTATTGAAAATTCTGCTATTGAACGGGATGGTTCATCTTTTCCGAAATCGCAGGATGTTATTCCTGTTTTAGATATTGATTCTAATTCTTTTACTACAACAGTTCATAATATTAAGGAATCAGTGGATATAGAAGCGAACAACAAAAACTTCAAGATCCTGGTTCTTGCTGATGTTCCTTCGTCCAAATCTTCTACATCAACTATTACTGATGCGAAACTGGAAATAGCATGCAGCGTTGATGATAATTATAATGATGATAATATTTACATTGCCAACGATTTCACTAATGTTAAAAGAACATGGAAAAGAGTTAAAGAGTTGGGACATGGATCATTTTCAACTGTTATTCTTGCCAAATTAGTTGATAATGATAATGATAGTGACGATACCAAAAAAGCTACAGATAGAAAAGAAGTTCAGGATTTATTGAAATTTGTAGCTATTAAAGTAACTAAAATTTGCACCACCTCAAAAGCTCCACAATCACTAACCCATATTACTACTACACAAAGTATTTCCAAATCCATAATTGCCAACAGACAGCAACAACAGCGTCAAGCTAGTAATCAGCTAAGGCTTGAAAGTTCTCTTCAAAGAGAATTTGAAATTATCAGTAGTTTAAATCATCCTTGTATTGTAAAAATGCTTGCTACCAATAATGATTTCACTACTACAAACATTACTATTTTGAATTATTGTCAAGGTGGAGATTTGTTTGATTTTGCATCAGGATACAGATCTCAAATCACACCTTATATTGTTCAGAGAATCTTTAGTGAAATAGTTCTTGCTGTTCATCATCTTCATATAAATAACATTGTTCATCGTGATATTAAATTAGAAAACATACTTCTAAATTTCACAGCAAACCAAATATTCGCTATGGATGATGAAGGTTGCTTAGTTCAATCAAGATGCCAAAATACAGAATGTATCCAGGCTCCTTTAGTTACATTGACCGATTTTGGATTAAGTAAAAGAATTGACCCTAAAGACCCATTACTTGAGACTCGCTGTGGATCCACAGATTATGTCGCACCTGAACTTTTGATGGGATTAAAATATGATGGTAGACAGACAGATTCTTGGGCATTAGGGGTACTTCTTTATGCATTAATGGAGGGTAGATTACCATTTGATGCACCACCTCCTAGTATCAATCCTATAACTGGACAAATAATTAATAAAAAGATTAGAACTAAGACAGCTCATAGAATTGCAAGAATTGATTGGTGCTGGTATTTTTTTAAGGATGAGAATTCTCAGGCGGGCATGAATCATGAGGGATTATCTGGACCTTCACCTACTGGTTCTGAAGATCAGAATCCACTGGTATCTTTAGTTTTTTCACAACCCTCTTCTGTCACAGGTTCTAATGTATTGGTTCCTCCTGGGCTGCCATTACTTTCTTCACCTTCATCTTCTTCAGCATCAATTAGAACAACTACTATTCTGAGAAAGTCCCATTCTGTCCCTAATTCTCCGACAATAAATCATCATGAATACACTTATGTTTCATCTCTTTGGAAAGATGCAAAATTTATAGTGCAAAATTTAATTGTTAAAAGAGATTTGAGATGGGATACCGCGAAAATATTAAATGAAAGTTGGTGCTATGATACATTGCCGGATTGTTTGTATATGGATGGGGATAAAGTTTAAATTTTTCTACCTTTTTTTTTTTGGTTTTGATTTCACTTTATTTGTTTCAGCTAACAGTTCGAGTTCAAAGCTAGTATCTATTTTACAATAATTTATTTTTGCTTTTACTTATAATTCTACTTCAAAAATTAAAATTGTTTCATTTTATCTTTGCCCTTTATCCTTTTTTATCCTTACTTCTTGATTTTGATTCTGCTTAATCTAGTCTACAGCTTAATCTATTCAGTTCGCACACACTCATATACATATAATACATTATTTTTATTTAATCAAAATTACGTAAATTTTGAATAACTATTGATAACTATTAATAGCTCGTTTGATATCTGCTATGTTGAAAAATCAGAAAATCAAAAGTTGCAGAAAAACAATAAAAACAATAAGAAATAAACCAAGCGCCTAAGTCCATGAAACCAAGAAAATAAACAATAATACTTCAGCAAAAAATTGAAAAAAAAAATTGAAAGCTTACTGATAGATATCCTTAACACATCCTTGATTTATAACTTATTTTACGATTTTTTTTTTTCAACTTTCATTAACTTCCATTCAAATATAACTGTTTATTCGTTTATATCAGTTCTTAAGGAAATTACCGCTTCTTCAAAAAATTTTATAACATAACAAATAATAATATTTGAGAGAAAAGATATAGAAATAATGTTCATCAGAAGACAGCCTACAAGTATAAGGATCACTCCTGAAGACATAATAGAACTTGATGAATCTGAAAGACTTAACAAACAGAAAAACACAGAGAAAGAATTTTCTGCTTCTTCATATTCTACAAATCAGCAGTTCTATGATATCACAAGTATGAATAATCTTCATCATAATGTTTCTAACGCAGAAATAGGCGATGAAAGTTCTTTGATGTATGACACTATTGGCGAAAAACATCATCACCATCATTATCAAAAAAAATCATCAGATGGTAATGATGACGGTATGACCTATGAAAGATCTAATGTTGATAATCAGAATAATAATAATAACGAAACCGCGAGCCATAATCCTAATAATACAACCGTGAATTCCAATACCAGTTTTAACAGTTCAATAGATGTAATGGATATCAGTCATAACAGTAGTGCCGATGGAAACTGGACAATGAAAGAAAGTGAAAGAAATTACCGTGTTGGTGTATTGCCTAGATAAATTAATAAATTAGATAGATAGACAATATAGTCAAAAAAAATTGTATGTTTTAATAGAAACCATCATCACTGTCCTCATCACTGCTATCTGCTAAATCATACGGGTGCAGATACTCTCTACTTAAAGTGTACAAGTTCTCTATGATTTCATTGGAGTCGTCTCGATGGTCATCATAATTATTGCTGGTTATTCTTTTACGAGCCTGTAATCTTTGTAAACATACAGCGCTATCTTTGAAATATAATTTCATACATGATGAATTCTGTAAAGATACGGTCATCATGTTCTTATCTATGATTTCGGTCTTGATATTGGTTGGATATGTGTTCATCGTGGATGGATTGTAACCTAACAGATACTCATAAATTTTTAATGCAGATGAAGGGGTTCCATCATCCATTAAATCTTGAAATTTACCAAACTTTTTAATTACCAATTCCTCTTGTTCATCATAATCATAATCATTCATTTCGCTATTCAAATCTTTTCTCATTATCAAATTTTTAGAATATACTTTGTCATTATACTCCAGTATTGGTTTAATTTTTTTTCCTTGAAATGTAGCTAATACTTGTGATTGCTCAAATAATTTATCTGTAAAATTCATAACTTGTAGATCTTTTTTATTTTCACTATCATCAGAGTTAATACAATCACCAAAATTCAATGCGATGTTATTCACTAAGTTTCTCTTAGAGTTTCCCAATGTTAAACTTAACAGTAAATCGTCCATAGTATAGTTATCCTCTTTGATAGAGAATGTATTCATCACAGTATCATAAACAAGACACTCAACAGCTGTTTCGAACCATAAACTCTTTTTAAGTTCTGGATTCAGAAACGTTCCATAGTTATTATGGTTATTTAAAGTAGGAAAATGTAATGGAAAAAATAAACTGACTTCCCCTAAGAAATTGTGCATGCCTTTGATTCGATTCTCCAACAATTCATATTGTCTCAACTTAAATAAATTATCAGTGCTTAATTGATTGTAAAGACCAAATGCAAATATCGAGCATTTATTACCAACAAATTCATCTTTTAAAACTTTAACAAACTCATAAGAGAAACTTGACCACGATGAATCCATATCAACGCTTAAATTAACCCCTTTGAAATTATCACACTTTTCCAACATTGGTAAGAACTTCTCATCCAAATAATCATCCATCCTTCCTTCCACATTTTTGAATTCTTCAACACCAATACTGTATTTCAAAAAGGAACCACAATTAGTTTTCCTAGCATCATCTGAAGAATCATAGATTAGACTACCTTTTTGTAAGTCATTGTATTTTTTTGGATCGTTCAATTGATAATTTTGTAAATAGTTAAATTTCTTCCTACTAACAAACATCTTGAAATAATCACTCCAATAAGTGGAATTTTTATTTATGTTAACTACTTGGTTCTGAGAATTATTTTCATCTAATGCCTTTTGAAAATCTGATTTTTTGGGTTGATTTTTATTGATTCTGATTGTCTCATATTTTCTAACATCATTTGGATCAACTATGCTATTCACATCATTATTTTTAGATGAGTCAAAATTGCTAATGGATTCCAGAAACCCATTTTTCAAATCCCATAACATCATTCTTGGTTCATAGTTCACGGTCTTATTATGATTGATTTCGGCTTCATTGAACACATCAAGATCAATCTTGGTATTTCTAGGATCCTCATAATCAATATAATTCTCTTGGAAATTGTAGAAGTGACTATTTAAATGATTCGCTTTTTGTGAGAAGGATACATTAATAACTTCTTTCATTTTTATTTTTTATTTTGCTGTTGTTTAATTTTATATATATTTTAATCCTTAGCTTTTAGAATTTATTTCTCATTAATTTGACATGAAGGTGCCAATCTAGTTTAAACTCTACAATTCCCAATATTCGCGACCTGCATCAAGCAGTTGTGGAATATATCAAAAAATTGCGATGACTAGAAAAATAAAAGAACAAAAAAAGAAAAATATTTGTTAATTTATCTACACCACCAAAACCATTATTTGAATAGCATCAAAAGCAAAACCTGAACTTAATAAAATGTCACTTTCTAGTGAGGATGTTAATAAGTCTATTTTAGATGATAGTGATAAGTTGAAAATGTATGCATTTTAATTGTTAACCAGCAAAGATACAGTTATTATAATTGAACAATTTACTAACATTGATCATGCCATAGTCTTATAGTGAATTCCAAAGACGGGAAACTATCATCTCTTGTGAAGAAGTGCAATAAAACAAACAAAAACAATGGCCCGTTCGATTACTCATTTATACTTGGAGTACAACAAGATACCAATGAGAAAATTGAAGAACCTGCTAAAGAACCTACGTATTTTTGCACTAAAGGAATCTTTGATTCTGCTCTGAATAAATTAGAAGAGGCAAATTTGATACAGTTGGGATATGTGAATGCTTTTAAAATCAGAAACTCGGGAAAAGAGGTAAAAATAGGAATGATTCCAGATTTGCGGGGGACAGAGAAAGATCTCGTAGAGAAGGCATTTAAAGATGTGAATTATCTAGATATTTTATTAACATACCACTTACCAAGTGCTATTCTTGATGGTACAAGCGGTACTCAGAATACGGTAATTATAGATGATATTATTGCGAAATCACAACCAAAGTACGTGTTCTGTTCAAGTACATCAATACAAGATTCTGAAAAGTTTGTTGAATCAAATCCTTTTCAATGGAAAAATTCTCAAAAAGTTACTAGAATTTTAAGTTTAGCAGAATTTAAGAATAAAGAGAATCAAACATGGTTTTATGCTTTTAATTTATCCTCTGAACCAATCAAATCTGGAGTCGGATTAGTTGATAATCCATACGAGAAAAGAGAAAAGAAGCGTGAACCACCTGCTGATAGTGAAACAATGGATCATATAGACATACCCAAGAAAAGAAAAATGGTTGATATTAAAGACTGTTACTTTTGTTTGGGTGGTGAAAAGCTGGATGCTTACATGGTTATATCTGTTGGTCAATATTCATATATGTCTATTAGTAAAGGTCCATTAAGTGTATCTAAAAAGGCTTTTGATGTTAATGGACACATTCTTTTAATTCCTATTGCTCATATAAAATATGTGAATTCCAAGCTTAGGTATGATTTACCATCAAATCATGAACATAAAGAAAACGAACTTAAGGGAGATGAGGCAGAACAAATGAAACTTATAGAGGAACTTAATAAGTACCAAGATTCGTTAACTGATCTTTATCAATCTTTCAACTTTGGAACTTGTATTTTCGAAATTAATTCCAAACGTTCGATTCATTATCATCAACAATGTTTACCTGTAAAACTTTACTTCTCCATAAATAAATTCATGCAAACTATAAAGAGAATGGAAGGGAGATATTCGAAGAATAACTATAATAATGGGAACAACAGTGAGGTAAAATTTAGATTATACACAGAAGAAGATTATATTAAGCTCAAAAAGAATATTACTGAAGAATATATTAGTATTGAGTTAAGAGTTATCAACAGTGATATTACTGACGATGAAAAAAAAGTCTTCAAAAAATTCTATGTTCTTAGTAGTATTGATTCCGATAAATATGTGGACCTACAATTTCCAAGAAAGGCATTATCTATTTACTTGAATTTAAGAGATCGTATGTTTTGGAATAATTGTGTTGCTGAAAAAAAATTAGAAGAGCAAGAGGCTGAAAAATTTAGAAATTTCTACGAGCCATTCGATTTCACATTGAAACAATAATATAGAGAATATATTAATTATTTTTTATTCTATAAATGCTAATAATACAAATATGCTTCAACTTATCTCTTTTTTCATTGATACGATAAAATTTTCATCAAGAATATTTCTAAGTCTTTTATCGACATTCAATTTCTTAACATATGTCAATTTAATTCGAGCTATAGCAATAGCAAAACTGAATAGAATTTTGAGTCTTTTCTTTGGCGATGGTATAGCTGCAAGATTTCTACCATTGTTGATATGTTTTGCAGACCTTTTGCCCTCATGAGAATCACGATTCGAACAATTCATCTCATAGTGTAGGAAATGATTGATGTATCTCAAATTAGACACTTTCTTTTTCAACTTATAGGCTTCAATGTTTGAGAGTTTTAGATCCTTGTATAACGTGTCTGAGACACCCTCCAAAGTCTTAATATAAGTTTTCAACTCATTGACTGTATTATCATTGTTTGGATGGCTATCATTGGAGAGGTGCATTCTTTCAATTTTTTTTTGTAAGGTATTTATCAATTTATTGTTAGACGAGATCCTAGCACTAAATTGTAGTTTATCTTCATTGAATTTACCAACAGACCTTTCAAGCTGAATTTTATTAGCCTTGAAGCTTTGCTTTTCTTTGAAAAATTTTTGTTTTTCCAGTCCAAAGTCAGCCTTTTCCTTTAAGAACTGTTCTCTTTCAATTTCTAATTGAAGCTTTTCATATTCTATTATATCGCTCATATCGTTGGCGCTTGAACTTGCATTATTTTGTTTTATCATATTGATGTCACTATGGAAAGATACCGCTCTTTTTCCCAGGTGTAATTTACTGCCTTTCTGATTAAATGTGTTCTGTAATGTGAAAAACTTATTCAATTTTGGAGAACTAATGGGCGTGCTTGTGTTATAAGGAATTGAATCTGGCTCCTCACTGGGCTGATTCTGTTGCTGGCTCACGGATGGCATCTCTAGCAGATCAGACACATTGTTCAATAATCTGTTTGATTTATTCATATCGAGTATTCTGTTCTGCAGGCTTCTTTTTTTTAAGTCTTGTAATTCTTGAATAGTGGAGCTAGTAATATCTTGTTGGTTGGCATCATAATATATCAGATCATTATGGTTGTCAATCCCAAGTTGTTCTAATGGCAGGTCATTCGACTTAAAGTTCAATTTTGATTTTCTTAAGATTTTTATTTCCGTGGTTTCAGACTCATTATGTTGATTGCCATTAAGTTCATCTTCGTAATAATTATCATCATCCGTGGCAACCAAAGCTTGATTTTCCTTATTTGAATCGCTCGATAGAAGTCTCTCTAAGTGCTTGATAGCTAATTTCTTTTGATGCCTTTGCTTCTCCAAATGTTTTGAAAACGAAATATCCCCATTCTTATTGTTTTTCAACATTATAACTCAGATAACTTCACAAGGTTATAAGGTATAATGCTCGAACCTTTTAAGCTTTGTTACAATAATATACACGATTTCTGATGTCTTGTTTACGTTTTTATTCCAAGATCTTTGATTCATCTTTGTTTTGATCCACTAAGCAGCATGTATGCACATGAATTTTACATATTTATGCATATTACGGTCAAACATAAATCCATCAATCCGGACCCGGCTATAGGTGAAAAATTTTTAAGAATTTATGTATTCATCTCACCTTGATGCATCATGAGAAAATTTTTTTTTGAATTGATAATAATAAAACGAACTAATGATATTTGAACTAGAGATCAACAAGTATATCTGATGAAAAGGCTAAAAACACTTATTCAGGCATACTAGTTGTTTTTCCATTCATATATCTGGTATATAATTACTATTTAACATAGAAAAATGTCCGATAACTCCAATCCAAATAACGTAGACCAATTGGCCAACCAATTATCTGGCCAACAGCTCAACAGCGATGCTGTTCCTGCCGACTCTGGCGTTGCTCCTGGTTCTAACAACCAATACAACCCAGCAGCAGTTCAAACATTCAACCCAAATCAAACTGGACAGCCATATTACAACCAACAACAATATTTCAACCAACAACAACAACAACAGTATTTCAACAACAACCAACAATACTATAACAATAACAACCAACAATACTATGATAATAACAGCAACAACAATCAATTTAATAACAACAATAATAACGGTGGCTATCAAAAGAAATACAATAATTATAACAGTCACAACAATAATGGTTACAATAATAACTACAGTAATAATGGTTACAATAACAACTACAGAAACAACAACCAGAATGAGAATAATGCTAACAATGCTCCAAAAGGTATGACTTTGGACGATTACAAGAAGCAATCTTCGGAGCCAAGTTCCGCCAGCGCTACTCCAGTGGCTGCTAAACCAAAGAGAGTCTTGAAGCTTACTTCTAGTTCCGGTATCAAGATTGCTGCTCAAAAGAAGGCTGAACCTGCAAAGAAGGTTGAAGAGCCAAAGAAGGTTGAAGAGCCAAAGAAGGTCGAAGAGCCAAAGAAGGTCGAAGAGCCAAAGAAGGTCGAAGAGCCAAAGAAGGTCGAAGAACCAAAGAAGGTCGAAGAGCCGAAAAAGACTGCTACCCAAGCAAAGGCTACCACACCAGCAAAGGCTCAACCAGAAGAGGCCTACATTGATCCAGAAATTGAAAAGGAACTTTTCGGTCGTAGAGAAACTATGTCGATCATTTTTATGGGTCATGTCGATGCTGGTAAATCTACTTTATCCGGTAACGTTTTGTATTTAACTGGATCTGTTGACAAGAGAACTGTTGAAAAATATGAAAAGGAAGCCAAGGATGCCAGTAGACAAGGGTGGTACTTGTCTTGGATCATGGATACCAATAAGGAAGAACGTAATGAAGGTAAGACTGTTGAAACTGGTAAGGCTTACTTTGAAACTGAAAAAAGAAAGTACACAATTCTTGATGCGCCAGGTCACAAGATGTATGTCAGTGAAATGATCGGAGGTGCTTCTCAAGCTGATGTTGGTATCTTGGTTATTTCCGCCCGTAAGGGTGAATTTGAAGCTGGTTTTGAAAAGGGAGGTCAAACTAAGGAGCATGCTGTTTTAGCCAAGGTGCAAGGTGTTGAAAGACTTGTGGTTGCTATCAACAAGTTGGATGATGATTCTGTTAACTGGTCCGAGAAACGTTACAAAGAATGTGTTACCAAATTGAAGGCATACTTGAAAGGTGTTGGTTTTGATATCAAGAAGAATGTTTACTTTTTACCAGTATCTGGTTACACTGGTGCAGGTATCAAAGACCGTATTACGACTCTTTCCTACTACAACGGTCCAAGTTTGTTGGAATATTTGGATAGCTTAGAGGTTCCAAACCGTTCCATCAGCGCCCCATTGATGATCCCAATCTCGGGAAAAATGAAGGATTTAGGTACGGTTGTTGAAGGTAAGATTGCATCTGGACATGTGAAAAAGGGGGACACTTTGCTTATGATGCCTAACAGAGTTTCCATTGAAGTGTTGAACATTTACACCGAAACAGAAGCCGAAAATGACATGGCCAAGAGTGGCGAGCAAGTCAGATTGAAGGTCAGAGGTATCGAAGAAGAAGATGTTTCTGCTGGTTACGTTGTGACGTCTCCAAAGGCTCCCGTCAAGACTGCCACCAAGTTTGAGTGTCAGTTGGCCATTGTGGAATTGAAATCTATTTTGTCTGTCGGCTTCTCGTGTGTTATGCATATCCATACTGCTATCGAGGAAGTCAACTTTGTTGCCTTGTTACATAAGTTGCAAAAAGGTACCAACAGAAAATCTAAGCTTCCACCACCGTTTGCCAAGAAGGGCATGAGAATCGTCGCTATTTTGGAAACTACCGAGCCTGTCTGCATGGAGACCTACGAAGACTACCCCCAATTGGGTCGCTTTACCTTGAGAGATTCAGGTATCACCATTGCTATCGGTAAGGTCACCAAGATCTTGGGATAGTTAATGTTACACTGAGATATTTATTTTTAGCTAATTTTCTGTAACGTACTGGTACTTTGTTTTAAATACACACACATCCACATACTGTTTTCATTTTTTTCAGTAGCAAGTCAGTGGCAGTTTGAGCTAGCTCCATCATCTGTCTTTGAGAATGACCCTGTAGAGTAGAGTATGTTTTCGAAGTTGGTACAAGTGTGTACTTTCAGATTCACATCACATGACCAGCACGTGATTTAAATATTAGAAGCCCCGGCACAAATAAGTTATTGCGTGCCAATATTTTTTTTTTTGTTTTTCCCGGCTGCAGTTTTATTCTCGAATTTTCATTGGCTAAACTTATAACAAGCGAGAAAAAAAATTTTTTCACTGCTTTTCACAGTAAACTGTTTAGAAAGCGTGTGCGGATGTTTTGGTGGGTGTTCTGCGGTGCATTTTAAAGAGAAAAAAAAAAAGCTCTACACAGAGGAAAAGTTATTGGAGCGCTTTACTTTTGCAGTGAATATTGATTGCAATATTGTATTTCCTTTAAATCTCTTCTGGCTTAGTTTGCATCTTCTAGCAACATATCATAAACAACCCACTGATATACATCTATCTCTCCACACACTCAATTATTCAGACAAAATGTTCAGAAACACTATTCGTTCCACCGCCTTCAAGACCATTGCCAAGAGAGGTTACGCCGACGCTGCCACCAGTTCTTTAAAATTGAACTTTGCTTTGCCACACGAAACCTTGTACCAAGACGTTCTGGTCAAGCAAGTTAACATCCCAGCTGTTTCTGGTAGAGCCGGTATTTTGGCTAATCACGTCCCAACCGTCGAAGAATTAGGTGCTGGTATCGTTGAGGTTTTTGAATCTTCTGGTACCAAGAAAACCTTCTTTGTCTCTGGCGGTGTTGCCACTGTTTCTCCAGGCTCCAAGATCAGCGTCACTGTTGTTGAAGCTTTCCCACTTGAATCCTTCTCCACCGAGGCCATCAAGTCCAAATTGGCCGAAGCTCAAAAGAACTTATCCTCTGCTGATGCTACCGCTGCTGCTGAAGCCGCCATCCAAGTTGACGTTTTGACTTCTTTGCAATCTGTTGCTAAGTAATTAATTTATTGATGTTTTTCTCCGCAATTGAATGCAATATCAAGGGTTTTATAATGGACAGTTTTGATAAAATATCGCAATTAATCAAATAAGAAAAAGAAAAAATTGAAATATATCTAAAGAAACACAGTAATAGAAGATGAATGCAGCAAAAACTAGATCTCAGCTTCATAATTTATCATTTTGTTAAAATTCAGCAAATTCATGGCTGCAAAATAAAGTTATTAACAGTTTTACAATTTCTGATTGTGAATTGAGGGAAGATTATTCAAGCGTTTCAAAGGTCCGTTTCCAGGAATGATAATTGCAGTACTGCTCTTTCATGTTACTATTACTAAAAACTCACAACATAAGCACTTGTACTTCCAAGAACAAAGTAAAAAGGGAATAATGTTATATAAAATAATTCTAAAACAGAAAAAAAATCAAAAAAAAAAAAAAATCAACAACAAGAGAAATGATAATACAAAACAAAACAAATGAAAAATATGCAAAATTATTTCGATTACTGTTATTACTATTCTTTTTTTATTTGTTTTGTAATTATAGAATAATAAATGTCAATCATATTATGTTAATATAGTTATAAATCGATGTGAGAGAAATATAGCTCTCCTAAAAAGGTTCAGTTGTGCTGTATAATCCTACTGCCAAGCAATATGTTCGAAGATTTACAATTGTAACTCCTGCATTACGTATTCTTTAAATAATTGATCTGTAAATCTCGAATAATCAGTCAATCTTTGACAGCCATTTAGGTATTGAATGTTGTTTTATCTTAATAGTAAGAGCTTTAACATACAGTAAGAACGGATTACGGAAAAACCGAAGATTTCACGATTTTTTTAATGAATTTTTTTTTTTTTTTTGAAGAGAGAAGGAAAAATTATTGAGAGAAAAATTTTTTTTCTTTTTTTTTGCTCTCTGAACTTTTATTATGGACGGTTTAAAAAAGATTAAGTGAAATATTATAGTGTGAAAAATTTATAGTAGACATATTACCAGAAAAATATACAACAATAAGTTTGATAAATTACTGAGCAGCAATATTGATACTTATCCATAATCTGTCATCACAACTTCTAGATCCCAATCACATTTACAGATATATACGCAAAGATATATATCTTTAGCAATATTGGTTCATATAGACAGGAAATCAGTATCAAATCATAAGCAAATAAGGATTAATAATAAAAATAAATAATAAGAATGTTTCCAAGAAGTATAAGACAGTTCTCTACCAGTTCCTTAGTTTCTGGAAAGAATGCCCTCGAGTTTTTCAAAGCTGAAGAAAAGAGAAATGCAAACATTGCCAAACAATTATCTATCAAGAAGGGAAGTCAGGTTGATCCAGTAGCAGGTAAAACTGATGCACCATTCATTCAACGTTTGCAAGCCGAGGTTGTAAGTAATACATCATTAAGTCATGGATATGAAAAGCAAGATGTTGAGAAGTTGTTGTATGGTGCTCAAAAGGCTTTAGTCATGAAATCCCCAGGTTTCAACGAAGAACAAATTTTGAGCCAAGAAGAAAAGAAAAGAGAAACCGTTAGTAGAATTTTAAATATTAAAAATGCTTCTAAAAGTTTACAACGTAAATTAAGTACAGCATTAGCCATCAAAGAATTCCAAAGGTTTGATGGTGATACCGGCTCTTCTGAAGTTCAAGCTGCTGCTATGACAACTAAGATTCAATACTTGTTAGAGCACATGAAGAAAAACAAAAATGATTTTGCCAATATTAGAAAATTAAGAATCTTGGTACAACAGAGACAATCCATTTTAAGATACTTGAAAAGAGATGATCCAAAGAGATATTACTGGGCTATCGAAAAGTTGGGCTTGACAGACGAGGTAGTCACTATGGAATTCAACATGGACAGAAAGTACATGCAAGAATTCAAAGTGTTTGGTGATAGAACTATTGTTATGGAATCCAAGAAGGTTCGTGAAGAACAACGTAAAGAAATTAGAAAAGAGAAGAAATGATCAAATTTATAATATAAGTTATGTTTGGCTTGCAATCGTTTTTTTTGTCATTTTCTAGCTAAGTAATAGCCTTCTGTCATGCGCCGTCTAATCATTTATTTTTTGTACATAATTGTTATATAACATCTACTACACACATATATTGAAATCAATATATTTCATGTTTTTCTATATTAATAACTATTTATATAATTACTGTAAAAATTCTTCAATAGGTCCGCCTATATTCTTCGTATCTAACAAGAAAGTATCATGTCCATATTGACTGACTTCTTCACCGAGCTCCACATATTTCAAATTATCATTGGATAAATGTTTCATTTCTTGATTTCTTGATAAAATATCATAAACTTCTTTTTGTTGCCATGACGGAAACAAGATATCTGATTTTACCCCGATGACTAAAATATTTTTATTTGAAATATGATCTAATCCCTTAATAATATCCTGTTTACTCTCTTCTGATGTCATTTTTTGAAACAGTTTCAAATTTTCTCGGGTAATTTTTTGCTCTACGTAATTATAATTGAATTCAAGGTTTCCCACACTTAAAAGATCTCCTCTTTCAAACATTTGCTCCACTTGCCCTCTTGCAATTCTGGCTCTACTTCTATTTCTGAAACCCAAATCAAATAGATCCATTGCTTTGGAAATGTAAAGAAAAGAATTAGCATCAAACTCTAGACTAAACTTATCACCTTGATGATCCAAATATGTCTCCACCAAGAAATCTGCACATAATAATGGTTTGGAATCTTCATTGGCCCTTATTCTTGAAAATCGAGATTCCCATTCAGGTCCAGATCTATATGTGACCGTGGCCACTTCTCTAGCCAACTTCATTCCCATGATTGGCCCTAATGCAATAGAATCAGCATTATCTACATCATAATAATACCCTTTTTTCCAATTTGCGTCGTTCATTACGATCTGTCTTTGTGCGAATCTCATAGCTATAGAAGAAGGATGAGAACGTACACATCCAGATATAGACACAACCTTTTCAACCTCATCAGTGAATTCACCAACATATGCCAAGCTTTGCAAAGCACCTAACGATGATCCTATACTTGCATGTAACCTACTGATTCCAAGATGTGACTTAATCAAGTCATGTTGTGCTCTAACCATATCACTAACCGATATCACTGGAAATTTTGTACAATATCTTTCATTCTTTGATATTCTCGAGTCAGTCAAAGAAGAAGGCCCCGTGCTTCCATAGCAGCCACCCAAAACATTTGTGCAAATCACAAAGTATCGATTTGTGTCTATAGACTTTCCGGGTCCAATGAAATTCTCCCACCATCCAGGTTTAAAATTGTACTCCGTTGTTGGATCATGATCATCAGCAGCCTCAGTATCTGAAAGGTGCGATCTAGCATGCGAAGACGCAGAAAGACCGGTGTGCAAAAGGACAGCGTTAGATTTGTCTTTGTTCAATTTACCCCATGTTTCATAAGCCAAGGAGTAATTGGGCAAGAAATTTCCATAGTCTAAAAAGATTGGCTTGCCGCTCTTATAAATCTTGTAGCCTCCAGATATCTTAGAATAGCTAGGGTCGGGTCCTTTCCCCGTTACTTCACTACGTTTATTCTTGATTTTCGTTGGCAGTGCTTCTTGCTGCTTGCACTGCTGACTTTTTTTTAGTAGGATCTCGTTCTTTTCCAAGCAAGGAAATTTCATCTGATTCAATATCTGGAGATCCGCCTGAATCTTACTCAGCCTGTTTGCGTCATTAGAATTCAACTGTGCGGTTTTGCTAAAGTTTCTGGATAGTCTTCGTAGTGCTGTTATTCTGGAAATAATGTATTTATTAGCTGTTCTAGTCTGGAGTTTCACCATTACCGTGTGTATAATTGTGGGTACCACTTATGCTGAATGAAACTAAGGAAGAAAAATGGGCTTAGTAAGCAATGCTATCGAACGTCAATCAAATCAAGAAAATCACAAGGTGTAATAAACGTCAGCTGTATGTCATAATAACCTGCTTGTATTTATACACATTTCACCGCAAATACTTAATAATCATATACAGCACTCCAAGCACAAAAATACAAAACTGTGGCGTTGGGATGAGCAAAGCGATTGGTCGTCCACCTTAACAGTCCACAGTTTCTAATATTCGCAATTATAAACAAATTATTGAAGAGTGAAAAAAAAAACGCTGTGAACATAAAATATTATTTGGTATGAATTATGTGCCCTTACATATCAGCCGGGTAATCTATTTGTTTCAAGCGTGAATTCTCAGCTTTGGCATGACAGGTATTGTTTTGAAAGATGGAGTATCGGAATAACAGTTTAGAAAAGTTTTAAGCAAAACATAGTTTAAATATTGCAAACACCTGTCAGAGCACCTATGCTAAAAATTACTGCAATGGAATGAAGCGTTGAACAACAGGATTGAACTTTAGAACCAGAGAAAAACTGGATCACACACTCAGTGCAGGCAAATGATGAATAATTTCTGCGATGACCAAGAAAGTAAACAATGATAGTGGAATAATGTGCTAAGATATCAGCCAACATTTGATATCGGCACAAACTTTATAGACACTTTGTATGCAGTCGCTTTTGTGCTAAAAATGTTTTTTTTCTTTTACAAAAATAGCCGTAACCAAGTTTACAGAAGCAGCAATTCATATATTGTCAACAAAACGAAAATATACACATATAAATCCGTTCGGAACTCTGGAGGCCCGGTGTCTTACAAAGAAATATAGTATTCCCTGGTGCACAACAACCAAGTGACTGAGCCGGTGGCGACGATCAAAGGACCAGCTAAACCCTTGCCCAACTTGGCGGTTCCGTAGACAAGCCACTCGGTACCAAAGTGAAACAACGCAATGGCGTAGGAGGCAAAGACTAAGTTCCACACTTGCGGGTCATTTATGTGGTAAGCGCCCACAAAACGGATCACGGTGGAGATCAAGGTCCAGGTGCCAAACGTTCTGGCGGACAAGTTCGTGGTCTCTGAAGGCTTGGCCTCGTAGACACGTCTAGTCAACTCAAGGCCTGAGATGTAGGTCTGGACAGTGTTGAAAAGGGACACAGCCGAGATCTTTCATGCTTGTTAGTACGAGTGATTCTGTCGTTTGATCGGGAAAAAAAGAGAAAAAGAGAAGAATAACAACAAAAAGAAAAAGCGCTCGCTGGTTGATACGTACGAAAAGAAGCCATTTTGGCAAAATGCCTGGAAGATTTGGTGTGATGTAGGAAATAAACTGGGACAACATGGCAATTTTTTGGCTGTTGGTGGTTATTTATATTTGTTGACAGACAATATCCCAGCATCAGCATTGTTTAGGTCCACTAAGAGAATAATATACTTGAAATCACTAGTGAAAAAGTTTGAAAAGTCCATTTGGAGACAAAGCTACACGACTCAACAAAAATAATAACCACCATTCAAAACCCTTACGCGGCAAAATCCGGAAGTTGATGCGCAGGGCACATAGTATATATGGCTGGTTTTATCTAAGGAGAAAAAAAACCAAAGAATATTCCTTTTCAGAGACATATCTAAAGGGTGAAATTTAATCCGTGTTTTAGGCGACGTCGTAGATTGATAAGATAAAGGGACATTTTGTGATCAGACCAACAAAATTACTCTGTTTGCAACTGAAAATAAGTCGCTGGTGTTTGGAACAGAAAATAGTACTCTGGTTGCAGTAAAATACAATAATGAAAACAGTTGACACTTTTTTGGTGCTCTTCCTTGTGGCCGTTCTCAGCCAGATTTCTCACGCTCACGGCTCACATCACGGCAGCACTAAAGACCTCGCTAGCATAATTGAAAACGGGAAGTTGTTTTATGAAGACGGCATTATAAACTTGGACTTTTTGAATCACGAATTGAACAATTGCGAGGTAGTGCACAAATTGAAGAATGCGGGACGGTCTATTGACGACAATGGAGAGCATGACCATGAACATGAACATGAACATGAACATGACCATGAAGATACCGTGCCGTCGTTCTCATTCAAAAAGGTTTTCGGCAGGTTGTTTCCATTTGGACCGGCAGTGAACTCAGTTTTGGCTATTTCGTACATTGCAGGTCCTGCAAACTTGATTGTGTCCTGCATGCCAACCAATATTCATCCGTTAGTGTTGAGTGCACTTGTGAGCTTTGCCGTTGGCGGCTTGTTGGGTGACATCTTCTTGCACTTGCTACCACAGACTTTTCTTGGAGAGCCTACTGGACATTACGATTTCCAGTTTGTCTTACTCGATGAGAAGAGAAATGTCGTTTTAGGAATATTTATATTCGCTGGATTCATCTTTTTCATGTTGATTGACAAAACCTTGAGAATCCTTGGACATAACAATGGAGAAGGGCTGCATTCGCACTCGCATTCACACTCGCACTCGCATACTCATGGCCATTCCCCCGCTGACGAGGCGTCCTCAAGTTCCGTGAAGAAGCATTCGCATGGCAACAATTTGACCAATAGAAAGAAGACCAGTGATAAAATTCGGGAAGAAGAGCAAAAAGAGGAGAATTCTGAACACGAAGACAAGGAATCCGCCGCCGTCAGTGCCTCTGCAAGAACTGCTGCTTGGTTAAACTTGATTTCGGACTTTGTGCATAACGTGGCCGATGGAATAGCCATAACTTCTGCGTTTTACATTAGCAAGACCGTGGGCTCCACCACCACATTGGCCATAATATTGCACGAAGTTCCGCATGCAATCGGAGACTTTGCAGTAATGATACAGGGCGGATTCACCAAGTTCCAGGCTATGAGGTCATCGATTATTACAGCCCTGGGCCTATTCATTGGGTGC
Source organism: Saccharomycopsis oosterbeekiorum (assembly GCA_031125405.1). NCBI lineage: Eukaryota > Fungi > Ascomycota > Saccharomycetes > Ascoideales > Saccharomycopsidaceae > Saccharomycopsis > Saccharomycopsis oosterbeekiorum. Next base: position 56,302 of record JASTUI010000016.1, read on the forward strand.
TTCCTCAGCATTCTGCTACAAACATTGGCAGCCTTGTCCACGGCTTCTGTTTCTTTACCCGGTGCCTCAAGTGAGGCCAGCAATGCGCTCTTTGGAACCTCGGTGACGTTCAATGAGTTGACGCTTCCCTTTACTGCTGGCGGCTTCATCTACATTGCGGCTGTGGGCGTGATCCCAGAGGTCTTGGACCTTGAAGAGAGAACCAGCAAGCGCTATGAGGTATTTAAGACTATTGCTCAATTAATCTCGATGTTTTTTGGCATTTCATTGATGTGGTTCATCTCTTGGTTCGAGTAAGCCCAAATAGCTTTCAGATCATAAATGGTAGTAGCCCTGGTAAAAGTCAGTTTGTATTGCCGGCCGCGGCGGTTTTTGCCGATTTGATTTTGTTTTGTTTTGTTTTGTTTCCGCCGTCCTGTCAAAAATAAGATTCCTGTTTGCCACAGCAAGAAAAACAAAAAAAAAAAAACAGGGGAAAGCATCATACCATGAGAAGAAATTTGATTCCCAAATGCCTGGATGATCCTATTATATATATATGTAAAAATATAGATGTGTATTTACTTGATTCACAGAACATCCAAAAACAATTTATATATAGTATTCTACCTTGTACGGAACTCTCTCGATTGTAGCAAGCTGGGATTATAAGATATATTTGATTATTGTTAGAATAAGAAAGGAAAGGAACCACGAAATGTCTACTGAGCTTATTCCATACATGTTCAAATGGTATGTGTATAGTCATTTCTTCTGTCTGTTGTTGATGCAGACTGTGATATATTCTCATTCTGAACGGTATAACTAACTGGAATACTCATGCGTGTTCAGTCTAATCGTTCTTTTGTGTCTCTGATGTTGCTATAGATACACGAGGTCGCTCGTGATATATATGTATATATATGTGCAGACAGTGTCTGAGATTACGAGTGAAGCCTTCTAGATGTGTCTTCCAGCCGCCAGTTCAACAGTGATAAGCAGGGCTATGCTATGCTTTTCTCTAAGCCACTTAGAATGGAGACAGCCAGAGACACATGAACTGATTGAACAAATATTTTTTTATTGTTTCACAGGAACGGAAATGCAAATTCTGTTATCATCACCGGATCTTTTGACAATTGGTCACAATCAACAATATTGTCCAAAGCGACTGAGAACAGCTCTACGTTTTTGGGTACTGTTTTGCTTCCTGCTGATAAACCAGTTTACTTCAAGGTATGTAATTTTTTTTTATTTTTCCTGTGTTAACGTTGACCTGTCGACATTTGCTTTTTCTTATTTTGGTTTATTCAAATACTAACTACGCTGAATTTCAATTATTTATGATGGTTATCAACTGTTGTTCTTTTGGTATATTTTTTATTTTGCAATACATGGCAGCTTGTGTGAGAGTACTGAGTCCGAATCTGTGTGCGGATGAGTGGCATAGCCAAAAAAAAGCTTAAAAAAAACAAGAAAGTTTAATTTAGCTTGACACATTGGACCCGTATGCATTAAACGCTCGGATGTTACTTGTGGATCGAAAATATAGCACACAACAGCTATTTAGCCATTATAATATCAGCATTATCATCTAGTATGTTGTTGACGGAGACTGGACAACTTCAAATGAATACAAATTGGACACCGATCCAAGTGGAAACGTGAACAATTTACTCACTGTTGAAGATCTTGAAAGTTCTAAAATTACAAACAAAAACTTAAATACCAAATCGTCCAAAAGTCCTCAATTAAGTACTGATACTTTGACTTTGGATAAGCAGGATGTTACTAACTCCACTGTTGCTTGTAGTCCTCTAAAGACTGGAATTTCTGAAGATCATGGTAAATCGGCATTCTTGCTGACAGCTGACGAAGAACAATTTCCAAAAACAAAAGTGGTTGAAGAAATAACTAAGAAACATGGCGATGTTTTGATTCATGGAGCACCGTCAACTAATGTTTTACCGCCTGAAACCTTGACAGATACATCAAGCTATCACGAACTTGGAAGCAATTTCTCTATAATTGATGAGCGAAGTGATCAAAAGATACCAGGAGTTGCAACTTCCTCAAATGCCGAGTCTTCATTTGTTCCAATTAAAAAAGATGATAAATCAATTGCTGAAAGCAGCAACTTCAGTAACATTGAAAAACCTAGTCCTGCTGTGAAATCTATCAAGAGTTCCTTTTTTGATGAAGCTAATAACAGTAATGATGAAAATAGTCCTAACATGGTTCAAACTCATAAAAGTTTCACTCATATCACAGGAAATGATTATCCAACTACAGCTACTGCAGATATCACCGCAACAAGAACACCACCTGAAAAATCTTCGTCATCGATCGTTATAGTAGCAGATCCACCATTAAAAGCGCCTGCTCCTTTTCCAGTCGTTTCTCATGGAACATCCACAACTATCACTAATGCTACTGCAGATGGGAAACACGCCGTCAATTCTAAGAATACAACTTCTAAGAACGCACTAAATTCATTACACTTGGACGATTTGGAATCGGATGCAAGTTTTAAGAGCATCAGCAGTAACGAGATGTTTTCAAGTACAAGAGAAAGTTTTGAGCTGGAAAACAGAGGTGTTGGCTCACCATGTTTGAACTCTAAGAATAGAATTGGCGATAATGGCAGTGTTCACAACAGTCCAAGTATTAAGATTAATAATGGTAGCTCGAATGTTGGTGCTGTTACTGCTACTGTTGCAAATGGTGCTACAGGAGAACATAGGTTTTCTTTGCATCATGGCAATCATAGCGGTAGCTCACATCTGTTACTTTCTAAATTCAAAAGATTTTTCAGATAAAGAATTTTGTGGTTTTTTAGTATTTTTATGATTATTTAATTCTTTTGATTGATTTCCTTTTTATTTTTTTTAATTGTCTTTTTTTTGTTTAGTATAGCTATAGTTGCAAGTTTGCATTTCTAATATTGTTATATTCTTTACCTTTTTCCTTTTTTTTTTTTTTGTTGAAAAATATAGCTCTTTAATATTTTTTTCAAAATTATGTAGATCTTAACAGCTTACAAACAAAATCATGAATTATCAGCAAATATGTATATTACCTATATCTAGTCAGGATACCGCATTGCTTACTTGGTCTCTAGCCATTTTTGAAACTCCATTCTTTTCGAATTAATATCTATAAAATTTTTTCTATTTTCAATGAACTCAAACGGCAAAATTTCAGACTTGTTAGCATCGATAGTTGCCTTTCTCATATCTATAATTTTAAACAAGGAAGAATCAGAACTGGTTTCGAATTTCTCACCAGTTATAACATTCTGAGACTTTGGAATCTTCAACGAATGAAACATCGCTGCTATGCATATAAAAAGACCAATAATACATTCAATCTTGATATCTAATGGTAAGGAAACATCTACAGTCGATGTGGATTTAATGAAATGATTGAATTCATATGAGGAAATTCCTGAATGGAGAATGAAAATTCCTCCAATAATGTATCCTAGAAGTGATAATTTCGCCATTTGTTTTAATAATCTTTATTTGGTAATACTGTCCAGCCTTAGCGTATTACTTAGCAGCTCTAAATTTTGTGTATTAGTTGCTTATATAGTTTTAATGTTGGCTATACTATAGTTACTCTTTCTTATGCCACAATTGAGCTCCATTCCGATATTAAGAAATTCTTTGATTTCATACACACCTACATGTATGTTTCTTGATGATTTTATATAATTTCTCCTTTTACTATTATTCGCATCCTGTAATAAAGGGTTACGCGCACTGGGTATATGATTGAATCTGAGATTGTGTCATATTACTCTAAATATTCTACTCTAACGACTTCCTCTAATTGAAGACTACGATATCTTGTTTATCGAAATAATGATTTAAAGATGAAGATAAGTGTTAAGGAGAAATGAGTATTCTAAGGGGTAAGAAGTCATACGTACAAAACGCTATATATTTTTCGAGCACTATGGCACTATGACTTGATCATTGATTTTTAGTTTTCGATTTTAAAAAACAGTAGATCTTGATATATAATGAAAACCATTATTAGTTTGTTGGGTACTTTCATTTCCTGTAGCCTGAATTCATTTACATTCAATTGACAAATAAAAGATTATTGCATTGATATCAAACAAGTGAAAACTATATATTACCAGTCATGTTATGTTTCAAATAAAATAAATAACCTAATTGCCAAATGTTCAAAGACTGAGACAAGTATTTAATTTGTCTATTTTTTGGACGCTCAGTAAAAGCCGTCCCAGTATTGTTGAACTTGTGGGGATTCTGCACCCAATTTCTTTAACTCTGCAAACTCATCCTTAGTCAATTCAAAATCAAAAATGTCTAAACTTTCCGCGATTCTGTGAGGCTTTGCAGAAGTGGTAACTGCAAGAACACCTCTTTGATTAGTCCAACGTAACACGACTTGAGCTTTGGTCTTACCGTACTTGGTAGCCAATGCTTGTATTCTGTCTTGCAACTTGGCATGAGCTGCATCAGTGCCCTTGTAGATTGGGGCTAATGGGGAATAGGCAGCGATAAGAATGTCATTTGCTTGAGCGAACTCAACAATCTCCGGGCTTTGGTCTTGCAAGATCAAGCTGAACTCGATTTGGTTGACCACCGGCTTATGTTTAGCAAAAGACAACAACTCCTTCAAATCCGAGACTCTGAAGTTGGAAACACCAATGTTTCTAACCTTGCCTTCTTCCAACAATTGCTCGATTTCTTGCCAGACCTGCTTCAAGGTGATGTTGTCGTTCTTAGAGACCTCTTTCAAGAATGGGGAGTGGATCAAGTACAAGTCAATGTAGTCAGTGCCCAAGGTCTTCAACGACTGGCTGACAGTCTTCAATGGGGACAAGTTGGCGGCGTAGAACTTGTCAGTGACCCAAAGATCCTCTCTTTTGATCTCCGGGTGGCTGGTGAGAAACTTCTTCAAAGCAGCGCCTATCTCGGCATGCGTATTGTACACCTCAGCACCGTCAATGTGGTACTGCTTGTTCTCGAGGGCCGAGTAAATAGCATCGGACGTAGCCTGGGCAAATGTGTCGTTACTTGGGCCTTTGTACCACTTGGTGCCTGTGCCGTAGCCGACAGGGCTGATCTTGTTTCCGTTAGAAAGGGTGAAGTAGTGGTCCTTGTAAGCCATTGTAAATGATTTTCGTAGTATTCTGATATTTGTTTTTGTGATATTTGTGATGTTTGTGTTCTCGGTAGTGATGAGTGCCAGTATTCAACAAGAAATACAAAAAAAAATTCCACAAATACAATTGTCGGGGCCAACCAGGATGTGTTCCAGTATTTATATGCCACTTAGAAACTCGCGATCTCCGAAAGCAAAAAAGCAACAAAGATCCTCAAAAAACCACAATAGTGAAAATGGCAAACTGAAGCGCGCACATGCCACAGCACATAAATGATATATGAATCACGACAACGCTGTTCTTTTCTTAGTGTCTCCACAGTACTTTAAGGCACTATTAGTAATAAGGGCCTGTGCGCAAAGCACAGCGGCTATTGTTAATAGGTGCAAAACAAAGCATAATACTCGAGAATATCGAACAAAACACTCGAAAAATAACTGGCAAAATACGCGGAGATCCTCAGTTTGAAGTGATTAGTTGGCAAAAGGCTGATTTTTAGAAGCACTTTCTCGGTATTCGAGAGAAGCCAGCGCCATTACGAGATTGCGATGGTGGCTGGATGCCATTATTTTTGGCAATTGATTGTGTTCTTTGCGACGTATGTTCGTAATTCGGCACACATTCGCACCCACACACTGTTGACTTGATAATGTGTTTTGAGAAAATATGACACGACGTGTCGCAATACTGCTTGTTTTCTGAGTACACAAAACATGACATGAGGTCGCAATATTGCGAGCGATTCACTCGCAATACTGTTGGTTCATTCGCAATATTGCTATTCACTTACCTGCTTACGTTGGTCACATCCCCAGAAGACAAATTGAACACAATTCAGATTGAATCAACTTATTTTCCAAAAAGATAAAAATAGAAAGAAAAAAGAAATGAAACTTTTTTAAAAAATGCCACGTGAAAGTCACGTGACTCCGGGGAGATCAAATCCGCTCACATTCTCCAATGATGGCTGTGTGGTGCTACACGTATTGCATACGACGAAATCGACACAAATAGTAATAGTAATAATAATAATATCATTAACTCCTGCTAATACACTTTTCATTTGACTTGCTCGTCTTTCCTTCAGAAAAGATGTGAACAGCAATATACGAACGAAACTAGAATAAAAATAATCACTGCTGGCGGACAACTCATTTCCTTCATTTACCCTTTTCCCTAAATGAAAGCATATGAGACGGCACCTAAGCCAAGCAAGAAAATAGCCATGAGCCACACGGTGTCATTGTGGCCGTCGTGAATTTTGGCATTGGTTCTGGCTCTGTTCTCCAAGCTTCTCTTGATCTTCTTGGAGACGCCGGTGGAAGTAGCTGCGGCGGCACTATCGGTGGGATTCAAAGTGACGGTGGGAAGCATCATCGCAGGTCTGTAAGCCAACCATAAGGCATTGATCGGACTACCATCGTCATCGTAGAGGCTTAAAGTATACTTCCCGTTGTAAGAGTCAACAGAAACTTCGTACTGCGAGAAGGTGGTGTTTGATGAAAATCTCGAATACGTGGAGATGCCGCTGTCTGAGCAAGGATCACTAAGAAGCTGTCTTCCGTCAACAGTGATAGCAGTAAGTACGATTTTGTCATCACTGGTAATCACATATGAGCCGTGTTCCCATTGTAAAACAGCAGTTGGGCAGGAATGGTCTTTTGGATTCGGTGTCACAATGTACAATGCAACTTCATAATATCCATCGTCTGTGAAAGAATAAGATCTACCAGGAAGTGCGGGTTCGATTAGCAACTCGTCAACTGGATCGTAGAAACCTGGACCTGTAAACACCGTGTTGGACTTGGTAGTCCAAGTGCCCACGATTGTAAGCCCAGAATCAGCCGCAGAAATTAGTGGAACAAGAAGACAGATAATTATGCCGACAATCCTTGATGATGATACAGTATTCATATTGTAATGTTCGGCGATACTTGTTAGGAGGTGTTCGTACTTTGGGAATGGAATGGAATCAATATATCAATGATGTCTATTGAGTAAGAAAGGTCTCTTATGTTTCAAGCTATCAATTTTAAAAAAAATAATAAACTATTATTAGTATTTGCTTTCTGTAAAACTTCTTTTTCTTTTTAGTTTTCCCCCCGTTCTTAGAAATCAAGTTGTTTGATCTGTCTGGTATTCCGTATAATTAACGGTTTCAAAGACAAATATTCTAGATCCACTGAAAAGAAAAAAAAAAAAAAAAAGAAAAAAAATTTTCCACGTCTCAAGCGTTATATAGAAAAAGAAAAGAAGAAAAAAAAGAAAGTATTAATTTCAACATAAAGCTTTCTTATTTATAGGGATATTTTATAGAAAATATAAGTAATCCTTTTAATAGAATATCAAAACAATTAAAGCGAATAAATTTTAATTTTTTTTTGTAAATTTAATTGCTTTGCTGGTTAAACAGCATTTCTATGTATAATCACAACTTGTATGGCCGCGACTTCTGTGCAGTTAAATGTATTGAAAATTATCAGGTGAATTACGGTATTCGATATGTTTACAGCAAAAAAATCTATCTAAACGTCTATATCTATTTGAATTGATGTAATAATATATATGTATATATATATATATATTTAATCATTACTAAATAACTGTCAATCTCTTAAACTTATGGTTCTTTTCCAACTTATTGTTTAAATCTGTTAAATCCAAGTTACATTGATAATTACCTCCACTAACACTGTTAACCCCATTAGCAGCACTATTACCCGCATCACCAGCAGGAATGAAAATAAAGAACATAACTAAAAACTCCCAAGAGTTCTTACACGTCATTTTATTGTACTGTCTAAGCAAGCCGGTATTTCCACTCAACCGTTTCTTCAATTTCCCTTTCTCTAGGAAAACATTTTCGCTACTGGAATTTGATGGAGATAATTTTTGCATTACTTTTGTATATTCCTCAAAACAAAGATTGAAATTGATAAAATTGATCCCCAATTTTATAATCACGCGGCATGCACAAATCATTATCAATAATTGAAGATCTGTTAATGTGTGGTTCACCAAATTATATAATTTATCATATTTATAATCATTCACGGAAAAATTGAAATTGTTTATGGTATCCAATTTAGCAAAATTATAATCCGTTGGAAAAGGCATTGATTCATTAATTTTGCAAATAGGATAAATACAACAATTTGTTAAAAATAGTTTCATATCTTTGACAGTAATAAAATTTTCTAAAAGTTTAATTTTAAACTCGTTGGCTATGTCTTTTTCATAAAACATATCATTGATAAGATCATTCCAAAGATATCCAAAATATCTTATATTTTCATCTTCAATTTTTTGAATCTCATACTCACTAAGACATAAATTGTACCTTAAATCAAACCAAAAATATTCAAGTTCTGAATAAACATGGTAGTTGACTAAATAATCTTTATGATTACTATTCACTGAACCAAATAGATTGATAACGCGTTGCGAAAATCTTGAACTAACGCGCTTTTCCAAAGATTCCTTGATGTTCACACGCGTGGTACTACCAATAACAGATATTGGTACGGTATAATTATTGGATGACATATCAAACAAGTTGTAAAGCAAAGTCTGCTTGTTATTGTCAGTAAAAACTTCAAAATTATCAATAATGAAAATTAAACTTATACTTTTATCTTCACCATCCTTAAAGTTGATTTCTTCTAAACTTTTCAAAATCATTGAGAAAGTCTCAGAGATGGATCGTTTTTCAAAGACATTTTCAGCATTTTGTCTCCCGCTTTCATCTTCATTTTCACTTTCATCCTCATTGTAAATACCTTCCAATAAATTTTGGTCATTTTCATTCTTTGATATGCTATATAATTTCAAATCTAATTGTCTAGCTATCTCTCTAACAGCATTTTTATCATCAGTTTGTAAAATCCCATCCAAATGAATAGTTAAAAAAGATGGTATAACATTTGGATTATTATATCTTTGATTCAATTCCCAGAGGCAATTATTTATAAGTAATGTTTTCCCTGAATGATGGGGTCCAATTAAAAGTAAGGATGAAGAATTCCCATTAGCTACACATTGTTCCATAAATGAATACAATTGGCCGTATTTGGGTAATAGCGAATTTTGAATTGTACTATCATCTGATGGAAGATCGTAAAACTTGGGTGTTTTTCTAGTAAAAGGGATGTTAATTCTGTCATTGATCTTATCATTATTTTCATTGTCAAAAACTGTGCTAATACATATTTGAGGCAAGTCAGCAGAAGTGATCTTCGAGAGAATTGTACGTTTCACATAAGTGAAAAGTTCCGATGTGGGCGGGTATTTCTGTAATACCTCGAATTTCTCTGGGTACCTGCTCTCGATAAAGCTTATTAGCAGCTGATCTGTTGACATACAGTGATTTTGGTTAAATTCTAGTAAAAAGGATGGCAAATATATGGGAAGCGTTTCGCTAGATCCAATCTTGTGCTCCAATAAATGACGTCTTTTCATCAAATTTTGAAAACGAGGCAGTTGAAATATCCGCGTCCGGGTAACTAAAACATTCTATGATCTGAGAACATTAATGAATTTATTAAGCCATTACTAAATTTAACGAAATTTACGAACACATTTTTTGGTGCCTTTCTACAGTTTACTCTGAAATATGGTATAAAGAGAGGAAAATCATATTTATTTATTGATTGACTTAATTGAAATAGTTCTTCTTGATATCTTCCAATAAACCAACTTGTTTGGGCTCCCAATTAAACTTCTTTCTGGTGACTTCGTTTTTAACTTTAAATCCCATGTTACCGAAAGCGAGCCCAATAAATCCATATTGAGCCGCATCTTCAGGACTGATAGATTTTGTAGGTAACCCAAGTTTTTCACCAATAGCCTCGGCTATAGCTTTGGTAGGAATTCCAACTTCTTGATTAGCATTGAGTGAGAAAAGTTCGCCCTTACTAGCATCATCAGCATGACTTTGCACGACTTTCAAAAACAATTCTGCTACATCCAATACATGAATGCCGCACCAAAAGTTTTTTCCTTCTCCAAAAAAGAATGCAAACTGGCTTTTCTGGGCAATACTTGCTAAAATGGAAATGAACCCCTTATCGTTATAGCCATGAACACAAGGTGGTAGATTAACTGAATAAAAATCAACATTTTTGCCCACATGATGGTCCTGTAGATTAACAGGGCCTTTGCATCTTGGAAATCCGGTATTTTGTGAGGTATTTTCGTCAATAAATTCAGCATCCAAATGTTGACGTAATAATCCGTTGCAGAAAATAAGTTTCTTCTTTTTACCATCTTTAATAGCCTCCTGCTCCAAACTTTTAGCAATGGTAGTCAAGACTTTATCTTCAACTTCACATGAATGGTCATAATGTTCAAAATCATGAATGAATCCACAATGAACAACCGCATCCTTGCCTTTGGCCGATTCGAATAAAATGTCATATTTTTCCAAATCACCAGAAATGACGTGCGAAACTCCCAAGGATTTCAATTTCTCTGTAGATGTAATTGATCTTGATAATGCGGTTACTTCGTGGCCATGAGCTACAAGAAGCTGAATAACGTGTGATCCGATGAAACCAGAACCCCCTGTAATAAAAATCTTCATATTGTATTGAATAGTTAGGTAAAAAAATTAAAAAATAAAAGAAACAGAAAAAACACAGTTGATAATGATAGGCTGATTTATTATGTCAAATTGATTTATTTACTCGGAACATCATGAAAACAGAGCAGCAATAATTGGGAGAAATCAGCTTGCTTTTATGTCTCCAAACAAAGGTTATTCATTTCGGATAATTTGAAGAATATTGTAGTTGGTGAGACTCATTATAAATCATTCTGTCAAAATCATTATAGATAATCATAATAGTTTGTTAGCTTATTCCCTGATAAATCCGAAAAACTGAGTAATAACTAGATGCACACATAAATATGTTATTTCTCGGGGAAATCACAGGCGGATATCCAAATATCTCCGAAAGACATGCATCTTATTATTAAGATTTTTTACTGGCAGGATCAAAAGAAGCGAATAAGCGCCCAATAAGGAAAAGCTTCAAAACCAAAAAGGATTGTATTGTAGAAAGTATGGTTCATAACATAGTGGTATTCTCTGTTTTGTCTTTACTTCGCTTGGTTTGCTAAACCTCAGCGAGTAATCAACGTTTCTTGAACTGATACACAAGTTACCCGAAATACATGGCCAGCCGAGATGCTCAGATTGGACTGCATTGCGCATCGGCTAATCAAAGGATTCTAATGTAGATGAATATTTTAAAGAATTTATTGGAATTGCAACTACGAAGGGAACACTGATTGTTTCCGATTGAAAAAAGAATGCCTTACAAAGAAAAAAAGGATCATACGATATGATTTCGCAGCCATCTATCTCTTCTACTATTTCGAACAGTATTGCGGCCGGGACTGGCGCTAATTCTTGCAATTGTGTAGAGACACTTAAATGTCGATTTGAGTAAGCAGTGGGTCCATATAAGATAGCACTTTTTATCTTTTGTTAATTACCAATTGCTGCCTATCAATTGCTACGACTTGATTTATTCGACCCATCTGCGTTCTGTACCTAGCACTACTGCTAAATTTACAGACTTCTCATTGTGAAGACTAGAATTTTTCAAATTACTCGGTCATTCTCTTTCTAAGATATTTTTGAGTCAAATAGTTACTTATTATTCTAAAAATGTTTAACTTTGGCATACTTAATAAATTTTTTATTTTCATTTCCACTTTTTTCTAGCCCATACAAAAGCGTCACAGATTTTATTTTACGCTTTTTTTTTGTTTTTCATATATATACGCTAGAAAGAAAAAAAGTGCTCAGTCAAAAAATATGCTGAAAAATTGTTAATTTTAAGTTTGAACATTCTAAACTGATTTATTTCAATCTCTACCACAGGCCTTCTTTAAAAGAAATCGAGATTTCGTAATTTTGCAACTTAAAGTCTGATATTTGATCACAAAAAGTAATACAATGTCTGCCGAACACGAATTCCCGGTTTTAAAGAATGACTTGATTTTAAGAGCAGCAAAAGGTGAAAAAGTGGAAAGACCACCGATGTGGATCATGAGACAAGCTGGTCGTTATTTACCAGAATATCATAAAGCTAAAGCTGGTAGAGACTTTTTTGAGACTTGTAGAGATCCTGAAATTGCTTCTGAAATTACTATTCAACCAATAGTTCATTTCAACGATTTGATTGATTGTGCTATTATTTTTAGCGATATTTTAGTTGTTCCTCAAGCAATGGGTATGGATGTTCAAATGGTTGAAGGCAGGGGTCCAGTTTTCACCAACCCACTAAGAAAAATTGAAGATATTAAAGCGTTAAATGTTGCTCCAGATTTGCATAAAGAGTTAGGTTGGGCTTTCAAAGCTATTACTTTAACCAGAAAAAAATTGAATGGTAGATGTCCATTATTTGGCTTTGCTGGTGGCCCGTTCACATTGCTTGCATACATGATTGAAGGTGGTGGATCTAAAATTTACAGATTCTTAAAGCAATGGCTTTTTTCATATGAAAAGGAATGTTTGGAACTTTTACAACATTTATCTGAAATCATTGCTGAATTTTTGGCACAGCAAGTTGTAGCAGGTGCTCAAATCTTACAAGTTTTTGAATCAACAGCCGGTGAACTTGGCCCTACTGAGTTCAAGAAGTTTTTGTTACCATTTGTTCTTAAAATTGAAAAAATCACAAGAAAACGTCTTGTTGAATTAGGTATTAAAGAATACATCCCAATGGTTATATTTGCAAGAAATGCTTGGTACTCTCTTGACTGGCTTTGTGATTCCGGATATGATGTCGTTTCCTTAGATTGGTTACACGATCCAAAAGAAGCTGCAAAGGTTAACAATAATAGAAAGGTTTTACAAGGAAATCTTGATCCGGGTGTCATGTATGGTAATAGAGAGAAAATCACTGAAAAAGTTGAAGAAATGATTACTGGCTTCGGAGGTGGTAAACAAAATTATATTATTAACTTTGGTCATGGAACTCATCCTTTCATGGATCCAGAGAACATTGACTGGTTTTTAAAAGAGTGCCACCGTATTGGCAGCAACTAATTAGCATGACCTACTTTCGCATAGATATTTACTATTATTCTTAGTTTTTTAAATAATTAAACAGCCTTTCGTGTATTTAGTTAGCTTTATATGTAAGATAATTTATAATTATTCTCGTAAGTATTTATCTAATAGTCAAGTGTAATATTTCACTGGCTTTCTAGCCATCACAAAACCAAAAGTCTGCTTACCGTAAATAGTGATTTGTATAATCTCTAATTATTTTTTTTTCTTCAAAAAATTTTTACTATTCATCTACTATTTATTTTACATAATCAAGGAAAGTCTAAAAATATCGATACTTTATTATTCAATCTTTCAAGAAATTATAATATGATATCAATAATTACTTTGGCTTGAAATAATCTTTATCTATTTTCTCTTCTGTAGCATTGTAAATCTTTCATAATTAGTTTTTTACAATTTCGGTCAGTAACGTATTGTTTTTTATGCTGTCTGGATTTATTTAATTAATATGAATATAAGTACCAAAAAAAAAGGTATATACAAGAGAATGGATGAAACTACCATAATATCTACCAAAAAAAATCAATGGAATCCCTTTTGTAATATGAAGTTTTCATTTCTTTTCGAATTACTACTTCTTTGACTCGGCACCCTGTAATAATTCATTGAGCTCGTTTTCCAATATCTTAGAATCCTCATCGATTCCCATCTCACTAATCTTAGCTTGATTTGCAGCACCACCCAATAAAGTCTTTAAGCGAATACCAAAGTCTTGAACATTTGTGATATCCCAAACCCAAGCACCGCCAAAAATTAACATAGAAAACGAACTGGTGGCTAGTAAGGTGGCATATCCGATAGCTGCGATAGCGTCTTGTCTCTTTGAGAAAGATGGCGGAAGATGATTAGCTTGAAACAAGTTAGGAACGTATCTTCTGGATTGAATACCTCTGAACACAAACCGAGAACAAATTAAAGTAGCCGCAGTAGCAGTAAAGAATCTGGTCATTTGCGTTCTACGTCTCTGCTTGTATTCTGCAGAAGCATTATTCATAACAGTGGAAGTGAGAATACTGCTGCCATTGCTATCAGAAATCGAGGTTGTTGCTGCGGTGGTCATTTTTTTACTTGTTATGTTCAAAATATTAATATTATATTATTGGTTATTATACTATTAGTTGCTTTAGTATTATGTAGAGTGCAATAGATGATAAACTACTCCAGTACTGAGATTGATCTCCAATTTGAAAATTTACCAAACAGAGTAAGCTTTTAATGCAATAACAAATGCCTTTTTCATGTGTGAAAAATAATTTTTAAAAAAGCATCACGTGACTTCCCTTCTGTAAGGGCTCTAAACAAAACATATCAAAATTGCAAATATTCCAAAAAAAAAAAACACGCGCAAAGGTTATGGAAACCTATATCAAAAGAAACAGCAAATAAAAGCTTATGATTTGAACTCCTGGTATATATGATATTGCTATTTTTCGTCTTGAATATTGAACGTTTTTCTTTAAAAGAATCAAAATAACCATAACAAAATAAAAGAATGTCTGATGAAGCTTACGATGCCTCGATCGATCTCTTGAAGAGATTGGACCCAAAAAACATTACCAGAAACTTGACCAATCTTTGTCGCTTAGCCTCAACCGAATTAGCCGAAGAATTACTATCTTCCATTGACCAGCCTTTGGGTGTCTCTAAATGTGAGGAATCTGGCAAGTTATATCTTGCAGCAGATTACAACAGAGATGGTGATTCTTACAGATCACCATGGTCTAACAAATATTATCCGGAATTAAGTTCTGATTTAGAAGAACTGGCACCAAAGCCTGCGGTAGAACTTAGAGAATTGGAAGTTTTTGCTAATAGCTCGTTTGATATCTATAGAGATTTATACTATGAAGGTGGCATTTCTTCTGTTTATCTATGGTGTCCTGACGAATGTGAACAGGAAGATAGTAGTAATGGATTTGCAGGAGCAGTTTTATTGAAGAAGGAATTGGATAATGCTACTTGGGACGGTGTACATGTGATTAATGTGGTAAAAGTGTCATCTTCTATGTATGACTATGAATTGACCTCCACCGTGTTGTTAAGTTTACAAGACGAGGGCAGTGCTGATAATGATGACAGCTTGAGATTATCAGGAAGTTTGACTAGAGAAGTTGTGAAAAGACAAGCTGCTGAAGATTTATTTGCACATATTGCAAACATTGGTTCCATGGTAGAAGCAATGGAATCCAAGTTGAGAAACCAAATACAGGAAGTTTATTTCGGAAAGACCAAGGACGTCTTTCTAGATTTGAGGTCCAGCCAGAACCTTTCAATTGTTAGTAAGGACAGAGCTGCCCAAAGTGAGATTATTAAGGGTATAAACAGTTTATAAGAAGGCTTTTGATAATAAAAGCTGCAACTTCACTTTTAAGATTAAGAGCTTTATAAATAGTTATATAAATCACTAAGTTTGACATTTACTGTAACAAAAACAAAAGACAACAACCAGTAAACATCGGTTTTGCTGCTTTATTAATCAATCAATAATTGATGGATCTATAAATTATATCTAGTATGTAACTCTACGTGTTGATTGATGTCCAAGCAAAATGTCAGAATTAACACGTGCTCGCAACCTGTTCAAATTGCTTACTTAAGCAAAGCAAAATCAAGCCGTAAAGAGAGAAAGAGAAAAATTTCTACTTTCAACACAGCGAAAAAAATTTTTTTGCTGATATAACATTTTACTAACGAAATAATATTGGACAATAACCGCTAAAAATTTAAGCAAAATCTCTTGATCTTCAGTCATCATCATCATCATCCATCATAACCATTATTATCAAACAAACCCCATTTTCTAAACTATCTCGTTCAGTTATAGTACTACAGCGTATACAGAGCCCGTTCAAAATATATATTGCGTTAGAAACAAGTAAAATCAGAAGAAGTTAACAGCAAAATCATGGCAGTTTCTAGTAGTACAATAGATCCATTATTCATTTCAAGAGTATACGCAGATATCAACGATAAAAAGCCAGAATCTTATTGGGATTATGACAATGTCAGCATAGTATGGAGATCCCAAGATAAATATGAAATCGTAAAAAAAGTTGGCCGTGGTAGATATTCTGAAGTTTTCCAAGGTGTCGAGATCCCTAAAGGTAGAAGAGTCATTATTAAAGTATTAAAACCCGTTAAACGCAAGAAGATTAAAAGAGAAATTAAAATTTTGCAAAACTTGATAGATGGGAAAAACATTATAGAATTAATAGACGTTGTTCGTGAACCTATATCAAAGACGCCTGCGTTGGTTTTTGAAGAAATTAACAATATCGATTTCAGGACTTTATATCCAACTTTCACAGATCTAGATATTAGATATTATATGTTCGAATTATTAAAGGCGCTAGATTTCTGCCATGCCCACGGTATCATGCATAGAGATGTGAAGCCACATAATGTTATGATAGATCACGTCAACAAAAAGTTAAGATTGATTGATTGGGGTTTAGCTGAATTCTACCATCAGGGCGTTGAATATAATGTCAGAGTTGCATCCAGATATTTTAAAGGTCCTGAACTCTTGGTGGATTATAGATATTATGATTATTCCCTTGATTTATGGTCATACGGCGCAATGTTGGCAGCTATGGTTTTCAAAAGAGAACCTTTTTTCCACGGGAGATCTAATACTGATCAGCTAGTTCAAATTGTCAGAGTTTTGGGAACTCATGATTTAGAAACTTATTTAAATAAATACAAAATTCAATTAGGTCCAGAATATGAAGATTTGGGTGTTTTCTTTAAAAAGCCTTGGAAGAGATTCATCAATAAAACTAATGAAGATTTTATCTTTGAAGACACTATTGATTATCTTGATAAAATCTTACGCTATGATCACAAGGAAAGATTAACAGCAAAAGAAGCCATGGATCATGAATATTTCAAACAGGTTCGTGAACTTGAACAAAGTCAATCGTAATTATAGAGTATTGACTTTGCTTGTGTTGTTTCAAATATCGTCATTAACACCATAAATTTTTAATAGAACTTTTTTTATTGGCCAAACAGAGATTAATATTTATGGTCAATCAACTGTTGATTCCATTTCTCTAACGCGATAATATCTTCCTCTTAGATAAATACCAATAGATCCATTTTTTTTTGTTTTGTTTTGTTTCGTTTTTTTTTCCTGTTATTTTATTTGTTTTTTTTTATGTTTTACATCCTTCTTTTTAATCATCATATCATGTCTTAATTTTCTTATTCTTTTTTTATTTCTTTTTTTTTTTGTATAATTATTAATTTTTAAAGAACATCTAATTGATTCCAGTTAATTAAATTAAAGTTAATTAAAAGCCTTGGATCATTTAAAAGAATTAAATACGATGTTACATTAATTTTATGATTTTTCAAATGTTGTAGATCTTCTAACTTATAGTTTTCTTCATCTTTTAATAAATTTTTTTTAATGATAATATCATTGATTAAAAACCTTATGATTTGAAATTCACAATCTACTAAAAATTTTAAATTTTTAAAGCAAATCTTAGTTATATTTTTGCTATTTCGTAAATGATTACCATCTAAAAATTTGATTAACATTTTGAAGTTAATACATTTTGGAGTTTCATTTGTGTTGTAATTATTATAAAATAACTTTCTTCTCTTGTGGTAGTTTTTAACAAAACTTTTTTTAGAATTTTGAAGTAAGTAGAGCTGTTTTTTTTCGTCAAAATTCAAGTGTTGAAAGTATTTGAAAATTTCAAACTCTAAAATATCAAATTTTGATAGAATAATTTTGAAAAGGATTTGTAATAGTGAGTTTTTACCGTTTCTAGCTGATTTCTTAAAATAATTAAAATAGCCAATTATGAATTTTTTATATACTCCAAGTGTCTTTTCAAATTTGAAGTAACTATCATTTAATGAATTATCAAATTTCTCATTATAGAGGTTGAATTCTTTGAATTTTATCAAATTTACCGTTGCCTTAAAAAATTCATCGCTTATTAATTCAACAACATTTTTTTTACACCTATTATTTGTATCATTAATAAATTTAAACTGAAAATTATTTTTATTTGCGTTATCTAAGCTTTTTTCATCTTTAAAATTTTCGAATAAATTTCCAAGTAATTTGAAAATTATTTCAAGTAACAATTTATTTATTTCGTCTTTTTCAATGGTTGAATTGTGATTGTTTATGTTATACCTAGATTCTTTTTTAACATCTTGTTTACATTTATATTCACTTAAAGAAATTGGATTTTGATTAATCCAAGCGAACGCTCTAAACATGATTAAAAAATCATTGAATTTTAAATTTTTTAAAATTGATTGAATTATTTCATTTTTTGTATTAAATGACAAAAGTGTATCAAACTTCCCATACTCCAAATTTAATAATTTTAAAGCCAAAACTATTCTCGGGTTCAACCGATAATTGTTTTGAAGTGGTTCATTTAGCTGTTCTAGTTTCTTGAAATTATTTTTATTTTTTATTTTCTTATCGTCACTTTCAACTAAGGTAGTTTTGTTGAGTTTTCCATCTTCAATTCTTGCAAATTTGACTACGTCATTTTTAAAAGTTTCAGACACCTCGATCTTACTGATTTCAGTTTTAAAATTTAAATTACTAGGTTTGCTTATAGGTTTATTAACAGTGTCTTTAATTAGATCAATTTGAATTTTTTTGTTGGAAACTTCATTGTTTTGAGTATTTTGGAATCCATTGCTTGTTATTCCTTCTTTTATTAATTTTGTTGGTGGATCCATATGTACAATAGATTCAAGATTTGTTATTGTTGTTTCTTCATCTAAGATTTTATTGTTTTGATTTGAATTTTGATTTGATAAATCACCAGTGGGGCACTTCTCAGCAACATTCTTACTCCTTGCTTGTATTTCAATTTCTTTTTGAATTCTCATATTATGAAGTTTATCAATTTTAGAATTTAATCTATTAATCAAATCATCTACATTTAACATGTTAATGCTTTAATTTACGAAGAAACTTTTTGAAAAAAAAATACTGTTTTGACAACTTACTTTTTATCATTTCAAATGAAAAGTTATATCCGTAAACTTTTATAATCGCTAAAATCTAAGAATGGATTAAAATTAATAATTAATATTTACATGTGAGAATTGATTTTAGTAAACAGAGTGACTGAAACTTACCATAGATAAATATTCTTTTGTTTTGTCAACATTTTGGTTAACAGGTATTGTAGAACTTTGTATGTCATCCATTTTACACTTTATTTAAAATCAAATAAAAACCTTTCTGAGTTTACAATTTTCAAATCAAATCAATGAAATAGAAAATAAAAAGATTCAAATATCAAAGGAATGCCAATATTCATTTATTTATCTGATTATTTTTTTTTTTTTTTTTGGCTTTGTTTCGAATGCTTCTAAATTATAACTTTTGGAAAATCACAAATGCTTTGTCGCTTCCCAAAACTGTAAATTAAAAAAGAGGATAATGTGATGCAATTCATTATAACATTTGAACAATAATAATACATTTGTTGAAATCATGAAACAAAATAAATAATAAAAATATAATATTAAATCGAAAACCTACATTTTTCTATCTATATACATCGAATAAAAAATAAACCTAATACAAAAAAAAAAAAAAACCTTACTCATTTCTCAAAAATCCATCCAATAATTCAATAGAATCTGCAAGATTTGAACATTTAGAAGCATGATCTTTTAAAACATCTTTCAATTTGCCAATGGTAGCTTCCAAATTTTCCACTTTTTTCTTCAAGTGATCATTTTCTTTAGCTATTGCATCTGATTCTTTTTGCATTTGTTGCTGTGCCATTTTCTTTTTTTGCCTACATTTGGTGGCTGCTCTTCTGTTTCTTTCCAACAATCTCGCCTTTTTCCAAGCTTCTGTACCGGGTATTAATTGCTTGTTCATAGAAGAGAGAACAGGAGAAGAAGTAGGTTTGAATATCATCGGGTTTCCGGTTGGAGGCATAAGTTGTTGTTGTTGAGGAGGCGGTACACCAGTTGAAATTTGTTGGAATGCTGGATGTGTGGAAGAACTATGTGAAGATTGCGATGGTACACCGCGAACAAATCCCATAAGGGGTGCCTGAGCTGGATCAGTATGTTGTTGAGGGGGATGTGCGAATTGGGGAGGAACTCCTGAATGACCATGTCGCTGTTGAACTGGAAACGCTGTGACTTGGGGCGATAGTAGTTGTGGAGGTACTATGCCGTTCATCATATGATGATGCTGCATGACTTGCTGTTGAATGTTCATGTTTAAGTAAGCATTACTGTTACTATTGCTACTGTTTTGTTGCGTGCTGTTATTCATAAAATCCTTATTAACATTTGGCGTGACATTATTACTTGCTGAACTTTTATTATGTTCCAGCAGACTATAATCGGGCAGTTGTTCATCCGAATCATATAGACCATGCAAGTCGATTAATTGACCGATTTGACCATTAGAGATGGAGACTCTTCTTCTGGTAACACCAGTGACCACATCGGGTTCATATATAGGTGGGTTAGTTAATGGCATGTGATCGATATCAAACGGATTGTTGAAAAGCATATTATTAAAAAATGTACTGTTGTTGTTATTGTTATGGTTGTTGCTGTTACCATTGCCACTGTCGTCGCTATTGTTATCGCTATTGTTGCTATTGTCTATGTTGTTATTGTTATTATTATTATTGATGCTACCGGCATTATTATTAGATGAGGAAGCATTCGAGATTAGTATCGAGTCTAATTTGATATTTTTCGCCAAATTATTATCCATATCATTGAAGAACTCAGTGTCGTTTAGAAGATTGTTCGTATTTAAGGAATCCATGTTTTCTTTTCTTTTCTAATAATAATACTGCGGAAGAATACAGCTGTATGTCTCTACTGTGTGGATCTTAATTCCTTATATGAGAAGAAGCCACGAACGGAAACAAAGATGAAAATACAAAATTTTAAAGGACTTATTGGGATTATCGTAGTCTGAGATGAATTATACTGTGATTATTATTACTAATATTAAATCCTCGCCGATTTTTTTTTTCTTTTTTTTCTTTCTTTGAGTTTTTCCTATTTTTGTGTTAAGCGCCCAGAAAGATAGCGGGTTGTGTTGGAACCGAGAAACACTACTGTCAAAAATCAGAACAAAAATGGTCTCATTTTATTCGTAATACGGTTTTTCAAAATTACAATGAAAACCATCAAAATTTCGTATAGGGGAAACTTTGGCTGATAATCGTCACTGGTTAACAGAACGGATACAATATATTAGCGACTTTCTTACAAGTATTTCACCAAAGACTGGCCGAGAGTACTGAGAACTTTGTTGAAGACTGTGGTGTAGGGGACCTCCTGTTTAGTAATAAATTTATTTTGTATGTGCCTACTTTTACACTCTTTTCTCAATTTGACCAGTTGGATTCAAAAGCAGCTATCACACTACAAGTGTTGTATGTATGATATTTATATTATGTATAATTTTTCCGCGCTTTTGTAAGTGCAATTATACAATTTTTTTTTTTTGCAATGATTATCAGATTGCTTTTGTTATTTTTCTTCTAGAATCTCCGATTGTTAATTTTTTTTTTTTGGGCTCCCGTTTTTTTGTTGGTAAACATATCAACTCTGAATAATAGTACTGACACACTAAATATTTAATCACGTTTTATCAATTTTTTATGGTACATTAACAAATGCAAAAGTGATCATTAATAAGTAATTAGAAATACTCTATTTCCATTTTTTTTGCCCATTAATGGTAATACAAGTCATTATATTCAAAAGAAGAAAAAATAAAAAATAAAACAGAGAGACCTGTCTATTTATCCTTTCTTTCTACTATTAAATTAAACGCCCCGTTATCCAACAAGTATTTAGATACTAAAGTGGTGTCGAATCAAGCAAATTACAACTCAAATAGATATTCGTTTAGTGCATGTGTACGAAAACATTTGGAGATAGCAACAGCACTCCCTGTGAAGATAGATTATCAGATTATAATATCACGTATGATAATAGCAATAATGACGATGACAGGGCCTCCACTACGGCAACCACCAATTCCAATTCAAAAGTGTCATCTGATTCGATTACCAATTATACTGATCCAGAAGAAGAAGAAGAGTTCATAACAAACGACAACGACAATTCAGAAAAGATCTTAAATGTCATGGAAAATACTGCTTCCAAAGTTCTGAAAAAAACTGTGTCCACCGGAGGTTCAAGAGGTGTAACAGATAACGCTGTTGCAACTGGGGCTTCTTTATTGTTGGGTTTTATTCCTGATAGTGGGAAGAATAAGAGACCCACGTATAAAGTGAAGAGCAATATAGCAGAGTTGACAGATAATTTGAATTTTAATGGGTCGCGATCAACTGCCGATGCTGGAAGTTCAGATGATGAAGATGATAATATAGGTGCTGAATTGGTTGAAAAGCGGGAACTTACGCAATCTCGCAAAGTTCAACAGCAAATAAATTATAATGAGTACAAAGATAATTTAACATGGTGGACCTTTTGGGATTGGGGAAATAAGAAAAAGGTGATGTTAACAAATGGAGAATTACAAAAAATGAAGAAACTAATGGAAAAACTAAGGCAGCAAGAAATCAACAAATCAACAAACAAGCAAATTTCATATGATTTAATAATTGAAAATGAAAGAGGATTGATTTTATTTGGGTATCCTCTATTTAATAAAAACATGCTAATTTCAAAATTTGATCCGCCGCCATTTACCAACATATTCAATGAAAGAGTGACTATATCTCATAGTATTACGTCAACGGGATCAGTATCATACAATATGAATTTGATACCTATAATTAATGGATCGAATTGGAGTTGGAGTTGGGATAAATGGCATATTTTAATGTTGAATGATGATGTAGATGATCAAGGATGGGTTTATTCTGCCATAAGTTTTCATTCTAGTTTGAATTGGCGAGGAAAATATAGACTTGGTGATATTGTAAGAAAAAGGTACTGGATTCGTGCAAAACAGACGAAAGAGGTTGATGGAATGGATTATGAGAAGAAAAAGAAAAAAAAGAGGCAAATTGAAAAGAAGAAGAAAAATGAAAATAATCTTAGGGAAGAAGATACCAATAATAATAATAGAGAAGATCTATTTTTTACAGAATTACAAGACTTGATTATTGATAGATTTAAAATTGAATTGATAATTAATGAATTGAATAAAGGGGAGAAGGGATTATTGAGAGAAAGAATAATAAATGATAAAGCTAATAAAGACAAAGAGATTAAGTTTTTCAAAAAAATAAAAACAGATTTGATATTTGAACAAGTGTCAATGGAAATTTTATTAAAAAAATTACAAAAAGAAAGTACACTAAAAGGAAAGAAAAATGATAATGAAAAAGTTTACGAATTTATAGAAAGGTTTATGTCATATTTAAAAGACGAGTTATTGTTGAATTGAGAATAAAAATAAAGAAAGAAAAATAGTAAACAGTAGAAATCACAATAGGTGATCAAAAGAAATGTGAAGAAAAAGAAGAAAAAGAAGAAAAAGAAAAAAAAGAACTGTATACTAATTTTTAATGAATAAATAAAAAAAACAAGACAGACAAACCTGTGAGATTTGTGAGCGACAAATAAAATGAACTTTCAAATTTTAATTAACGAGCTCAAATCTAATTTATAATTATAAACAATAGAAGCTGTCCAATTTAATGCATTGAAAATTTCGAAATTCTCATTCTCATTATTGCTCTTACTGTTTTTATCAAGTTCTAAAAACCAAGTAATTTGGTCATTTTTCAATCTCCAATTTTTCAGATATAATAAGCTCATAGCTAGACGTCTTTCTGCTTGCGATAAACCAAAATAAAAACCAAAGAATAATGTCATTGGATCTAAGCTAAAAATTTGTTTTTCATCACAAAGAGATGCCGTTTTAGTTAAGTCCCATAAACTATTCATTTTTTGAAATTCTGAAGATTGAATTGGGATTGATGAAGATGAACTTAGGATAGAAAAATCACGAGAATTGAGTAGCATATCACTTGCACTTTTGTATTTTACAATATCATTAGATGATGATGACTTATTTGATTGAACATAAGAATCGATAAACATTTGAATGCCAGAAGGAATTGAAACCATTGAAAAATCCTGCATTAATTGGATTTCTGACTTAGTCAAATTTGAAATATTACTATTGTGGCTGTTCTCCTCATCTACATTAAGCTTAGAAGGTAAAGAAATTAAAGGTTTATCAAATCTTGCCAAATATCCAATATTAGAAAAATCATAACTCTTCTTCAACTTTAATAATAATTCTTCATTGCTAGAAGAAATTGAATATGAAACGGCGGTACCTGGGGCTGAATCAATTATATCATTTTCTAATATCGTATCATTTTCATTATCAACCATCGTGCCAACACTGTTATTGTTGTTGTTATTGTTATTGTAAGTAACAGCAGCAACAGCAATATTTTCATTATTAATATTCGAACAAGAAACAGGTGCCGAACTTGAAGGATTGCTATTGTTATTGAGGTGCAAATTGGCAGTGAAGGAAGCCCAACTTTTCTGTTGTTGATCGTCTGATAATTGCGTATTTTCATCTTCTTGTTGTAAATTTTCATTCTCTTCTTTTTGTGAATTTTTGATTACTGGTTGTTGTGTATTTTCATTTTCTTCTTGTTGTGAATTGTTTAATGATGAGCTATTTAAGATTAATAATCTCTTGGGGCTATCACTAACACTAGTAGTACTCTCTTGCAAAATGTTATCATTTTGTGAGGGAAACGGTGGTAATATATTTTCGGTATTATTCACATTTGTTATTATTGTAGAAGATGAATTATCATCATCATCAGCAATTTTCAAATCCAAAAATTCATAAACCGAGTCATCAAACATAAAATCAGCTTCCAAATTCATTTCCAAGAAATATTCAATATCATCTTTCAAATTAGTGAACTGATCCGAACTTAAAATTTGATTGTCATTTTCTAGTTGACGTAAAATTAATTCCAAATTTTTTTGATGGAAGTGAACTCTTTCCATTGATTCAATTAATTCTTGTTTTCTTTCTTGATCCTTAAAAGGTAAATAATTGTTATTATTATTAATATGATGATTTTTGCGTCTTTTAGAAGATGATGAACCAGTATTGGAATTTGCACCACCACCAAGTTTGGAAATATCTGCTTCTATAGATTCCTGTTGAATTTGTAATTTTTCAAGGATGGATTGAATATATTGAATTATAGACAATCTAAACTGATCTTGAGGTGATAGCAGTTCAGGTTGATTTAAAACTTCTTTAGAATAAGCTTTTTGTTTGGAGAATTTTTCAACTTGCTTATACTTTTCCATCTCCGATTCTACCAATTTTCTAAATTTCAATAATTTATCTTTATCTTTTACTTCATTTGCCGACTGCCAAACTTTGATTTGTTCTCTTAATCTTTGTAATTTTTTAATTTCTTTTTTCATGTCATTTTCCAACTTATCTCTTTGAGTTTGGTTATTGCTTATCTCATGTCTTTCATAATATATTTCAAAAGATTCTACACCTTCTGTTATCTTTTTTAAGACTTTATCTACTTCTTGTTGTAATTTTCTGTGGGCCATTGTTAATATGATTTTTTTTTTTTTTAGGTTTTCTTTTATAATATTTTTTATCAATATCGTATTTTGGCGGTGTTCAAATTGAACATTTGAATGTTTATTGAGGAAAAAATTGGTATTTATTTGAACTTGTATATTATTAGCATATATTCAAGTGGACAAAATGAATAAATAATGTATGGGATTTACCAGCCTAAGTGAGCTAATGCTATGTGACAATTAATGCTAGAAATAGGCATTCAACAACAATATTCAATATTTATTGAATTTTTTTTTTTTTTATATATTTCTTACTGGTTGATCAATATTCTCTTTGCAGAGAGCGCGCAAAGTTGTAAAAAAAATATTTCTTTTTATTGTTAAATTATCTTTATAAATGGATGAAATATCCAAGCAACAAGTAAAACATGGTAAAAAGAAATAATGACAACTGAAAGATATTGAAATAGAAAGAAATGTTATAATAATTATTTTTTGATAATTCCAAAGCGGCGACGCTTATTTGTTCAAGGAAGCTGTTTAAAATGACAATATTATTATTGTTGAAGTTGAAGTAAATGTTCAAGTACTGGTCAATTAAGTCACGAAATATTATTCCTAAAATATTACAAAATAATAAATTCGAAAAGAAGTTAGAGCGATTACTACAGAACAGCCAGTAGATGAACCAATGTAATCTATTCGGAAGAACCTCATTTTTTGATGCCGTTGGCAGGATATCGTTATCATCTTTCTTGTAGCAGGAAGAGGAATCGTAATAATAATGGTAAATTTTGGAACTATCTTGTTGTAAAGTGAAGGAAATACAAGATTTGCAAATATTTAAACCAATGAAAAAAATGGATAATATTGGAAAAATTATCAAATTTTGTTTATTAACTCTATTGATTTGATTGAGTTGATTATTATGTAGTTTGGATAAATTGGAAATGGTAGAATATTTTAAATTTTGCATGCCTTGAATGTTTTGAATATTTTTCATTGTATTATTTTTGTTATAGGTGTTAAAATTAGTAGTATTAGTAGTGGTATTGATAATAACTGTATTATTGGTATTATTTTTGTTATAACTCTCAACTTCATTAAATGTATTCACCAAATCATTGAGATAATCTTGGAAAAAAATTTTTGTAAAATCATCAATTTTTACATGTAAATCATTTAACTCATTAAAGTAGGTATGTTGAAAAGTCTGCAAATTTTCGCTAATTAATGTAGTATAGTTTAAGCTGTAGTCATTAATACTTTGAAGATTATTATTATTTATAGATAATGATGTTTGTAGTAGTTGGTTAATTTTAGAATCAATAATTGTAGACTGGGAAGTTAAATTCGATTGGATTGTAATATTTGTTAAGGATAAAGATAATTTAGTAGAATTTGAAAAATTGGATAAAAATAATGTGATTTTATCATTGTAATTTGTAAAATTAATTTTTTTCAAAATTGCTGTTTGTGATACGTTTTTCTCATTTTTATTAGGAATTGAGCTTGTAGTATTACTATTTTGACTTGTGGTGTACAGAATATTGTTATTATTTTCACTTGTTGAAATAGAAGATATCAAATTACTTGTATTATCGATATAGTTTAAACCATAGAGATAACTATTATGAATATTGTTGGTAAAAAAAGAATGTAAAATTATTGAAAATACTGTAAAAACAAAGAACAGAAGAGAGAATCTGTTGGTTGGAGAGTGGAAAAGTTGTGATCTAAGATAGGAAGTGTGGTTTTTTGAATGGTTGTTTTTAAGCATTAATAAAGAAGATGATGACATTAATAATATTAGTGTTATTAATAATATACAGTAGCAAGTAGCAAATAGTTACAGAATTCATCTTCAGAAGAATCATCAGAGTATTTATATCCCATTATAGAATATCAAGATCAATTATAATTTCATGATCAATCACTGTGTGATGCATCAAATTGTGATTAATCAGATTTGAATAATTATGCATATGAGCACGGATGTCGGATGGATAGTAATAATAATGAGAATATGAAACGCGTTATTCCTATTACTACTACACCTGATAATGATGACAATAATAATCGCCATAAAGAGAATATGAACACTAATAACAATAATAATACTAACAACAACAATAATAATAATAATAATAATAATAATAATAATAAAAATAAAAGCAATATGATCATCAATACTGCTGCCACCATCAATAGCAGCCACTCGACAAAATTGTCAGAACACCTAATACCAGAAAGAAGAAAAACCTTACAACAATCAAAATCAAATTACTTTACAAATAAATATGAAAATCATAACAATAACAAAAACAATAACCTCAATAGAATACGAAACCTAAACAGGATGAAACAATTGAATAACCAGAAAAAACAGGAATTAATCAACTTGAAAAGAGGAGACTTAGAAATGAAGATTGACCAACTAGAATACGAATCGAAGTTGAAACAATTACAAGATGAGGCAGTCCAGATATATTATGAAGACTTCAATTATTGTTGCAAGGACAATGAACAGAACTATGAAAATGAGTTGGAAGAATATGAGAAGATTCAGCAGTTAGAATTGGAGTATTTTATGAATACAAATAATAAATGAAACTCTGCATTATATATGAAAGTAAAGGCCATCGATTAATAAATGATATTTTTGCATTCAATAAAAGCTGAGGTTTTAATCAGCTAGGTTGATTCTAGCTGAAAAAAAACGCAAAGGTAAATCAGTGATATTTGATAAAGGAAAGGTTCAATCTTATACGCATGGTTTTAAAGAATAAAAAAAAAATTAATGTATAAGATTTACTAAAGTCAAACTTGAGGATTATCTACAAGATATCTGGAAGGAAGAGTTTTTTGTTTTTCATAGTTGTTGCATATGCCTTTTCCTATTTTCTTGTACTATATGGCATACAGAGGTTGTCAGTCTCCGTTCAAGATATATTCTATTGAATTCAGTAATATGGTATCAACTCTAAATGATCAGCAAGTAGCAGTGGGCATTACCCGTCTGTATTGGTATGAATCATAATTAGAGTAGTATTAGAAAGGACTAAGAATTTGTAAGCTTCGTGCAAGAAATTTTCAATTCAATTCCGAATTTCCAACAACTAATTAATTACATTAAGTATAAGTACTTTTGAAAATTAATGTAAACCCTTTACTTATTACTCATAAATGCATTAACAGACATTTATAAGCTTGAATTAATATTCAAAGTCATCTTGTTAACCAAAAATAAAAAATTTCACCAAAACAAGACATTCCCCGGCTCTGGTGTACTATATTTTTTGCGCATGCCGTCTGGAAAAATTTCATGCATACGCATTTTTCAACATGCAGAATAAATATACTTAGTTACTTGGCTTTGGTATATTCAAATACTAACATCAAAGTTATAAATAAATAATTCCTCCCAATAGTACTTCCATTTATTATTATTATCAGGTCTGTTGTTTTTTTTTTAAATATTCCTGTGCAAAATTCGCTCATTTTTGTATTGTAATTATAAATAATTTCCTATTTCCTTTAATTATAGTCTTTTTCTTTTTCTTTTATATCTGCTCGCTTCCCTTTAATAATTTAATTTTTATTTTATCAATATTTCCTAACTGCAATCATTCAAATATAAAACACAAATATTCCATTTACCAACAATTTCCTTTTTGAATATAAGAAATATTTATACACTTACAATTTCTTCCCTTTTAATATAAATGGCAGCTTGGGATTGGGTTAGAAAAAATTCAACAAAGAAAAACTCACCAACTAATATCAATAGTATCAACAATAATAATCATCATCATAATAATAACCATAGCAAACAACTAAGCGATGATAATTTAACTGATCTTCAAAATAACAATGATATAATTGAATTGTTAAATGATTGGAGAAATGAGAAAAAAAATGGTAATAATAATAATCCAACAATAAGAAGTCCCACTAATGATACTTTCCAAATTGGTAGTAATAATAACAATAATAATGATAAGCAAAAACTTGATGATTTGAATAAAGCTAATTTGCCATCACATCGCTCACAAAATATACAGTTGAAACCAGCTCCAAAAATTCTCAATCATAATAATGATAATAAATCAAAATTTCAAGAATATGGCAGCTCGACTATCAAAAAGAATATCATACCTTACGAGAACAGCAATAATTTAAATATTCCGCAAAGTGAATCTACTTCAACTACCCCAAATTCAGATTTTTCATCTTGCAATGAACAAAAAAATAATAGTAACAATAAATTTTATCAGTCTTCAAACTCATCGAATTCTTCAATAGAAAGAAAATTCGATAATAATAATAATTTTCAACTCCACAATCAACAACAGCATTTGAACTTAAATACACCTAAAAAAAAATTAAATTTTTCAATTGATAGTTTAAAGGAAGAAATCATATTGGACTTAGGTTTACCAAGAAATAAAAGAGGTTCAAATTTGTCAGAATTGACAAATATTGATAATTTTTGTAACGAATATAATAATGAGATTGCCAAACAATATTATTCAAAACCAAGACCCTTGAGAAAACCAGCCACCAGATTATCTCCATCTCAAGCAAGTTCAAGATTAAAAAATCTAAATAATAACAATCATAAGATCCCTGAACAGCAAAAAAATTTACAACTTTCCAAGAATCAAGGACAATATACAATGCGAGATTTAAATAAAAGAACAACTTCTCAAAGGTCCCCAATGAGATTGGATTTTCAAAATTCATCTTCAAAACAAAAAGTTCTTGATTCTCTTGATGTCGCTTCTTCTTCCAATAATGATTATAAGGTTCCTCAAACACCTACTGTATCTAATCCTTTCTATAAAAGACAACAAGATGCCATCAATCAATTTAACAATAATTTAAAACAACATAACAATAACAATAATAACAATGGTCATATTAACAATCCTTACAACACCTCAGAAAATAGAAAAGAAAATAACCATAATGATGATGATTATGATGATGAAAAGTTTCTTGAATCTTCAGTAACAGTTTCTCGAAATTCCTCAATCAATTCTAAATTGAGTAATTTGGATAGTCCAATAAATTCATATAAGAATGATTTAATATCTACTTCCAAAAACAAGCCCGAAAATATTGATATTTGTAGATCGAATGCACCTTCAGTTTACATTTACAATAATCATTGTCCAAAAAATAAAAAGAATATCGAAGGTAAAGACAAATTGAAGATCAATAGAACTAGTTCCGTTTATGCTTTAGAGCCTGTGGACGACTTTAAAAATATTGACATGAATAAAAATCCATTACCTTCAATTGGCAATTTGTTAAGTTCTACAGAAGAATCTTTTACTATTCCTGATAATCCTTACGCTCTTGATACCTTTAATCCTTATGAATATTCCAAATAAAGTCACTTCTTTTCTCCTGTATTGTTATTATCATCAAACACAAAATAAACTTAATAAAAACGTTCATCCATTTTTTTAACGATCATTGCATTCTCATCATTATAAAAAAAACTCCACTTTAGCATTATCATTTTTCATTATCAGCTTACAGCATAAACTAAATTCATTTCAATTATTGTTATTATTATTATCATTATTATCATTATTAAATTACTTCTTTAATTCTTTTATCTGTTTTAATCATTATATTTTTTATTTTACTTTTACATTTTTAAACTCATTTTCTCCATTTCGAACAAAAAAAAAACCAACAGCAAAAAAAGCCCACGTTGTATTATTAGTTTTTGGATTTGCTCACTCATTATATCTAAACATTTGTATCATAACTGTCATATTTTTATATTAATATTATCAAAAATATATAAAAATATCTCATCCACCAAAATTATTTCTTTTTTGTAAGCCATTTACCTTCTCATTCATTGCATTTGCCCAATTTTCATATTGTTGACAATAATATTCATTCAGATAATCGAATTTTGGATCAATCATTCTTCCACAACCAAATAAATGATCTCTTAATTTCTTCAACTGTTGTTCATTTTTATCATTATTTAAATTATTGTAATTATTATAATTATTCAATTCATAAAATTCTTCTAATTGATCAATTCCTACCATTTCAACACAAAAACTATGCCATGCTTGTAAATCTTTTTGTGCAAGTTTCCCTCTTTGCCATTTCCACACTTCATCATATAATCTTTGTTTCAAATTTATATATTGATTATTATTGCTATCATTGGATCTATTCCTAATAAAAAAATCCCTGAAAATGTAAATGTAAATGGATATAATTAGTCCACAGATTAATCCCCATTTTTCTTTAATCCTGTTTTCAAAATTCCGAAATTGTAGAATTATCCGAATTGTTGATTCTTTTGGAATTTTTAAAATATTACAAATTTCAATAATTTCTTTAGTTGATGGAAATTTATTATTATTCTCTATTTCATCGTCATCCTCTTTGAATAACATTCTTCTTTTCTGTTCTGATTTCAATGGTGATGATTTTGACGGAGAATGATGATGTTTAATCGTTTTATTAACTTTTTTCACCGTTTCAATTCCATAAACATCAGATTCTTTTGGTGGCGGCTCGGAATTTGGTACAAAACTAATTATTTTTTCACCATTATTGAAGACAAGTTTCGTCTTCTTAGTCGAACTTGACTTATTACTAATTTTCAACCTAAATGGAGATGATGATACAATTGGACTTTGAGAAATAGGCGACGATGCAGAAACAACCGGAACTAAAGATCCAGGTGATGATTGTGAAGAAGCAGATATTTCCTCATTTATCAATGAGCTTGTTGATAACCTTTTCCGTTTCTTTAGAGTCGCTGATTCAACAACTAAGCTATCATTATTATTGTTGCTTATCATTGAATTCTCAGCACTGCTTGCGGCTACTAATTTGTCAATTAAACTTACACCCGATCTTTTCCTCGGTGATTTTGCAAAATAGTTCAAAATTTCACTATTTGAATCGATCTTTGGAGATAACAATGAAGACTCATTTCTAAAAACTAGACTATTGTTTTGTATTTTAGTTACCTCTTCATCGTCACTAGTACTTTCACTATCTGTTACCTCTGAAAAACTATTATGACCATTATTTGATACATTTGCCTGCTTGTTTGCTTCTTCTAAATCTTTATATAATGCCAGAACGGGTCTCTCCCCATTAACTGAAAGAACAATTCTTTTTACCTTCGATGGGAGAAATTTACTGGGAGAAGCAGTAATAACAAACGTAGATTTATCCAGTTCAGATATCAGGTTATTAGCAAGATTTTGATTTTCCCTATTTATTAAATGAATTTCATTTTTTTGAATCTTCATATTGCTATTATTATTCTTGGATTTCTCAATAGCTTCAGTTATTTGATTCATAACTTTTTGAAGCCTTTTACCAGGCAAAGCTATCTGATTCAACAGAATTTTGCTTTTTATGGATATTCTTGATTTTAAATCTTTGATTGCCACATATGCACAAATATGGAGCCTTTCTTGTTCTTCAATTGATGGTAATTTTCCCATTAATTTAATGGACTTACTATAATATTGCACTGTTCTCATTATTAAAGCATCATTGATTATTTTTTCATCCGGAATAATATGTCGAATTGAAACTTCTACTAATTTGGAATCTGGCAACAGCATCGGTGCTATCTTTTTTTTACTATTTTCTTGATTAATTGGCGGATGATATAAAATCTTGGTCAGAAAGAAAATACACACAGATCAGAAAATCAATATTTCGACTTTCTTTTTTTCGGGAAATGTGCATTTTTAAGATTTTGATAATTATTTTCAAACGTTAATAATAGTATCTCAAAAAAAAAAAACAAAAAAAAAAACATTTTACAAATTTAATATTGAATAAAATTAATAATCAATTTTGACATTTTTTTATATAAAAAAGTAGATAAGATAAAAAGGATTTACATACATTAATTTTTTTAAAAAAAAAAGAAAAGGCGACAGCAATTATTTAAAACTATAATTTAAGTAATCTTAACTTGAAAGTAGCCTGTTGAATTTCACTATCATCTTCAGTTATGATCCTATTAGTATCACAATCAGAGTAACCAGTGACAGAACCTCTACATGTCTTTTCTATCATAGGAATGTATTCTTTAATGATAGATTCCAAACCAATTGGATCCTTTGTCATCTGATATTCAACAACAACATCATCAGTGGCTTGTAATCCACCCTTCTTTCTTAATCTTTGAATTCTGTTAACCAATTCTCTAGCTAATCCTTCATTCTTCAACTCATCATAGATCTTGGTATCCAAAATGATCAATACATCATTATCAGATCTAGATTCATGACCTTCAGCGGCCTTGCTTTCTGGTAAACCTCTAATGATGTTCAAATCACCCGCAACTAATTCAATGTTACCAATTTTCAAAGAACCAGTCTCCAAATAGCTTTGAACTTCCTCGGAGGAAAGAGCAGGTAATGCATTCTTGACAATCTTCACCTCCTTCTTTAACTTCTTACCCAAGGTTGGCCAGTCAGCAACAGCAGAGTATTCAACGCCATATTTCTTTTCGTCCGAGGTTAAAATAATTTCTCTGACATTTAATTCTTCGATGATATATTTTTCCAATGACTTGACATCATTCAAATAATTTGAATCTGCATGAATAATGACTAAAGACTTCAATGGTGTCTTCAACGAGATACTTTTCTTTTCGCGAATACCTCTACCTAAATCAATCACTTTTTGCATTCTAGTAACTGCTACTTCAATTTTTTTATTGAATTTAGACTTATCAACTGTTGGATATCTCAAGAAATGAACGGATCTAATGTCCTTAGACATCTCAGACAAGTATTCTTCAGAGAAGAGTGGCTTCAATTGTTGGTAGATATTATCGGATAAGAATGGAGCGAATGGTGCCATCGAGATACTTAAGGTCAATAAAGTGTAAGCTAAAGTGTTCAAGGCCTTCAAACCATCATCAACACCAGTTTCAGACTTCAATCTCTTTCTGTTGAATCTGATATAGCAGTTAGTCAAATCATCGATTAATCTCAACAACTTTGGAATAACAGTGTACAATCTGTAGTCGTTCATTTCAGTATGAATGAATTCAATTAATGATTGCAAAGAAGCCAAAATCCATTGATCCATGACATTATCTGGTGTAAATTCAGGATCATATTGGAAATCGATATCATGTTCTTTCTTTAAAAGAGCTACTTGACCCTTTAAGAAATTAAAAGAGTTCAACCATGGTAACAAGACCTTAGAAACAACTTCTTTAACACCATCTTCACTGAATCTTAAAGATTCACCTCTAAGAACAGGTGAGGTAATCAAGTACATTCTCAAAGCATCAGCACCATATTTATTCAAAACCAAGGCTGGATCTGGATAATTCTTTAATCTTTTAGACATTTTCTTACCATCAGAAGCTAAAACAATACCGTTAACGATAACATTCTTATAGGGAGCTGTATGGAAAAGATGGGTACCCAAAACAGTCAAAGTGTAGAACCAACCTCTAGTTTGATCCAAACCTTCAGCAATAAAATCAGCTGGGAAAGCATCTTTGAAGTTTTCTTTATTTTCAAATGGGTAGTGTTTGGAAGCATATGGCATAGAACCGGATTCGAACCAACAATCAAAGACTTCCTCGATTCTGTGTAAGTCACCTTTACCCTTTTGAGATGGAATGGTGATATCATCTATTTTATCTCTGTGTAAATCGGTAATATCATCTCTACCGGACAATTTCTTCAATTGCTCAATAGAAGAGATACAGACAACTTCTTCATAATCATCAGAGACCCAGATTGGGATTGGAGTACCCCAATATCTACTTCTGGAAAAATTCCAATCTCTGGCATTATTGATCCAACTCAAAAATCTGTTCTTTACTGTGAGTGGAACCCAATTGGTCTTTTCCACATTGGCCAACATTTCAGGCACATGATCCTTGACTTTGATGAACCAAGCTGGAATAGTTCTTTGAAGTAACGGAGTATCAGATCTCCAACAGAATGGATAACTATGTCTGATTTGAGCATTGACTAACAAGTTACCAGCAGCAGTTAAATCCTTAATAATTTTTTTATCAGCATCTTTAACATATATACCACTATATTGTGGGACTTCATCAGTGAATTGTCCAACATCATCAAGAGGACATGGCGGTGGGTTTAATTCATTGATGATGCCAGCAGCAGTACAACAACTGAAATCTTCTTCACCATGAGCTGG
This sequence comes from Saccharomycopsis oosterbeekiorum, assembly GCA_031125405.1. Classification (NCBI taxonomy): domain Eukaryota; kingdom Fungi; phylum Ascomycota; class Saccharomycetes; order Ascoideales; family Saccharomycopsidaceae; genus Saccharomycopsis; species Saccharomycopsis oosterbeekiorum. Next base: position 92,265 of record JASTUI010000016.1, read on the forward strand.
GGCTTGATGAACAATACCTGTACCAGAATCAGCACTAACGTAATCAGCGCCGATAACTCTAAAAGCGGTGTCTTTGTATTTTTCATAAAAGTTTTCATACAATGGTTTATACTTCAAGCCAACCAAATCTTTGCCCTGAATTTTGTCGACAACCTTGAACTTTTCCTTAGCTGGCTTTTTGTATAAAGTAGTCAAAAGTGATTCCAATAAGATGAAATGCTTTTCTCTTTTTTCATCATAAATTTTGACATATTCAAAAGTTGGGTTAACAGCCAAGGCTAAATTACTTGGTAAAGTCCATGGTGTGGTAGTCCAGGCAACCAAGTACGTGTTTGGATCGTCGGCTAATTGGAAACCAATGGTCACAGCAGGGTCAAGAACATCTTGATAGTTTTGTTGAGCTTCCATGGCAGACAACGGAGTGGTTAAACCAGTAGAGTACGGCATGACTCTGACACCTCTGTAAACCAAGTTTTTCTCAAATAATTGGCTGAGAACCCACCATACAGATTCCATGAAAGTTGGATACAAAGTTTTGTAATCATTATCGAAATCAATCCATCTACCCAATTTACCGATAATGGATCTCCATTCACTAGAGTATCTCATAACAATAGCTCTACATTCCTTGTTATAATTGGCGAGACCCATCTTCATGACGTCAGCTTTACCCTTAATACCGAACTTCTTGTCGATCTCGTGCTCGATAGGGACACCGTGTGTATCCCAGCCGAATCTTCTTTCGACATACTTACCATTCATGGAATGGTATCTTGGAACAACATCCTTGATGGTAGAGGCCAAGATATGTCCATAATGGGGAGTACCAGTGGCAAATGGAGGACCATCGTAGAAAGCCCATGGAGGATTGTCCTCGTTTAACTTATTGGAGGTTTCAAAAGCTTTAATCTCATCCCAGAAAGCGCCAATCTTGGCTTCTTCCCTTGGAAATGAAAACCCTTGTTGTTGTGGTTGTTCAGCAGCCATAGTTTTTGTTTATCGAAATAAGAATATTCAGCTTCGGGACAAAAATAAGAAAGGAATTCAACTAGTGGTTCGTAGTGGTTACCTATTTACGGAATTCTAGAATATCTACGAAAAAATTTGAATACTCATTTTTTTTTCTCTTTTTGGTTTCAACGACAAAAAAGAGGGAAAAATGAACAGTGAGTAATAATAATGAAAAAAGAAAAAAAAAAAAAAAGAAAAGTAAAAAAAAAAATCCAATTCAAGTCACGTGATAACACAGGGCAACTAACTTAACAGGGCGCGCAACCCTGAAGTTGCAGTCACCGACACTTTATACAGGCAGCCAATTGTTCTTCTCAACGAAAAGAAACGACTGTGGCTTTATGGAATTATTGTTATTATTTGCTATGTTGCTCAGCTTACGGATTTATTTTGAATTGGTTGTCTTGAGGAATAATTGTAGAAAGAATGGAGCTGGTACCGCCAAAAAAACGCCTGGTGAAGAATTGCTACTCATGGTGCGATTGATAGAAGAAGCAGAGTGAAACAGGAAAAACCTCCCTGAAAAACACTGACAATAAGTAAATATAGCACTTGAATGTAGTATAGAGTCAGCATGAGCTTCTACAAAGGGTTTCGGGAAATCAAACTAAATGTTAAGCGCTGAGGTATGTAACTCGAAAACCATCGGCTGATTGAAATGCTAAAAACATTTGACATATCACGTGATGAATCAAACATGGCCGCCAAACATTTTTTCTTTTTTTTTTCTTTTTTTTTGTAAACAAAATTTGTAAACATGAAAAAAAGAATCCCTGTTTGAAAAGGGAATCAATTGGCCAACGAGTGTAGCTGTACTTTGCCAACTCCTTTTATTCGATTCGAATTTCAAATCATACATCCAAGATCAGAAATACTTGCTAGAATCGGAAGGTCAAGTTGAGCTACTACAAGAGATTTTCTTTCTTCTAAGACCGACTGATTGTAACACTGCCATTAGAAGACAAACATATAGATGAACGATCAGATATATGACTCTGAGGAAGATCTGTTCTTTGAGCCTCCCAAGCTTTCCAGCTACTCTATGGCTTTGCTCAACAATAACAGTCTGGACGGGTGCAATGAAGTAGTATTAGATTATGACAAATATGGGGACGCGAACGGCAAGCAGATAGATATCGATGCTGATGAGGATAACGGGCTGCCCGCAAGCGACCATTACAAGAGCTATTCAGAGACCAGATATGAGGATGCTATGGTCTCGTTGAATTACAGTAATGGCAATATTAATAGCGAGATACCGTTAGCCAAGAATAACAACAACCCCAGCGCGTTACACAATGGAAAAAGTGGCGTACTGGATCAAGAGAACGGGAAAGTAACGCCATCACCAATAATTGATCGCTATATCCAGGAAAATTCCAGTAAAAATACAAATCACACAATAGACGAGAATAATAAATCAAAGCCTTCACCTATAGAAAATAACAGCAACCATATTATGATGTCCAGAAACCAGCTATACAATAGTATTGAGAATAACGACGATATAAAGGCAGCAAATACTGATGTACTCATCTCTTCTTCAACAATAAATAACTCAACCAGTGGAATATACAGAAGATCAGGCATATCGTCCAGAATTCCTTCAATTCCACTAGGGCAGCCCAGAAGGATCTCGGGAGCAGGCAGGAAAAGCGAGGAACAGCAACAGCAGTTATTAAAAGATAATCATAATCAATATCAAGTTAATCAGCTTAGTATGAGTACGAGCACAACCACACTTGCCAGTAATACTAATAATGGGAATATACTCAGTGACTGGAATTTAAATACCTATGGAAGCAGCAAGGCCAGTTATATAAATGAGAAGGAGAACAATAGAAATGGTTCGATTTCACCACATTTAAATTCAGGAATTGATAGCGTACAACCTCCAAAGGTTTTGAATGCGTATAAGAGACTTAATAAATACTCTGGAAATGATAACAATAACAGCAACCAAAAGAAAATTGAGGAAGATATAATGTATGAGAAGCTCAGAGATATTCGATCTAAACAAGAAATGTTGAGTTTTGAAGAAAGAAGAGATTACATCCAAAGTGATAATGATGTACTAAATATTAATAATTTGAGACAGGTTAAAAGATCTAAAAATTTTGAAAATTATACTAACAATAGTGATGACAATAGTAATAACAATAAAATAATTAAAGTGAATGGCACTGAATACGAAAAATTGGAACTAATTGGTAAAGGAGGCTCGTCAAAAGTTTACAAGGTTAAAAAGATTACAAATAATAAGGTGTATGCTATCAAAGAAGTGACTCTTGAAGAATTTGATGGATCAAGCGTTAATGTATTTAAGGGAGAGATTGATTTATTGATAAAACTTCAGGATTCTCGACGTGTTGTGAAATTAATAGATTATTCAATGAATGAAAAGCAAGCGTTATTACTTGTAATGGAATGTGGAGACATTGACCTAGCACACGTTTTAACGAACAACAATAGTAAAAAAAATTGTGGATTTTTTGAACACGAAGATATTGATGCTGTACGGTTTTACAGTAAGGAAATACTTCGATGTGTCTGTGAAGTTCATGATAGTGATATAGTTCATTCCGACTTGAAACCTGCAAATTTTTTATTTGTTAAAGGCGTTTTAAAATTAATTGATTTTGGGATTTCTAATGCCGTTCCTGATCATACTGTTAACATCTATAGAGATTCTCAATTTGGTACTCCGAATTATATGGCTCCTGAAGCATTGATCAATTTACCTAATAATGATAATTCATGGAAAGTTGGCAAGCCTTCTGATGTTTGGTCTTGTGGTTGCATAATTTATCAGATGGTGTATGGAAAACCTCCCTATGGACACATTCAAGGAAATCAACGACTATTAGCGATAATGAATCCTGAATTTGAAATTAGGTTTCCAGAATGGAATGTAAGTCATAAGTTTAAAGTTCCAAAAAGTTTAATTCAATTATTGAAAAGTTGTTTAATGAGAGATCCTAATAAGAGAGCTACTATTCATCAATTACTTGAAAAGAATCAATTTTTGAACCCAAAAGTTATCACTAAGGAATTATTACGTGACCTAATTGGTTCTGCTATTAAGCATGGTGCAGAAAATGGCATGGTTAGTAATGATGAAATTCATGGGTTATCTGGAGATATTTGGGAAAAATTAGATCACTTGAATTATTAATTTCTAAAACGAGCCGCATCTTTATTAAAGTACTCTGCTAGTATGAAGGTTCAATTTTTTTTCGTTGTTTTTATGAAGAATGGTTATAATTGGTAAATTAATAGAATACAAATACTATATAGATATATATATATATATTGGTTTTTGAGTAAATAAATAATAGATAATTTTTGATTTTTTCCAAAAGAAAGAAGAAGATGGGTTATTTGTAACGATTTTAGAAACGTCAAATATTGATCTGTATGCTAGGGGAATATTTAAATCTTTTCAATTGAACACACTTACTTTTGTATTAAATTCATTATAAAATAATATTTCTCATTTTACCAATAATTATGGTTGTTCAGTAAAAAGCATAAAACTTGATATAAGGAACTTAGAACAGATACAGTAAGAAACTAATAGAGTAATCACCGGTAGCCTAAATTCCCAGTAACGTTTTTATAAGTCATTAAGAAAGAGTAGGTAATCATACAACTTTAGCGTGTGTTGAATTACTATCGAACAAAGGAAAAGCTTGTTTAAAACATACTGGTTGAACATTTATGATAATAATCTTACATTTTCTTGTTTTTTTCACCAACTTTTATCTCTCTTTCTATTATTTTAATTATTTCTAAGCAGAAAACTCAAATATATCTTTTTGTTTATTCGATGTTATTATGCGATAGATAGCACTTTTACTTGATTACTACCGAGCCGATACAATTCATTTGTGGATATTTAAAAGAATTTCCATTTGATAATTTTTTTTCCATTCATTTATTTCATCTTTTTTTTTTTCAAAAGTGACAATATACATAAAAAAGAGAGTAAATATAACAGCAAACAAACTTATTCTTCAAATACTCAAGATCTTTGACCAAACTTTGTAGTCAATATTCTAGCACCATGCTCTTCCCATTCTTGTTTCAGTAACCACATATGATCTTTATCAGCCATGATATTAGCTAAGATAGACCCACCATTAAAAACCAAGTTTTTTCTTCTTGGAGGATCTTCAATTTTAACTTTAAAATTGTCCAATCTTGTTGCATCTCCATTAAGAACTCTAGTGTACCATAACTGTTTCAATTCTTTTTCTAAACGAGATGGAAGACCCGGATACATTGAAGAACCACCAGATAAAACAATAGATTTGAAAAGAGTTGAGCGAATATCTAAATCCACAGATTGAATTGTACTAAAAAGAGCTTCACCCATACCTTGCTGTTCAATGTCCATTAATTCCGGTTGGAATAATACTTCTGGTGCCTCAAATCTTTCAGAACCAATTTTAATTACTCTTCCATCAGGTAATTCATATTTGGAGACAAGACAAGTTGTTTCAGTGGAAAGCTTAGTATCAAAATCTAGGTCATATGATACGTAACAAAGCTTTTCTTTAATTTTACGAACCGTTTCGAAATCAGCAGTTCTATTAAATGCGTACCCTTTTCTAAGAAGTAAGTTGATTAAGTTCTTAGTAACGTCACGACCCGCGATATCAAGACGTTTGACTTGATGTGTGAGTACTGTGGAATCATAAACTGGAACGATATGTGTTACTCCATCACCAGAATCAACAACTACACCCGATGATAAACCTTGACCATAAAGAGCAAGAACTGCTTGAATGGCAACATATACACCACCAAATTGATATCTGTCAAACATAATTTCACACATCAACTCTCTATTTTTTAAAGGATTCATCGGTGGTTCAGTAAGAAGAATTTTACGACCTGCAGTATTCACTTTTAACTTATCATAAAACGAATAATCCCAAAGATATTGCATGTCCACCCAGTTTTTAATTATACCATTTTCCATAGGGTATGAGATCTGAAGTTGAGATCTTAATTCACTAGCTTCAGAGCCACACATTATGTCTTTGAGCTCAACATTTGATGCAGTAGCGCCGCTGATGCGTTCTTCAGCTCTAAGGATTGGACGACCCACGATAGATGGATATGTGAAATCTGGGAAATTTTGGCCAGAGTAGCCAATTTTCACAAAACCTGTACCTTGATCAAGAACAATTGGGGTATCTGACATGTTTATTAACTATTTTGTGTAATATTAGGTTATACTAACTTAATGAATATGTATCGTTAGCTATTTTAGTTTTTATTCAATGAATCACGGAGAAATAAATAAATTTATCTGTCTCAAACTACCTTTTTTTTCTGTAATTGTTTTACAAAAATGGCAATATATCTATATATCAATTAATGGACGATCAATTGTAATTAACTACTTTGCATTCAACCGTGTACTTGAATAAGCTTAGTCTTTGTGTCTGATATTGAATCTTTACGCTTCAAGCATATACAACTTGAACTTGATTTTTTTGCCTTTAAGTCTTCTTTACTTTCCCGCCCGAGCGATTTTCTTTTCTTTTTTTTTGATATTTTTTTTGACTGTGTGCGTTGTTCAAAAAATGTAAAATTTTTAATTTGCTGACTTTTAGAAATGTGCGGATGTGAAGGTGTAGCAGTTAAATAATTATGTGCGGAAAAGCCGTAAGCATGTAAATTAAATCACGTGATACAAGTTACTGCTTCTTTTAGCTGAATATTCAGTTTTGGATTAGTTATTTGAACAAATTATCAAGGAATGAAAGGTTAGAACAGTGGAACAAGCAAAACTGATACTAACGATAACATACTAAATAATTCTACAAGTTTCAAGAGAAACAGTTATAATAAAAACAATTGAAAACTCTTTTCTTCTTTAATAAAAAAAAAGCAATGTATGACAGGGACTTTGCATTAAAATAGTACTGCTTATGTAACCATATTTGCACAGCCAACGTTTAGCGGTAAGCTAACCCATTATCTCTGAATGTCTTAACCTTTTGTACCATCAAATCTTCTTTAGCAGCTAACTCCTGCTGGAACTCGAGTTTTCCTTCTTTGAAATCAATCTTCTCCAATTTATCCAAATGATCGTCTTCAGTATCCAAATTCATTTCTCCAAACATTATAACATTTTCTCCTCTAATCAAATACACGCCAAGTGATTGCTCTGCGTATTTTTTACTGCTTGGCAAATAAACACGCTCCACGGTGTCCTGGAGAACCAAGTTCGCAAACTGGTCAAAGGTACGTAACACGCCAAAAAGCGTTCTGTTGTCTCTAAGAGAAACAAAAACCTTCTTGTTGACGGAGCCCACGATGGCAGCGGTGGTGATAAATGAGTATTGTTCGAGGTATAAACTGTTGTTGATGTCCTGTGATTTGTCTTCCATGGTTAAAATATTCTTATAACGTTATTATATGATGCCTTTTATCTTTTTCTCTCTTCCAGAAATCGATACTATTCTTGATAATATATATATCTTAGGTATCTCTACTTATAAGTCAGTCTCAAATGGCTCTCAATTGGATGGTAAAAGTTTTCTAATTTGATAAAAAAAAATGCTTTTTAGCTTTGTCAATTGCGTCTGATAAATTTCCTGTGATTTCAGAATTCTGATTTTCAATTAAATAAAGGAAAAAAAAAAAAAACTAAGAAAGAGAAAAGGTTATGCACCATGGGCATAACCATCACATGTACCAATTTGAACATCCTTGAACTACAGCATAAACACAACTGTACATATACACACCGTCACATAAAACAAGGTAAATCTATACACCTGATACATTCTTACACATTGACACCTGAACATGGCCATCTCAAGAAAAATCAATTTTTTTTTTTTTTAATAGTGTAATTTTTTTTTTTATCGCTTTTCGTTTTTTTGGTATATCTAATAACAGTTTTGAAAACAACTTCAATCGAGAATTTTGTTAAATCAAATATATCATCTCAGAATATTTAGAATATTTATTTATTGACAGCCGCTGTGACGAATTATTCACCTGATACTTATAGTAATTGGGAGTAGATTTATAAAAATATAATAACATATTGACACAATCTAACCGCTCAAACATTATTAAGATATAGTTTCATAAATTTAATAAACGACACCAAAATGCCTTCGAAAAACGGATTTAATAAGCCTACCAAGCAAATGAAAGCTCACAAGAAGACACAAGTCAGAGCAGCCAAGTTTAGAAACACCCCAACTTTTCAAAAAAAACCATCATCTACTGAGCTTTTCAAATCTACAAAGATTGACAAAACTTCCCATTTGACAAACAAGAAAAACAATTTGACCACCGAAACTCTTTCCAATAAGAAATTGAAGAAAATACAGAGAAATCTAAACCATTTGAAAAGCAATGGTATAGAGAGTAAGATTCTTCAACAGTTGGAACAACAAAATGAAAAAGATGCAAATGCATTGGTCGGCCATACTACCTCTGACAAAAGATTACAACCCTCCCTTAGAGATCAATCGCAATTTGTCAGAGATGCTTTGTGGTCCGTATTGGAAGATTCTTCGAGCGTGGGAATTGTCGTTGATGCTACTGGGGAAGGTACAACTTTGGGTCATGCAGGATTCTATTAAACTTTTATTAGCATAAACAGTTCTTTTTATTTTCGTATATTTAATTCTTTATTACTTTTTATTATTTTTGTAATGCATACTGTTTTGTTTTACGGCTATTTGGTGATTTATTATCAATATTATTTTCACTGATGAATTGGAACAAAAAAAAACCATAATAACGTGCTTATCACGTGATGGGTTTTAAATAATATGACAAGTCGAAGATTTAAGTATCATGAGAACATTATACACTGTTTTTATGGATAATCTGAATCCATGAACCCAATAGTTACCAGTATTTTTCACTGAAAGAATTAAAAGAAAAGCACATAATTCTCAACACAAAGTTCCTCGATATTGATGAAAAGACGACTATAATTTTTAGAGGGGTACACTGCTGTTAAGTTCAAAAACTCAAAAGAAAAGCACACAGTAGGAAATAAATGCTACTTTAACAAAGTTTTAGTCTTTCGTTTCCCTTAATAGTTAAGATAGTAACATTGATATTCTATTGTAACAGTAACCTGTTTTCATTTGTATTATTTTTTAAAAGATTTATCAATTCCCGCTGAACCCTTCTATCGTTCAACTTATCAAAAAAACTCAAATTTGATTCACTGACTTCAGTTTAAAAAAAAATCTGTTTTCTATAAGTATTCATTTCATTAAGTAATTACATAAACACAACCAAATTATTATTTATACAATCCTTTCAATTTCAAATTCTTGTTAACTTCTTCTTTGAAATATTCAATTAGTTCCAATGGCGATGGTGCAGTAAAACAAGATGTACCAGCTACGATAACATTAGCGCCAGCTTCAGCAGCAGGAACAATAGTTTCTTTTCCTAAACCGCCATCGACTTGAATATTTAATTGTGGAAATTTCAGTCTTAACATTTCAACTTTAGGCATCATATCTTTCATGAATTTCTGGCCGCCAAAGCCTGGTTCAACTGTCATAATTAATGCCATATGCAAATCTTCACCAATATCAAAAAAAACATCTACTGGAGTCCCCGGCTTAATAGCACATGCAGGCTTCAAACCATGTTTTTTAATTAATTGGATCAAAGATTTGGCATCTCTGGTAGATTCATAATGAAAAGTAAATTGATCTCCGCCAGATTTAGCAATTGGTTCAACCCATTTTTCGGGTTCGCTAACCATCATATGACAATCGAAAAAGGTTCGATTTTCATTCGTTTCTGGATTAATTTGCTTGGGAATAGCATTACGTAAAGACTTTATAATCGGCATACCAAGAGTTATATTTGGAACGAAATGACCATCCATTACATCAATATGAAGCCAATCAGCATGATTGTCATACATTTTTTGACATTCGCATCCTAAATTAGCGAAATCGGAAGCAAGAATAGATGGGGCAACTATAGCTTTGACCATTGCTAATATATTTTGTTAATATTTTCTAATTGCTATTTGTTAATTTATTTGATATATATAATTTAATAAGTTAGATTAGCAATCGAATTGTAGATTAGCAAAGAGTGAGTTATTCGTTAATCAAAGTATTTGCTTTTTTTTCTTCGAGGTTTTTCTTTTTTTACACCGAGATCGAGATTAACGTAGTGAGATATACAGAAATTCCCCCACGTGAATATATTTAGTTTATGTCAACAAAACAAAAAAAAATTATAAATATGTCAGTTGAAGGGAAAATCATAAATTGATAGCTTTTGACCATTGATTATTTATTATTAACCGGGTTAGATAATAAGACCTCGAGTCAAACTAATTTGGTAATAATGTCAGTTTCCCCGTTAATGCGATATAATTTTCAGAAAAATTCGAAACGATGCAACATGCTGATGATGATTTCGGCAGTTAATCTATCAATGATATTTATCCTTCTTGTACTGACCTATCTTTTAACGAGAAAGATTTCCAAGATATCATCAGAAAACTTAATAGAAGAAACAATGAGTTCAGAAAAAGTTGGAATGCATTTAATGGATGATAATGTTATTGATCATCTTACAAGTGAATATCTTGGATACACATCAACCGGCGGGGCTCCATTTTTGGCTGCAACCAATAAGGTACAAACGATATCTCCAACGGCTTCTTCTTCTGAGATTTACAATCTTCCACAACCTATCGAAACATCATTAAGCCAGCCCAAAGATCATGAAAAACTGAAAGATCGTAACATATTTGAATTATTTGGAACAATTTCACCATATTATTCACCGATTGATCGCGATTTTGGAATCTCTGAATTAGGATTGCCCAAAGACAATGTCAAATGTGAAATTAAGCAAGTTCATTTATTGTCAAGACATGGTACAAGATATAATACACACAATTCTAGTCTTGCTGCTAATTTTTTAACGGAGAACAAAGAAACCCTTATTGAACATTCAAAATTATTAACCGAAATCTTACATAATTGGAGATTCGACCAAGGTGTGGCAATTTTAACTAGTTTAGGAAACCAGCAATTGTTCGATAAAGGGGTGAATTTTTTTTTCAGGTACGGTAAATTGTTCTTCCATGATAGTTTCAAAGATGACAAATTGTTTGTTAGATCAACTACACAAGAAAGAATGACTATGAGTTCAGAATATTTTTTGCTTGGATTTTTTGGAGTCAATTGGAGAAATTTTACTGATCTACAATTAATAATAGAACAACAAGGTTTCAATAATTCATTAGCATCATATAAGAATTGTCCAGCTTTGCAAAATTACGATTTTCAGAAGTTACCTGATGAAACACTCAAATTTAAAGAAAAATATTTACAAGATGCAGTTAAAAGATTCAATGATTTTGATGAGCCTCATGAAATTTCGAGTCCTTTAAGTGTAAGATTTAATTCATCTATTTTATTCAGTCTTCAAGAACTTTGCTCATTTGAATCTGTTACTCTTGGATATTCTCCATTTTGTGAATTATTTACACAGAAAGAATGGCAAGATTATGAATATTTAAATTCCTGGATTTGGTATGATCAAAACTTTTTCGGAGCTCCAACTGCTCGTGCTTTAGGAATCTCATGGGTAGAAGAATTCAAATCAAGATTAGGTGATGATGACCATGATCATCATCAAGCATTACAGAATTCAAGTTTACCATTTCCATTGAATGGAAATTTATATTTTGATTTCACACATGATTCAGTAATCACCAATATACTCGCTGCTTTAGGCTTACAACAATTCAAGAGTAATTTCACGGGAGATGGCAATGAGCAGCCTTTTGATTTATCAAGAATTGTACCATTTGCATCCCAAATAGTATTTGAAATCATTGAATGTGATATTGAATTTGAAAGAGAATGGAATAATAAAATTATTAGGGGATCATCTGAGAAACACAATTCAGTAAAGTATATTCATACTTTACTAAATGATCATACTCTAGATCTTCATTTGAATATTCCTCAGTATTGCAAAGAGCAAAGATTGGATGGTTGGTGCAAATTGGATTCATTCTTAGAATATTTGCACACACTTTGGGATGAATCTGAATTTGAAAAATCTTGTTTTCAAGGTAATTATGAATGGCAGAAAGTTGTTCAAGAGGGTGTTCCAGCGTGATTACTCATTCTGTTTTGATAGACGTATATTTGTGAAATTTAAAAAGAGTTAATTCATTTTATAAGAACTCCTCATATCGTTATATGATGATTGATAATTTTGCATTTCACTTGCGATTCATGTGAATCAAAATTATAAAAGGTCATTTTCAATGCTTAGTTTTTTATACTTCAATTATATTCTATTTGATAGGTAAGTCCACGCGTGTTTTACATTAAATTAAACATCATAATGTTGAGCTTTGCGAAGAACTAAGCTCAAACTTTTTGAAATCTTGATTATTATATCATAATATCTTTGTGAATAATTTCCTCGGGGTATTTTTCTACAAATACATTGACCGCTGAGCATTTTCGGATTTCATTCTTTGGTTTTCCTTAGTTGATCCCCAAAAAATGTAAAATCTATTGCTTATTATCAAAAAACCATATCTAATTTATGTAGTTTAGATAGTTAAAATGATGTTTTTATGAAATATTAACCTCTCAAGGATTACGTTGTTATCTTTTTCCATTTGGGCTGCCACGCTTCAGGAAAAAAAAAAGTAATAATAATATGATATAACAGCAAAGAAAAAAGCACAAAAATATAAGTAAATGCAAGCAAATAAACCCACAATTCGCTATACATTGTCAGTTAATATTCACAATACATTGAGTCCAGTATTGGAAAATCTTTATATTTACCAAATATAAAAATTAAGGAATAACAATATAAAAAAAACAAAAATTCAAGCAGCATGGATTCATCGCTGGTTCTTATACGGTCCCCATTGGCTGATGCTCCAACAATTAGTCCCGTTAGATCCAGAAAAAGGCATAGTAAGAAATTGAAATTGAAAAAGAAATCAATGGATTATCTTTCATCTCGATTGGATAGCAGTAGTAATGATAGTTCGCAAATTAACAAGCCAAAAACTATCGTTCAAAAAAGTATCTTGGATTCCTCTGATGACGATTTCTCTTCAGATGATGATGATGCCGATGCCGATGGCGGATATGCTTCAGATGACAATTGCATAACAGATATAAATAGAGCAATCGGTAGCAGAGCAGTAGATGGTGGTATTTCGTGTTTTCCTGATGAAACTGGCGAGATCTTAGTTCCTGAAAGTCCTTCAAAACAATCCAGCGTCTTACAACCAGAAGAATCTGCACGATCACTAAATCAAGTCAGCACTAATAATAATAATGATGATGATGATGACTATCACGAACATATTAATGATAGAAGTCAAGATAAAGGTTTCTTATCCGGGTTTCTTAGTATCGTGGGCAATCAAATCTCTTCAATAGGATCCACAGTAAAAGATCAAGTAAACAGCTCGATTCAATCCGTCGAGAATAAAGTGGATGTACTTCATCACAATAATAATAGCCACAGCGATCTAAATAGAGATAAAATTAATAATTTGGCGAAAAATAACAACAATAAGACGAATGATGATGAAATAATTGATGAAAATGGAAACTTAATAACTGCCAATGATGCGGTTAAAGACCTCCATTTCAAACCTGTTCTCAAAGATAACAGCAACAACATAATAATTGAAGATATTAAAAAGAAAAAACCTGATATTATTGATACATTAGGTCAGGGAAATTTATCGTTGAGTGATTTCGTAGAACCAAAAGATAAAGCCGACAATAATAAGAACAATCCTGACGCTAAAAGTGAAGTTTCCATGGATTCAAGTTATGCAGACGGAATAAATATTGGTGCATCCCCAAGTAAAATCATGACAAATAATGGATACCATGGTGATTTATCCAATAATAAAATTATTGGCATGTCACAAGAGCATCCTTCAACGAATAATATTGGAATGTCTAACTCATCTAGTGTCCCTACAATTGTTGAAATGAACAGCTCTCAGAGGAATTCAAAGAATGCAAGTAACAGTAATTTCAGAAGAAATAGCAAATTTTCTGGTGATTTTAAAACAGACTCGGGTGAACTCAGTTCGTCAGCTAATGCAAAGACATTAGTAAACAAATTACAGAGTTTGAAAGACCTGCAGCAAGATTCCTCAACAAACAATATTCATTTTTTAAACTCCACAAACAAGGTTAGAACTCCACCAAATGAATTACGGTCTCATTCAACTTCAAATTTATCCCCACCGGCGGCAATTACAAAGACTCCAAGTTTTCTTGTTTCATCCGTAAGTAACAATAACTCTCTCCGAACATCACCTGTAAATTACAGATTTCAAAATAATATACATAGTATCTCAACTCCTGCATCGCCATCTCACCCGGGTGCTATACCGCTAAACCTGCAGGTCGGTGTCAACTCCAACAGCAAATTATCTACGATTCAACAGGGTGTAGCGACTAGTATTCCCTTATTACAACCGCCGCTTTCTTCCGGGATATCTAAAAGTAATTCAACAAGTAGATTGGTTCCCTCTTCATTTCCTTCATTTCCAAGTAAAACCTTACCTATTGTTTCATCTTTGACATTAAGTAATACAAATAATAATAACTTAACTGAGCCTGATATCAAAAGAGGTAAAAGTTTATCATTTTCAAGAAACAACTTAAGCCTTACTGGCATTCCTGGGTTGAATGGAAATAGCAATAAATCAACAACTAGAAGTAGGTCGAATTCGTACACTGACGCAGCAGCCGCTGCTTTACCACCTTCCGATTCATCAATGCATTATCATAATCATTACCGCAATACCATACAAAATTATTTAACTCCATATCTTTCTCCAAAATTTGAACAAGATGAAAATCCAAAGTCTTCCGATGAGTCGTCTCCGTTACCCACTACGAATATCACAAATGTTGTTGATGTTGAGCCACAAGTGAATCAAGATGTTGATAAAGACGATGGAAAGGACGGAGACAATGAAAATGAAAATCTTAAAGGTGATGGTTCCATTGAAGTTAGTAATAATGAAGGCACTTCCAATAAACCGTCAATTAAAAGAATCAGATCGTCGAGGTTGTCCAAACAAGGTAGAAAGAAGGTTTTGAAAATGGGCAATAGTTCTAATACTGCACCCGGAGGTGAATCTTCGAACACTGTAAGTAAACTTGGTCGCCGTCAAAGCCATAATCGCCGTCACCGTCGTAACAATAAAAAACTCAAATTGGAATTTGCCTCAGATAGAAAACAAAAAGAATTTCATTCTACGTTCAGAGATATTTCACAAGATGAGAAATTGTTTACGGATTTTGCATGTGCTCTTCTGAAAGATATTTTACTTCAAGGAAGAATCTGGATATCTGAAAAACATATCTCTTTTCATTCAAATATTTTAAGTTATGTGACTGATCTTACTATTCCATTAGAGGAAATTGTTCAAATTGAGAAAAAATTCACTGCTGGTTTCATACCTAATGCATTACAGATCCGTACTTTGCAAGCAAAATATTTTTTCACGAGTTTTATCTCAAGAGATACTTCCTTTGAAATCATTAATAAAGTATGGACAGATGCTGCAAAAAGCAGAATCTCCATAAAGCCAGATTCTGACACCGATTTTGATTCGAATACTGATGATGATTCCGCTGACGACTCTGACTTAGAATCAGATGATGATGACGATGATGATTCGGATAATTCATCTATGCAGAACAGTGATTATGATGCTGCTGCGGACAGTGGAATCTCCGACAGTGAAATGGATCAAATCAGTGACTTGGAAAACATGACAGACGGCTCAGATGACGAATCCACTGGTGATGACGATAAAGAAGAAAATGGTAATAAAAATGATGGTCCCGACGCGGATGGTTCGAATGGTCCTTCTGGTAATAATACAACTGACCCTGAAAATACAGATAATAATGGATTAGGCCTGCTACCTGTATTTGGTCCATTAAAACATTCAGTGGTTAAGTCTCCTTGGGTGAAAAAAAATAATGAGGTTGAAATTCGTACTGAGACTTTCTCTGTTCCCCCAGGAACTATATATATATTATTATTTGGTGACTCAAGTGGCGATTTTGTGACAAAATTATTGTCAAAACTGAAAAACTTCAATATCAGTGATATTCCCAGTTTCAAAAAGAATCCAGATAATGATTTAAAAGAGAGAAAATACTCATACATTAAACCATTAGGGGGCCCGGTAGGTCCAAAGCAAACCAAATGTAATATTACTGAAACTATTGAGAAGGTTGATTTAGAAACCCTTGGTAACATTCAGGTACTACAAGTCACGCATTCGCCAGACGTACCATCGGGTAATTCATTCTTAGTGTATACAAGATTCTATTTAACTTGGGCGGAGAATAATGGAACCTTGATGCAAGTCATTACATGGGTAGAATGGTCAGGCAAAAGTTGGATCAAAAGTGCTGTTGAAAATGGATCTATTAAAGGTCAAAAAGAATCTGCGCAAATGTTGGTAGATACTATAAATGATGAAATCTCAATCAGTTTATCAAAAAATAAGAAATCTGGCAAAAAAAATGCAAGTAAAAAATCCGGTAAGAAATTATCCAATAATAATGGTAAATCTAAATCTAAATTAAGAAGACAATCAACATCCAATCGCGATCTGACAAATACTGAGAACACTGTGGATATTGAAAATATTGGAATTGTTAGCTTGTTTTTAGTTCTTGTTAAAAAACTTATAGATCTCATACCTATACCTTTTGTATCAGTAGAATTGAAAGGCATGATAGTGATTGTAATTATATTGTTTATTTGGTCTATCAAGAAATTCATTGGTAGGGGTTCACCTGCTGTCGATCCACTATTAGATAATTACATTTTGATACCTGTTTCTTCAAAAATTTATGCTAGAAATGAAATTAAAGCTGAAATTCAAAAAAGTATCTGGAATTGGATAAATGATAGAGCTTATTGAAAAAAAATGTTCTAGTGTATTTTACTTTTTTTTGTTTATCTTTTTTTCAATTATAGAATTTTTGATAGAGTTTAATTGCTAAAATTAATAAGTACTTTTGAATAATAATACAAATTGACTTACCACGTCTTCTTTTAGTAATGTACTTATATAGAATGGAATCTTTACATGTTTTAACTATACGAGATACTCGATATTGTAGATCAGTTTTTGTATATTCTTAGTATTAAATAAACAAACAGTAAGCATAACAGTAATAAAAAGTAAGAAAGTAAGATATCATCACGAACATCCAAAACCTAATCTGTAAATTTGTAACTACCACTAGCAAAAGTAATAGATCCACCTCTATAACTACCTCTCTTCATTTTATTTTTATTTTTAGTGAAATCTTTACCCCTAACTCTGCCTAATTTTTCATTGGCTTTTTCACCCCAGGTACCAGCAGCACCTTGATAAGTGTTGTCTGTCAACGTACGATCTTCAAAAGAGATCACGGAACGATCAATTCTTGAAAAATGTTTTCTTTCTCCAAATTTTAATTCGTCAACATAAGCAGGAATATCTCCTTTTCTTGGCTTCGAGGCTTCAGATACTTCTTGATTTTTTTCGGTTTTCAGTTTCTTGCTTTGTTCTTCTTGTTCATCTTCAGTTTTTCTTTTTTTGGAATCCTTTTCGTCTTCGCTGTCACTGCTGTCGCTGTCACTATCACTGTCACTACCATCACTATCGCTACTGTTGTTGCTGTCACTGCTAGTGTCTGAGTCAGAATTGCTAGAATCGGAATCAGAATGCTTTTTCTTATCTTCTTTCTTTTCTTTCTTCTCATCATCACTGGAGTCGGAGTCAGATGAAGAATCGCTTTCACTACTAGAACCTGAATCATCTTTCTTGTCTTCTTTTTTCTCATCATCGGAATCGGAATCACTAGAATCGCTATCAGAATCTGAATCGGAACCTGAGGAACTACTGTCGCTATCAGAATCACTGGAAGAGTTAGAGCTGTCGGAGTCAGAATCACTGCCAGAACCAGAGTCAGAAGAACTATTATCAGAATCAGAATCGGAGCTGTCAGAATCAGAATCACTATCACTGGAATCAGAATTACTCTCGCTATCCCCCTCTTCTTTCTTCTTTTGTTCGTCTGCTTCCTTCTTCTTCTTCTTTTCTTCTTCTTCCCTACTCTTTTTCTTATTTTTCTTTGCCTTTTCTAATTCCTTATCTTGTTCTTTTTTTAAATTTTTCAACTCTTCATTTAATTTCTGTAAGTTTTCCTCAGCTAATTTGATTTTCTCTTGTTGAGATTTAATCTTTGATGAAAAATCGTAAGATACCATTTTTTTGTTTTTAAAAAAAATTTTGGAGCTAATATCAGTTTTTTTTTTTTAAAAAAATTTCCTCGAGGAATTAGATCCAGACGTAATTTGATATACTTGGGATCGATTGAAAATTAATTTTAATATATGAATAATAAGTGGTTTAATGAATTGTTTTCTGTTCAAATATTTCACATTTTGTCAACTCTACTATGCAAATTTCATAGTTTTTTTTTATGTTTCTTTTTTGCTTCGCTGCTCAACTGAATAGAATAAAAAAATATATATGAAGCCGATGAGTTTAAATTTTCTTAGAAAAAAATGAAAAAAAAAAATATCAGAAAAATCAGAGATGCTATATAATGTTATTTTCCTAACAAATTTTTTAATGTTGTTGTTCGTTCATATATACTATTACATCCAATCATTAAAATAGATAATAATCATTGAAGAATAGGAAAGCACGATGAGACAACTTACTGAGGAAGAAACCAAGGTGGTATTTGAAAAGCTCGCCAATTATATAGGTAGAAACATAGTATTTTTAGTGGATAACAAAGAAGACCCGCATGTTTTCAGATTACAAAAAGATAGAGTATATTACGTCTCTGAAAAGATTGCAAACTTTGCAACATCGATACAGAGATCCAATTTGATGTCCCTTGGCACATGTTTTGGAAAATTTACCAAGACAGGAAAATTTAGACTTCATATAACTGCATTAGATCACTTGAGTAAACTTGCCAAATATAAGATATGGATTAAACAGAATGGTGAAATGCCATTTTTATATGGTAATCATGTATTGAAAGCACATGTTGGAAAAATCAGTGATGATGTGCCGGAACATGCCGGTTGTATTATTTATTCTATGAATGATATCCCATTGGGATTTGGAATCAGTGCAAAGAGTAGTTTGGAAGTTAAAGGATTACCACCTAACGGTATCGTCGCATTCAGACAAGCTGATGTTGGTGAATATTTGAGAGATGAAGACACATTGTTTACTTAATGATTTGATATACATACTGTTTTTTTTCTGTTCTTTAAAATACATATTGTAAAGAGCAAAAGGCTTTTATACTATTCGAGATTGTAAGATGTACACAATACAATAGGGGAATCATGTATTTCGCTTTTTGTTTTTGCTTTTTTTAATTTTTATTTGTTTAGACTATATACATATTGAAGAAAACGATATAAAATGTACTTAAAATGCTATTGAATTGTATATTCTTATGTATTACAAATCTCACTTAATACAAAAGATTACAAGATTTTAGCAATTCCCTTGGATTACCACCGCCAGACAAAAAGAATTTTTCACCAACTAATTGATCAATAGTTTCTCTTTGATCATTAGATATGATCAAATCATTTTCAAGGAACCAATCAACAAACTGCTTCGTTTCTAATTTGGAAAAGTTTTCAATTTTGACCACATGCAATTTGTTTTTCAATATTCCAGATACAGATTCATCAAATGATTCATCGAACGGGTTCAAAGTTTCAAGGTTCAAAGCAACTTTCAATGAAGTTGACATTCGGTATACATCACTAGTGGAGAAGATAACGCTCTTGAATAATGAATTATTGGTAGAATTGAAAATGAAGTTGGACAATTGCAATTTTTCAACTGGAATATCTTGGAAATCTGTAGATTTATAACTAGAGGCGGACTTTTCGGTTAAAGCATTGAAATTATCAATAGTTAAAAAGATATTGTATTGATCTTTAACGGCGGTTAATTCATTTAAAAAATCCTGTAAAACTTGAGGGTAAACGGATTTCTTGTTTTTGTTAGAACAGCCCAATTTAATTAAGTCATATAATGACTTAGAATCTTTGTTGGCGGAATTACTGACATTACCCAAGTAAGAGTATGTTTTAGATATTGGGATCTTAGATAATATTGATTTATTAGCAGCTGCATTTTTCATTAAAAATTTTTTAGCCAAAATAGGTTGTTCATATAATTGAGATTTTTCATTGTAAGAGATTTCAAAAGAACCATCAATTATTTTTTTTGGGTTATTCAAACTTAAAATTATATTTTGACTTGTTTTTGCAATGTTTTCATTGATTAAGAACGATTGAATTTGAGTTAAAGTTGCGGATTTACCAACACCAGAATTTCCAGTGATTATGAAGTTTCTTTTATTGTTGGTTTTCGATTTTAGTTCATTAACAATTTGTAAAGTTTCCTTTCTTAAAATGGAGACATAATCGTAAGTTAATTCATTAAACTGACTCTTTTGAAAAGCACCAAAATAATGCAAACTTTGTAACAATTCATCATTATATTTAAACAAAATGTTTTCTGCACTTCTGCCACTTTCAGCAGCGGTGTTATTCTTTAAAACCTCATTAAATTCAGGAACGTTTAAAATTCTTGGAGATTTTTGCTTAATCGATTTATCGTTGATATACTCGAAGAAGTCTTTCTTAGCACCTTTTGGACCTTTTTTCTTGATTTTGGCGCCACCAAACCCTGCAATGGTGGAAGGCTTGGTAAGCTTTGAAGCTTTTGTCTTTTGTGGTTTCTTGGAAGGTGGAGCTTGTTTAGCTAATAAGTTTGAAAATTTATGGAATTGTCTAGTACTGCTTGCTGCCACATTGTTTCTGGTAACAGCTGCGGCAGTAGGGGTGAGTAAACCTCTAAATCTAAACATTTTTTCTCCTTGAAGACAGTATGCACAAGAATGGTGTGTGCGAAATATATTTAATTGAATGATTTCTAATTTCTAATTTCAAACTTGAAAATGTTGAATCTCTCCGTATTATCTCAATTACCAATATTGATATTTCTTTCAATTATTCGGTTCACAAGAAAAATTTTATAAAGTAAAAAATTCCATAAAATTTTACAAGAAAAAAAAAAAATTTTTGTGAATTATTGAAAATTCCAAGACATGCGGGCAATGCTCATAACTTTAACACCCACACACCACTATGCTTAAATACACCCAATCATCATATATATGCTAATTGAATTAATCGATTGTATCGGATCAAAGTAAGTCTATTCTCCGGAATTTGATTTTCACTAGCTCAAGCAACCAATATATATAAGCCTTTATTTTGTTAAAGCTTAAGGATCTGCTAAAATTAAGGAATTAGTAATATCAGTGTAGTTAACAAATAAATTCTGTTTTATGTTTTCCACGTGACTTTTTTTACAATTCAACTTTGTGTCTTGTAGTTGTATGCATAAAAATAGACCCTCCCCGTTTAAATTCAATTTTCAACATGACAGTACATAAAATTGTAAACATTGTAAACAGTCCATGCAAAACCAACCAATTTTTACTGAGAAAATCATGGAATTTGTCTATTCATGGTATAACTTCTAATGAGTCTATTATTTGAGACGTTGTTTACACATATTTTGATGTTATTGTTTCGTTTAAATAATAATATATGACAGAATGAAGATATTCATACGACTGTTATTATGATTTCGAATTGTAAAGAAATAAAACTAGGCAAAACATTAGCATTGGATTCAGTTTGTAAAAAAAAAATGAAAATGAAATTTTTTTTAAACTCTTGATGTTTTTACTCTTTTCTTTTCTTTTATTAACTTATGTGTTCCATGGTTCAATATTGAAAAAAGTTACTTTCAATTTTTAAAAATCAATCAAAGAAAAAAAGACATAACTATACCTACATAATCGCCATGGATGAAACAATATTTAGCAGTTTTAAATCAAAGAAAAATAGCCATGAATCCTCGAATCACAAACATCCTAACCAACGGCAATCAGAGATGCTAAATCCTGAAGTATTCAAACGATCAATACCGTATTACAACAAAAAAGACAATAATAAATTTGATATGGCAAACATTAGAAATGATGAAGCTTTATCCCCAATTATGTCGTCTAGCTCAATAAATGAATTTCCAGTTCGTGATTTTTACAATACACCAACTTTGCATAATGGAAGTGAAATCAATCTTCCTGTTCATCCAAATCTCAATGTTGCATTTCCTCAGCAATCACAAAATGGGGCACAATCAATAATTCAGTCTATTAAAAAAAAAAGTAAGCAGAAAAATCAAAGAAATAGAAAAATTGATGCCCTAAATAGAGTAGAAGTACCAGATATACCCGTAGATGTTTCAAGGCTACATGAGCAACCCGTTCCTGATGTTGAAGACGATAATGACGAAAAAAATTATGGTATTCCATACCAGCGTATGGAGATTAACAACGAAAAGTTGCCCACACAATCAGAGTGCCAACATCAAAATTTTGAAGGCAACCAAAAAGCAAATGATCGAGGAAATATCATCAATAGAGAAACAAACACTATCCTAAAAGACATGAATCATAATGATGAGATTTTCCTTGAGAAACAGAGATACGACATCAATGAGCCTTCGCCATTTGTTTTTGATTCACAATCTGTTGTAAACTCTATAAATTCTCAAAAGCTTTTAGAAGGTAAGCTTTATTCTCAAGTTTTGCAAAAGCCATTATTCACAACTCCATTTTTTTTACAAGATAGTTTGGGGATAGAAAAAGATGCATTTACTGTGAATTCATTAATGCATATATTTGAAATTTGTTTGTCCATAGCTATAATAGCAATGTGTGGAAATTCTTTAAATAATGACAGTCAGATTCAAAAAGGAGTCTTTATCTTTTTGTTGATAATAAGTGTTATTTTGCTTATTATTTCGTTAATGTTTTTGTTCAGAGTGATGAAATTTGATAGAAATAATGGGATTTTTTATTGCTTTTTAGCTACTATTTTAAGCATCGCCACGATGTGGGTCTCTGTTGCTGAATTGTTGCCTGTACCTTGTGTATCGATTATGAAAAGTATTGCAAGCAGTGGTGCTATGATTAATGAATCCAGCAAACAAGACACATACTATTATTTAGATAATAGTAACTCAGGAGGTGCAAATTTATGCAATTTAAGAAAAGCTGAAACTGCTTTAATTTCAATTTGTTCTATGGTGTGGTTTATAAATTTGGTTCAATTTATTGTTGTTTTTTACATTTCCAGATTGGATTTTAGAAAAGGGTTTGACGAAAAGGAGATCAGGGATACAATTTTGAGAAACAGAAATAGAGGTGGAACTAGTAGAACCGATGACACTAATCATTACAATGGTTTTTTTGGTGGTGACTATAAAAACTATGAAAATGAAAGACAATGGAGAGAATATCCAGAGAAAGAAGCTGATTTTAACAGTAATTTTTATAAGAATGGGATTGAGACTAAAATAAATAGTAATAACAAAAATCGTAACTTCAGTGGTGCTACGGGAGGCCCTGGTGGAAATAATTTTTATAACGATTTCATCAAGATTTATTCAGATACAGCCAGTGATAAATATCCAAAGCGGTACTCTGAAAAGACATTAGTTGGGTAGCACAAAGCTTATACTTATACAAATACTCTAAATAATCGATTAATTCATGTTTTAATGCAGCAATATTGTAGAAATTGGTGAACCTGATTTGAAGTAAAAGAAATAAAAGTAACTACGTAAAAAAAATAATCAAATAAGAAGAAAATCCACTATAACAATAAGAGGAGGAGTTTTTTTCACTTTGGTTCTAAAGGTTTGTCTTTCTTGCAGGCAATCAAAATTGTTTTTTCTGCTTATGGGTAATTACCTATAATCATTATATAGTATAGTCAATTATCGATAAACAAGGATTGAATATATAACAGAAATGGAACATTCATTGCATATTTCCAAATGTTGAGACAATTTTGATTGACTTAGCTCTGAGTCACTATTTCTCTCTTAACGAATGAAAGTACCAACAATAATCAACAAAACAGGATATAACCTATTTTATTTTTCTTGTATTCTTCTTATATGCTTGTTGTTTTCATTGGCAATGTTCTCTGTCTTTATTTACTCTCAAATAAATATTTTACCTAATGTAAGCGATTCAGTTTGGGCATGGTTGCTCTGACAATGAACAAATACAGTTATAGAAAATAGCATGCATTTTATTTATTTTTTTTAATTTTTTTGATTATTTGTTTGCTATTCAAGAACCAGAGAATTAAAATATAATTACCATTCTGTTTTACTATTTATTTCGAAATGCTTGATAACATGCCATTATCATGAAACGTTATATACAAGTAGAATGTGAATATTATCATTACATCTTCGAAAGCGATGATCCGCTGTTTTGGATACGCCGGCCTACACATTATTCGAAATATAGAAAAGCACCCTTCATCATTTGTCATCTTTACAGAATATTGAATATACGGAAATGTCAAGAAAAATCAATCAAGTGCCAATGGCAAATAATACCATCTAAATTGCCGGCTGTGCTATACCATTTGCTTCTGTGGTGATTTCCGTCCCTATCCATGATCATTATCTTTCACAACTTTTCGGTTCTTGAAGTACAAAAGCAAGATGAATTACTACTACGCTAGTTCGATTCTTGTCCCTTCCAAAGAGAGAAACACTACTATGGGTATCTGATATTCCTTCAGAAATCAATAATATATTGGATTTTTGTCAAT
Organism: Saccharomycopsis oosterbeekiorum; assembly: GCA_031125405.1. Taxonomy (NCBI): domain Eukaryota; kingdom Fungi; phylum Ascomycota; class Saccharomycetes; order Ascoideales; family Saccharomycopsidaceae; genus Saccharomycopsis; species Saccharomycopsis oosterbeekiorum. Next base: position 117,105 of record JASTUI010000016.1, read on the forward strand.
GATACTTTCTCGACCTCTGAGCCAATTTTTGTTCCATAACTTAATGCATTCATATTTCTTTAGTGATTTAACTTTGCTCCGCATCCGTGAGTTCCAGAAGCTCGCTTTATTTTGTGTGCAGATCACCGATGAAAATAAGTGAGCAGAGAATAATAAATAAAAAAACAACAGTTCGGTACTGGGTTTTAAAAATAGCTGGCATGCAGTTAGTATTATGCCAGTATGCAAATACAATTTTTTTTCTGATACATCAAATTATTCATCAAGAGAATCATCGTAAACACACTCATTTTGTATAATTCAATCAAGGTGAATACTTGGTATTGCCCCTAGAAGCAGCCTGAATTAAACTATATATGGAATCTTGTGATCCGAGATCCACCGCTGTTACTAAACGAATATTAATGCACTAGGCGAAAATGCCTTCTCCACACATTTCATCCATCAAGCGAATATATATCATTCCGTTTTCTATTCACATACATCAATAAATCAATCATACATAGAAGCCAGGATCTGTATAAAACCGCTGTTAGTAGTACTATTCCAAATATTTTACTCACTCATTCATTTTTTAACTGCATTTTTTGTCTATCCTTTGTTTTTTTTTTTTGTTTTTTTTACTTCTTTTTCCAATATTCTTTTATCAAATATTTTAATCCTTTTTTCAATAATTTCTATATTATTAAAGCATTTTGTTTCCCATTTATTTGATCAAATTATCATTCACTCGTTATTCTTTTGTTTTCAAATATCTATTCTGTATTCCCACAAACATTCACTATTAGCCGCCAACTCATATATCAATTCCGTACTATCGTCGACAATGATTAAAAACTTGAAAAAAAAAATCTCACATTCTTCCAACAACAATACTGAATCAACCAGTACTGCTAACCAAGATGCAAAATTGGAGTCAATTCTGAAATTGTACAGCAAAGAACTTCTGAAATCTCATCAACTTTTAAATGATCGTGAAATGTTGGAGTCAAACCTTTTGAATAAAGAGAAACTATTAGTTGACCAATCTAAACAACTAACAGTAATGCAGAAAATGTTGAACAGTTACAAGAAAAACGTTACCACAGAATATAGTCTTTTTGAAAAAGAATACAATCTATGGTTAGATGAAAAATCTAAATATGAAAATAAAATTAACGCTCTTCAATTACAGTTGACTGAAAGCTCCGCAACTGATAATGATAGTAAAGAAGAAGAAGCTGAAATCAAAAATTCGTTTTTTGGATTCGTGGAAAATTTTCAAAATTCCTTTATTAATTCTACTTCTTCTGTGTTAAACAATGAGAAAATATTGGATGATTCTACTGTTGCCAATAATGATGATAACAAATCTGAAATATCCTTTTCCAATGAACAGGATACTGATAATCATAGTAATTCATCTTCTTTTATTGACGAATCTTTAGAAATTCAAAATGATGATGACGATGATCTACCAGAACCGAATAACAGCGTTCTTATAAATGATTTGCAGTCAGATTTGAAAGATGCATCTCAAAAACTAGCCGAATTAAATAACGTCTATAACAAAATTACTTCAGATCACAATACAAAGCTATCAGATAAGGATAATTCTCATACTTTTAACAATTCAGAAGTTTCTGATAGTAATAACTTTGATATATCTGTCGATGATGTTGATTATGATTACGATGATAATGATAATAATGGGGAACTTAAAAATGCAATCATTAATGTTGATTACCAGAAATTGAAAACTTTGGAAATGGAATTGGATGATCATCTGACAGATGATGATAATAATAGCATATTGGCAATCACACATAGATTATCAAAGAATCGAGATTCTCTTGCAATTGCAGCCACAGATAATGCTTCAATTTTATATAAATTTGGTGATTTGAATGAAGAATTAAATCATTCAAAAGAGCTCAACTTCAGTTTACTCTTGTTCGTCAATCAGTTGGTTAAAGATGTTGAGCATTTACAAAATAATAATAATTCTGAAGATAATCAAATTTTGCTTGATGCAAAGACAAATAATGCTTTGGCTATTGTCAAAAAATTTGATGATGGAATCGTGAATCATGAAATCAATGAGCATCTACAGACGGTTAAAAATTTCTTGGAATCTCATAATTATGATAATATTAACAAATTCCCACATCCTCTTAGGAAAAAGGCTTCTCGTCTTACAATCACTGCCTCTGAAAATGTTGATAATCAAGAAGAAGCAAATCACAAAATTAAGAAATCTACATCTTCCAAGTCTTCAACTGATCCACACCAACATAATTCATTCTTGCCGACTAGAAGATTGACCAAATTTTTTAAAAAAAATATATCTGTAAATTCTGACGTTTCAAATGCAAAGTCAAGTGCCAATTCTTCAAGAATTGTCTCCTCTTCATCAACTACTTCAATCTCTTCCTCATCTACTAAGATAAATACAAATATGAATCCCGATGTTACCACTCCAACTTCATCTCCAATGAAACTTACTAATAATATTAATATTATCCACAACCGTTCTAATGACTCTCCTTCCACAAGTGCTCTTTCAACTTCTTCTAACGTTATCAATTCTCACACTGGTGGTGCTAGCATGACTGAAAATTCTCCTTCTCCATTGAAGAATAAATCGAATAACAAAAGACATTTATCTTACCATCCTTCAATTACGCGCACTTTGTCTAATAAAGTTCATGAGAGAACTTCTAGCAAAACAATTAGTAACAGAATATCAAGGGTTCTTTCCAATAATATTCATTCCAGTTTCACGTTGGATAAACATCTCAATAATAATAATGATCCCACTGGTACTACCTCTGAAGTTGAAAATAGTAGTAGTAGTATTAGTAATACAAGAACTGATCAGAAGAGAAAGACTGTTATTGGATTGACTCAGAATATCAGCGGTGCTCACGTTGCTGCTCCTGATATTGTTGCTGATTCTAAAAATAGTTCTGCTACTGTTGTTTTGACTTCTGCTGATCCAGTTCACAAAGCTAAAAGTATGGAAACTATGAATACCTCCAACTCCATTCCTTCCGTAATGGCTAAAAATGACACCATCCTAGAGTGTAAAAAAGTATATACTGATGATGAAGTTGATTGTTCTGCACCAGCTAAGTTTATAAATGGTTTCAGTGATAATCTGGGAGTTATTGATGATGAGTCTGTGGCTCCAATAAAAAATAAGAAAGCTGTTATTACTAAAATAGAAATCAGCGATCATGAAAAAGGTGTAAAAGGCTTTGAACAACAAACATTGGATTTCTATGACGAAATTTCAGATATTCTTGAAGTTGACGAGGACCAAGAGGAAGCCGAAAAAGAAGCGGTTGTCAAACTTGTTGAACCATCCGTTATGATTAATGAAGATTCGGCTATAGTTGAGGATACCACTACTTCCGCTACTGCCGCTCGTGGTTCTGTTGTAATTGCAGATCCTGCTGAATATTTGAATAATAATATAGCGAGTACAAACCAATCAATGAATAAAACAATCCCTGACGATAAACCTGATACTATGATTGCAAATGATAAGTCGACTTTTGATGAGAGTTCTGAAAAAGGTCACGATACAGAGAATAAAAATCTTCATTCTTCATCGTCTGATATTCATAGTCAGAATAGTACCATTTTCAGTAAGAACAGCGATATTGAAGAAGTTCAGCAATCTTTACACTATGAAGATGTTCACGCTTCACACGATGTTGATTCTGGTAGTCACGATAAATGTACTTCAGATTCATTTCTCGATATTGAATTATTGAATCATTCTGAAACTCTTTCTGATGACATAAAATCCAACGAGACTTTCAGCAATAACAAAATCGTGGATACTGCTTCTGTAATTGAAAGTATTTATGAGATCATTATGAAAGAGACGAGCAGCAAAAGTAAAGGTATTTCACAAAGTGAGGATAATAATCCTATTACAATGGAAAGTAAAAATAAAAATGAAAGTGCTGATTCATACGAAATCATGAGAAATATTTTGAATGATCACCATAATCAGCTTGTCAACAATAAAAACTTACTTCTGAATATTCATAGTTATCTTCTTCTCAATGGACAACATGATAATGATTATTTGCAAAATTATCCAATTTTAAAAATGTTGCTCTTTAAACACGACAACCCTGAAGGTCACGAGTCATTAATGAATTCGGAATTTAAAAACATCAATGAATTAATTGATTAGAATGTAAATTGATTACGTTTGATTGATCCTTTTTATTTTTTTAACTTCTAAATATTTACTTAAACACACACTAGCAATATAATATATATATTCTTTCATATTTTTAATACATTTTTTAAGGTAATAACAAATTTTCAATTGTAAAACTTGAATTTAAATTCAATATAGTATAACGTTGATAAAAAAACACCAACAAAAAAAAAACAACCAAAAAGTGGGGTACAATTAAAGAAAAAGAAAAAAGAATCATTATTATCATGTATCATGTGCATATATGTCATTATTGTAAGCTCTTCATTAATATATTATTAGTACCTACAATATTATTAAAAGTATGATGGATCAATAAATTAATTCTAATCTATTGAACTTGGAGTATTTTTACTAGTGCTATTATTATTATTGTTATTCTTGTGGGAAATTGAAACAGCCCTAGCTTGTAAAGCTTCAGCAAATAAAACTGCAGCTGGCCAAATTGGAGCGTCTGCTAAAATTCTGATCCCCAAATATAAACACTTAGAAGATAATCTTGAATGTCTAATGAAATTAAACAATTTTTCAAAGCTGTCATGATCTCCAGTTGAATTATTTTGAAAATCGTTAATTGCAGCAGAATCGAAGTTTAATGCACCTTTAGCTTGTATCTTCAAAAATTCAGCATACGTTCTGGTTTGTGGATTATCACTATCTGGTGCTAATGTGACAGAAACCTTTTTCAAAATATTCGATACCCTGATAAACAATGCTGTATCGGCTGCAGTTAAAACATTTCTTTTTCGTTGAAGAAGTTTACTTTTGATATCAGAATCATTCGAAGTTACCGACGTAATTTCATTACTGACTTCATTAGCTAATGTTTCAATAGCATATAGATATTCAGATAGGAAAAGAATAGCTGTGAAAGTGCAAGTCAAAAAGAAAATTGGAGTCTTTCTAGAAGTTTTTTCAGCATCATTACGAACAGAAATTAAATTAATCCAAAGCTCAATGATGTTCAATGCATACCTTGATGATTCTTTTAATGCTTCGGAATCATGCTCGATCAATTGAAGTTGTTCATTCATTCCTACCCAGTCTTTAGCCCATACACGCTGTAAAATTGGTGTCATACTTAAACAAAGACGAATTTTGGCAAATGATAATAACGGAAGAATCAATTTAAGAATTGGAGACCTATTAATTAATTCAAGATTGGAATTATTAGGAATTAAAACACCATTGTTTTTAATAAATAAAAGTTCCCAATATTTGATAAGTGATTCAAGAACAGATCTGTTATTCATCCTCCACTTCATTGCTATTCTGAGCTCTTCAGCTTGGGAGGTAACTGCAGTTGTAGATTTAACGAATGATGCATCATTGATAGTTAGTTTATCTTCTCCATTTTCGCTTTTAACATTACTATGCTTCTTCTTAAATTTATTATCCTCTGCAAAATTTAACATTTCTTCTTCTCTTGTAGCTATTCTTTGTTCATATATAGTTTCTTGTATGTACATCAACAAACTGAGTAATGTTCTAAGACCAACTTTCTTAGAAATTAAATCCATGTAATCATGATTCTCCAAAGCATTCACTAAATCTTTAAAATTTTCACCGTTACTGAGTTGAACTAAAACAAATTTAGAATCAATAATGATGTGATTCTCCATTAAGATCAGGAACCAATGAGTGTAACTTGTGGCACTCCAAAGAGATTCATTTTCACACGGTGATCCACATTTAATATCTTGAGCTTTGAGGATAATTGGAACACCAATCAAAGAATCAAATAAAATAGAAACTAAAAGAATGGTGTGCACTGTTCTGATTCTAGACTGTGCAAGAATGAAGTAATCAAAGTTATTCTTCAATGTTGTAGGTGAGGTGTTCTTACCAGTCTTGCCTTTTTCATCATTAATAGAATCAATTTTTTCGAAGATTGAAGGCGGTGATAAGAAATTCTCCAATGGAAGATGAAGACTACATTTCTTCAATAGATAAATCAAAGAATTCAATTGTCTAGCAACAGAATCATTCAAAGATTCATCATTATTGAAAATACCTAAGAACATGTTCAAAGTAAGACATTGAATCAACCAAAGTGGAATCTCGTCATTATATTCATCATACTTAGCACACTTACTACCATTGTTTGTAGTCTTTTGTTGCTGCTTCGAAATTTCAAGGAAATGATGAATGTACTTCTTAGAAACATTAAAAAGTAAAAGGGAATTTGATGAATGAAACGAGTATAAAGCACCAATAGCAGCAACAGCCAATAACAACGGAATGTTATCAAGCTTTGATTCTAAAGAAGCCAAATGAATAAATGGAAAATAAGTATCAAACTCTTTCCAGTAAAGATAAATGTAACTGTTCAATTCACCAATACTTGGAAATTGCGATTCTTCGAGTCCGTTCTTGGAAAGTATATGGTACCTGATATCTTTATTGAAAAGATCAAAATCTATATTCACAGTATTGCTTCTACTACCACTTCCACCAAGTGATGTCGTAAGCATGCCGGTAGGTGTAACCTTACGCGCAGAGTTCGGGATACTGTTACCAATAACGATTCCTGGTGAGAAATTACTGCTAGTGTTACTATTATTACTGCTAGTATTATGAAGATCAAACGCGCTGTATAACTTACCTAATTTATTGTGGTTGTTGTTATTGTTGGACGTGGAGGAAGCCGTAGACGTTGGAGATGTTGATGAGTTTGTAGAATTACTTGGCGTCATGCTAAATGCAGCCATATTAGCCAAATTGTGATTATTATGAAGAACATGAACGTTGTTGTTAATTGCAGAAGCGCTCAGTGCTTTTGGCTGCATATTATTATCGAAGTTAGTATTGCTGGAATTCTCATTATTTTGTTGAAGCAGTTCCTGTTGGAACAAATCTAATTGTCTATCTGTGAACAAAGACATGATATCACCAGTAGAAGCGGAAGATGCATTATTGTGTGGAGAGTACAATGTTGGAGTAGGATGGCTGAATGAACCTTGATGCTGGTGATGATGATGCGCTGCAATACGAGGCTGTTGCTGAGACTGCTGATGTTGAAGGTAATAGTTATCGTTGTGCTGATGGTGGTCGAAACCGACATGATTAATATCTATATTCATATCTGAAGGAGGAGTCTTGATAAATTCACTCAACCAGTCATCCAAAGCAGGTTGTTGCGGCTGTTGCAGATATTCGCCCCTGTTCTTTCCATTATAAAAATGAATGTTATTTCCATCACTATTTTGACTTTGCAAAATTGGAATCGAGGATGCAGAACCTTCAGTGTCAGTCTTCTTCAAAGTGGTAGCTGATGAAGTGGATAATGATTGGTGTGGCTGTTGTAAAGTATTAGGCAACGGAACTTGAATAGTATCCCCACAGTCATATTCATCGAAACCCGCGGCACCACCAACACCACCAACATGCAAATAATCTTGAAATGAAAATGCACCACCAAATGGTGTCAATGAACCGGAATTGATAGAACTGGAACCATTTACGTTCACACCAAAATTGTTTGAAAAATATCCATTATTGTTGTTATTACTATGGTGGTTATTTCCTGCAATCGCAAGACCCATATCGCTTGGAGGATGATGATGTGTATTATTACCGAATAAACTATTAGCAGAATGAGAAGTATTATTGTTGAATCCAAATAATGATGTACTGTTGAAATTTCCAACAAGAGACATGTATGGAGATGAAGAGTTGGCATCACTGTTATTGTTATTCATGGATAAATGATGATTACTATTGTTATGATTGAACAAAACTTGAGGAGTAGAAGAGGGGGAACCATTAGGAGCATTATTACTACTATTATTGAGTAATTGTACGTTATTATCAGGGTGACTCGTGCACGTTGTGTTCCAGGTGATAGGTTCATGATTTCTAGAGCCATTGTTATGTTCATTGAAATCCTCATCCAATGGGTCAAACAGAAAAGGAAAGAAACTTGGAACTTCTGCAGCAAGTTGCGGAGTAGAAAACTCAACTTGATGAGGTGCTGCAGGGATAGACTCTTGGTCGTGTATCACCTTTGCTTCCGTCGGTAACGTATAAGAGATAGCACTAGCTGCAGAGAAAGATGCGTGTCTATGATGATGGATATGATTATAATTAGTATTCGTTTGCTGTTGTTGTGGAGGCGTACTAAGAACACTCTCTTCATTATCTTTATTTGCTGTAAGGACCTCATTACTGTTTTTCTTACCATGGGTGCGTGCGGATGGATTATTGAAAAAAGAATCAGATGCGGCCATAGAGGATCCTGATATCAAAGGAGCTGTTGGTGTGGGAGACATAACAGCGACAATGTCGGTCTCTGGAGAGTTTGAATGAGACGTGGCAGCTAAAGCTGTAGTTGTTGAAAACAGCAGAGAAGATGACGATGCATTCCCAGAAGTGTTCTTAAGTCTATCAAAAAAAGTGTTTAAAGTAGATTCAGCTGCAGCATTAGTATTGTTTTCATTATTTGGAGAGGCACTACTATTTTTTAGCTTCTTGATAGCTGGTTTCGAAGATGAAGAAGAATTGTCAGTTGATGTTTTTGATTTACTTTTCTGCGAATTGTATGTTCTCTTTTTTTGCTTAGGAACAGCTGGAGGAAGAGCATCTTGGCCGGGTAAAGGTTTAATCTTATCAGTGTTATTCTTATGCTCTATAATATTTGAATTGTAAATCTTTCCCTTTCTACTATTGGAAGCGCCGCTATCTGTCAAATTACTTTGTGTATCTCCAGCGTCTTCATTCATTAAATTTTGAGATATCTGAGAAGGTGGAGGTGTATTGTTGATTAAACCGGCGTGAAGCTTTTGTTGATGCCTTAGAACCAAGTCTCTTCTAGCAAAACATCTACCACAAGCAGCACATTGAAAAGGTTTTTCATTTGTATGAGACCTTTCATGTCTTCTAAGATGTTCAAGACGGGCAAAGGCTCTAGTGCAGATAAGACAAGCATGAGGTCTTGGACGGTCGGTCTTGATTAAAGCTGATTTTTTAGGAATAGGTTGAGTAGGCCGTACTGTAGGGGTGGGAATATGCGCGTTGGAAGTATTGTTATCCTTGCTAGCAATATTATTAGCTGTAGTATTCGATACGATACTATCCGATGTAATATTTTGCAAGGAACTGGAAGCGCTTTGCAAAGATGCCATAGTGATTAGTTTGTATATGTATTGCTATTGTTATTTCAGAGCTCTCTGGGATGGGGACGTACCTAAAACTACGTATTTTTAGAATCGGTAGTATTAAAAATGGTAAAATATGTATTTGATAAATTCACGTGGAGAATATTCGCCTAATATTTGTGATCCGGATCAACTTTCTTTGAAATATTACTTGATATCTATCTCATGAGACAGATGAGTACGAAGTTAAATAATATGGGGCAATATGGGGCAATATTGTATAAATGCTGTTGAATAATTGAAATACTGTTTTGTAGATTGACTAATATACACTTTGAGCTGATGATTTAAGTGCCTTCTAGTATTCTGAATGATATCCGATGTGGTGCTATGACATTAAATGGCCAATTACTAATATCAAAAAGTACTTTGTGACTGACTAATATTAGGAAAGAATGTTATTTTATCTATCAACGAATGTTTTTTTTTCCTTCGTTTTTCTACTAAATTTAAGTGTCTCTTTTTTGTTCGCATAATAATAACACTTTCTGCGGTAAAATTTTTTTTTTTGTCCGTTTTGCGTGAAAGAAATATGTAAAGTCAGAGGTTGCCATAAAATTGGTTACAAGCACTGAAGATATCAAATCTCCTTTTATCCGACAGCTTTCCCGGTTAATTGCCACCATACAAACTAATTTTTCAGCCGTGCATAAACTGGTGTTTAGGCTTTTGAAGGTAAGCTTCTAAAGATGTTAAGTTGTATAAATGTTAAAACTTATAGATTCATTAACTTACTTATTTGCGGGTTGCACATATTTTGGGTCCATTGGGATACTAATTTTTTTTTCTTTTCTTTTAAAGCTCAATAATTTTTTCTTTCTGAAAAAAAAAAAAAAAATTGCGACTATAAAATCCATATGTATTCTCATCTTCTCCAAAATATTTCTAACATCTTATTTTTTTTACTCTTTTCTTTTTTCTCCTCATTAACCTTTGTCCAAAGGAAACCATCATATTAGACAGTGCGAGCAATACCTGTTGTATTAAATCCTCAATAGCGGTTCTTTGATGTTGGATCAGGCTTTTAAATAAGCGCTCATCGGTTTTTATCTACTGTTTTAGTAGGTTCTTACTGTATTTGTATTGGTTTGCGTCTCTGACTCTCTTTTGTTGCTCTTTTTTATGATATTTACCCATGGTTTAGTTTACGCGATTATTGATGGTGAGATCAATATTTTCGGTGTGCATTAAGAACTCTTCTGGACTATACCAGGAATGAATGAAGAGTGTCAGTGTATATCTACATCCCATCCCCTTCATAATAATACTATTATTGATCGAGTTGTAAATTATTTATTGTACGAATTGCAGTAATCAGTTTTTGGTGTTCTTTTGGTCATCGATTAAGCTTTCTCTCAGTAACTATCGTTGAAATTTCAAAAAAAAAAGTACATTGTTACAAATTTCTTTGACTTACTTCTTGTAACACCCTAACACGAGTTAATCCGTAAATATAGTCGTTATGTCGTGCTCTCCAGAGTCTCTTTAGGAAAACCCAGTAGAAACATAATGTTACTATCATATTACAGAATTTAAAAAAATTTTTTTTTGTCTGTGTTTTCATTGATAATACCTGTCTCCAAATAGTACTAACTATAACTCTCTTAATAATATTAGCTCATTGAATATATTATATATCAAGAATCAGTTGATCTAACCAAAGAAATATAATTTATAGATTATTGGAAAATATTAGAAGTAGATATACATTGGTCTCTTTAATCTATATATTAATTTAATTTAAATTTCAATTATTAGCAAAACAATTTAATATCTGATTTCTAATCTTCCAAATATCAACATAATACAGAATTCAATTGAACAATGTTTGGAAATCAGTCAACTGGCTCAAATCCAGTTATATTTGGAACTTCTAATAATAACAATAATAATAATAATAATAATAATGATAATAATAACAATAACAGCAATGCTGGTGCTACATTGTCCTTTGGAAATGCTGCCAATAGCACCAGCGGAGCTCCATCGTTATTCGGAAACAAAAATAATGCGTCAACATTTGGAAGCTTCAAAAATAATAATAATGCATCAACAACAGGAGCAGCAACCACTGGTTCAGGCTTCTCATTTGGTGGATCCAAACCTACCGCTTCTGGGAGTATTGTTGGATCAAATACTGCTTTCTCTACTCCGGCAGCTTCTAGTAGTATTTTCGGCTCCAACAGCGCTAGCTTAACTAATGCACAATCAACAGCTACTACAGGCGGCCTATTTGGATCCAAACCTGCAAACGCTTCTGCATCTGCCGGTGGCCTATTTGGATCCAAGCCTGCTAATTCTTCCGTGTCTAATGGCGGTTTATTTGGATCTCAGCCTGCTAATTCTTCCGTGTCTAATGGCGGTTTATTTGGATCCCAGCCTGCTAACCCTTCTGCATCTAGCGGTGGCCTGTTTGGATCCCAGCCTGCTAACCCTTCTGCTTCTACTGGTGGTTTATTTGGATCCAAACCTGCTCCTTCTGCATCTAGCGGTGGCCTGTTTGGATCCCAGCCTGCTAACCCTTCTGCTTCTACTGGTGGTTTATTTGGATCCAAACCTGCTAACCCTTCTGCATCTAGTGGTAGTTTATTTGGGGCTAAAAAGGATGATAGTTCCAAAGCTGCGACTACTTCTGGATTTTCTTTTGGCGCTAAGAAGGACGATACTACAAAACCTACTGATGCTTCTGCATCCAGTGGTGGTTTATTTGGGTCTAAAAAGGATGATAGTTCAAAGCCTGCTGCTTCTGGATTCTCATTTGGGGCTAAAAAGGATGATGCTGCAAAATCTGCCGCTTCTTCTGGATTCTCATTTGGTGCTAAAAAAGATAATGTTGCTACTCCTGTTGCTGGTACATATTCTAGTCAAAAAGAGGAAAAGCTAGGTGCATTTGGTAATAATGGTGCGGCAAGTGTTTCAACGACTGCTGTAAAAGAAAGCTCTAAACCAACAAATGTTGGTTTTAACCCTGTTAATTTGGAAAATCAAACTGTGCAGGATCTTATAAAGACATGGGCTACTAAATTAAGTAATTGTCAAACTTTTTTCAATGATTATTCTGCATCTTTAAATTCATGGGATTCTGTGTTAAGTGAAAACAGTGTCAAATTATCAAAACTTTATTCTTCAGTTATAGAGACAGATCAGTTATCAAGTACTATCGATCAAAGCTTATTGTACCTTGAAAAACAGCAAGATGATATTGAAAATTTTCTTGAATATTACGAGAATAAAATCAACGAACTTTATGAAAATGAAAATCTTCAAAATAATGCAGCAGCCACCGCCGCAGCTGTCAACAATACTACTACATCTGGTAATTCCACATCTAACAACGTTTTACTGAACAATGGAAGCTCTGGCGTAGACGATGAATCCATCAATGATTTGAAGAGAGAAGCCGTATATAGTCAAGCTATAGAATTAGATAATCGTTTAGATGATTTGACAACAGACTTGACCACTTTGATCGATGATATCAATCAAGTGAATGAACAATTTAATGATTCTATTTACAATAGTGGTGAAAAAAATGGTAAAAATGTCAATGATAATGTTGAGGAGAGTAACAGTAATATTTCTGATGTCATTAAACTAATGAATAACCATTTGAATTCTTTGAAATGGTTGGAAACTAATAGTGATGTTTTGGCTAGTAAGATTGAATCTTATAAGAGTGTATATAATAAATGATAGAAAACAAGTTATGTATTATAGATTCAGAATTTTTTTCGTTTATTCCTAAGTAATTAAAACAAAGTACGAATACTAAAAATATTCATTTTTATTTTTTTTTTTATTGTTTTGACCCAAATTACCCGTAATTACTGCTTTAATATCAAACGATCTTCGAAGTATGTTTATAATCACATAGATCCACTTGAATTAAAAGAAAAAAAAATGTTTTTTTTTAATATTGTTATTTTGAATTATTTATAGATAAATATTGAGTCTGTATAAAGCATTATAATCTCTGGAGTATGAAGCAAACATCATCATTGTATCTTAAACCAATAATGTATTTCATCGCTTGAATATATCTACGTCGAAAAAGTCCACCAACTTCAGCCTAAACACAAAGCATTTTTATCAGATTTCGGGCTTCATCATAGCTGATGTTCTCAGCCTTCTTCTGAAGCATTACTACCTGTGTCTTTCTTTCAAGAATTTTTTTCAGCATAGCCCACGAATGGTAGAATGGATCGTCATAAATAGTACTATATCTGAAAAGTCCTTTAATTGTAATACAATTTTCTTCCTTATGCAAAGAATAGTCCAATATAAGAGTTATATTTATAAATATTTTTTATGAAATGAATGAAAGTGTTTGTATAATAAGAATCTTCAATGCATCTAATATGTAAAAATAGTAGGTATTCACACAAATCACTCCATGATTCCTCTTTTCTGTTCTCTGTTCTCTGTTGTCTGTTGTCTGTTCTCTGTTTCTTTATTTTATTTTTGATGACAACCGTAATCTTTCGGTATTTACATTCAAAGATATCACAGTATATTTACATTAAATTTACAACCGCTTTGAAATATAGAAAAACAGTGTACTTTATTTAATATCAATATCAACAATAATTATAATAATCATTAGATCTTTCTCAGGTATATACAAGCAAAAAGAGGAAAATACAGTAAAAAGAAAATATAACATATTATCGTCTAATCAATCAGTCAATGATGATACTTTTGTTTTTTAGTCTTTTGATTCAATTTTTGTTAAATTAAATTAAATTGAATTCAACTCGTTTATTTCTTGGCCTTCTTCTTAGCCTTCGTCTTGACCATAAGTTTACCACCCTTTTGAACTTCTTGAGCATTTTCACCCATCAAATCAAGGTAGTCAGATAAGCCGAAAGCGTCATCGTTGTCTTCTTCAAGATTGGCAGACTTAGCACTCTGCTTAAGGTCTTTCTTCGCAGATGTGTCAACAACTTCTTCGTCAGCAGCTGATTCTTCTTGGATGGTATCATACATTGCATATTTCTGTTTGAATTTGTTCAATCTATCAGCGGCCTGCTCATTAACTTGGGACAAATCGCTTCTTGAAGGATTCCACAATGGATGATTTCTTTGATCATTAATGTTTTTGGTTTCAATCTTTGGAAATTGAGACTTTCGTATAATGACAGAACCATCGGTAAGTTGAATTCGTGTATCAAATTTGAAATAGTTTGCTGGTCTAGCCTTACCAATCTTGATTTTTCTCTTTGGTCTTTTTTCCAAAGAGACATCACCGGAGGATATACCAGGGTTGGCGCTCAAGTATGTTCTCTTGAAAAGAAGCGAGGAGGCAGCATTACTTGAGGACCCAAAAGATCTAGAGGAAATGTTTCTCAGGAACATTATATTATATTAAGTTGCTTGTATCGGAGTAGCAAGAATTCACGTTCTCTTCAAGGTTATGGGTCAATCATGTAACGAGTTACTCAGTTACATTTATCTAGATTATTGTTAGTCTCTGTGTTTCTCCCCAAGTGAAAATTTTTTTGAGTTAGGATTTGTTTTTCGTTTTTCAATTATTTTCAGAGCACAATTCTATAAGCACTACATGAGATATCACCAGCGCCACTAACCGAAAACACATTTTTATTTTACTTCACGATGTTTGCAAAGGCTCATACATTACAAGTTGCGCTGAACAACCAACAAGAGTTTTTTTTTTCTGTTGGCACGGACAAGCGAAGAAGAGTTTGAAAAAATTAAATAATCTGGGAAAATAAATGGAAAATAAAATAAAATTTTAAATGGAGATTGTCATCACTATTTAAGCAGACGGATATCCACCTATTCTAGAAAAGTAGTGTCTCTTTCTTTGCTGCTTAAAAAATAAAATAACCCTTTCGGTTTTAATTTTTTCAAAAACGCGTGTGATCTATGTGATCTACTTAGGATGCCAATGAAAAACCATACCGTGTTTCAGGAGAAACAAATGGTGTTCTGTGTCATTGAAATGGCGCAAATTTGTGTCAGCGAAGACATGCACTGATCAGGATATTGTGTCTCGAAAAAATGCACTGATCAGGATATTGTTTCTCGAAGAGAAGATAGCCTGTCTGACTCTCAAGTTCATGCTTTAGTGTTATCATCTTACACTTACACTTATATATATATTCTTTGTTAATTATTTTTCACCCGAATTGATAACTGGATGGATTGTCGGTAAAAATACTAATACTATTTTTAAAAAGTTTTCAGTCCCTATCTGTCTTTTAATTGTTCGGAAAATCAAATGACTGGCCTTACGCATTCCCATAAGAGGAGCATGATCTAGCGGATTTCTGCTATTGATTACTCCATTTACCTTTACTTGTGGGAGTGTTTAATGTCGGACGACAGCTAAATTAATAATCATGTCTCGAAGCATCAGCCATGGACTCCGGTAGAAGTGTGCATTCTGTTTCTGTAGTTTTTACAACTGCTTGACGCGAGGCGTGGTTGATGACAATAAACCTGTAGCGAATGTTACTGCTCTTTAAAGCTGCGGCGTTCAGCGCAGATTGAAGTCTCGACAGCAGAAATAGCGTCATTATGCGAGTAATAAACGGTGCTGTGTAACGTTTCGAATAGCTCTGTGCGTATCATGTATTGTTAGCGGCCTCCAATGCCATTTCGAACGAACTCTGTGCGTATTTCATGTGCCGTTAACCGAAGCCAATGCTGTGTATTTTTGAGAAAAATGCGCTTTCTCAGCCAATGATGCTCTACATTAGACAGACGAACGACATAGAGCAGAACAAACAACAGTATTTATGGCTGAAAGAAATATTTTATATGTATGTATGATCCGAGGTGACGTAGATCTATCAATTAACTAGTCGATAATTCTTCAGCACTTTTCAAATGATAATGGAAACACGAAAGAGAAGGAGTCAAGCAAGAAGAAAAAAACGAAAAGAAAACAAGCAGCTATTCTCACGAAAGATGTGTTGTCCAGGCCGCCGAACTGAAAATAACCAGAAAATCATCGAGGGCAGCGAGAAATTACCGAGAAAATCACCAACACGGTCTTTTGTAAGCACAAAAAGAAACACTTTCACATACAAAAAAAGAAGTCAAACTCTAAATGATAGGACAGATGATAGCGCAGCAAAATTCCCCGTGCATTCGGTTCGCCGAGGGGAAGGGGCAGCAGCACATTGGTTGGCCAAATTGAGTTTTGAGATGGGCGGAACCTAGTTTACATACAAGCGAAGCCAATGGGAGTTGCCAAATCCTTTATTTCACTGGAACGAGTAGCAACGATAGCTACCGTATTATTTTGCAAGTGTCTCGCGGAGAAAGGACGCTGTTGTTGGCAGTAAAAGAATCACCAAAGTGTATCAGCGCCGCGACCCAACCGTAATAATTTACATCGCAGCGCTTACTGACTGACCTATTCAGCCAGCACTATTCGCTGACCGCTTACAGTAGTTTCAGCGGCAAGCTAGAAAGTGCACTCTGCCGGGCGCCAGCAACGTAGGTAGACTGGCCGAATTGGCGAGCGACGATTCGATTCACTGGCGAAAGTAGGCGTGATTTTTCCTCGGGGAATTTCTCGCTTTCCCGCTTTGCTGGAGAAAAAATGCGAGTCACACACACACACAAACACTCAGGCCGTCGGTGAGGGCTGCAAAGAAGTAAATAAAGGCTTAAGCACGTCACGTAGAGAAGCAGCCAATCACATTGCCTGGTTGATATCTTTCACGATGCGTTTGTTCATGGGCTTTTCCAATCGGCTGCCCTGCACAAACGCTGTGAAATCGACTTAATTAAGAGATCCCACCGTAGTTCAGCACACAAAGAAAAATGGTTATCTCTTCGCATCCATGTGCAGCAGAGCACATATGTGCACGTGACACAATCTCTTATCTATCGCTTTACACACACTACACAATAGCTCCGATGTGTGCCGCCAACAATAGCTGGGGTCGGCGCCGGCGGTGTTCAGCACATTTTCCATTCTTGCTGTTGTCTGTCTTCTTCGCAGACCTGACGCATGAGTTAATCCATCTATCAGAAATTTGGTACACTCAAGCTACTGGCTGAATCATGTTTGATTGATAGTATTTTCCGCCGATTTCGCATCTTGCAGTATTTAAACATCTGGATATCCTGTTCGATTTCGATCTCAGTCTTTCTACATTTGCTACAACTTAAGCTCTTGTTTTTTTCTTTAATCTCCTATTTCATTTATCCTCTCCCAACAACGCTTTTTCCTCCTCTTGCTCTTCTTCTCTCCCCTTAATATTTTTAATTCTTCTTGTTTTACCGTTAATCGCGCTCAATCTCAGCTGTTTACTAACCACGCAATGTCCGCTGCACCAACTACACTTGGCTGGACTATCCAAGACTGGATCAGCTTCCATGCCCAAGCAGCTTCCTCAGACCAGTCCTTACAAAAACTTTATGACTTGATTGATTTCATTGAAAATTCCCCAGAGTTCAAGTCTAACAGACAATCCTGGATCTCCGTTGCCGACAAAGAAAACTTGAAACATCAGTGGACGGTTCTCGAATCAAAGTCCAACAAAGACTCCCTTCCTCTTTTCGGTGTTCCCGTAGCCATCAAAGACAACATTGATGCTGCATCCTTTCCGACCACAGCAGCTTGCCCTACGTTCAAGTACACGCCGCAGAAAGATTCCTCCATTGTTGAACTCTTGCGTTCTCTAGGGGCGATTGTACTCGGCAAAACAAACTTGGACCAATTTGCTACTGGTCTTGTTGGCGTTCGTTCTCCATACGGTAAACCTCACAGTGTTTTCTCTTCAAAGCATGTTTCCGGTGGCTCTTCTTCGGGATCTGCAGTGGTCACCGCTTCTGGTATAGTTCCTATTGCCTTAGGAACGGACACTGCTGGATCTGGCCGTGTCCCGGCCATGCTTAACAACTTAATTGGTGTCAAACCTTCTAGAGGTGCCTTATCTTGCCATGGTGTCGTACCGGCTTGTAAGTCTCTTGACGTTGTTTCCATTTTCACTACAAATTTGGCAGATGCTCAGTATGCATTTAACTATTTGCTGGAGTATGATCCGTTAGATGAATACTCTAGACCATTCCCAAGTGCTCCAACTTTCAAGTTTTTCAGATCAAGTTCAAAACCTTTGAAAATTGCAATTCCTGCTCAACTACCTTGGTATAGCAAAGATAATTCTTTCAATGAACAATTGTTTAATAAGGCCGTTGGCCAGTTGACCAGCATTGATAAAAACGTCATTGTGCAAAGAATTGATTTTTCCAAATTGTTAGATTTGGCTAAGTGCCTTTATGAAGGTCCATGGGTTGCTGAAAGGTTCGCAGCTTTAGAAAAATTCTACGAGCATAACTCCCCAACTGATTCCAAAGATTCTCCAGTTGATGCCATTGTATACAAAATTGTTCAAACTGCTAAAAATTTTTCTGCCAAAGATGCCTTCAACTACGAATATAAGAGACGCAGTATTCTCAGTTCTGTCAGAAGTGAAATCATGGACTTATTCGATTTATTGGTTGTTCCAACTGCCCCACTTAACCCCACCTTCAAGGATTTAGAAGAAGAACCTATATTAGTCAATTCTCAACAAGGTACATGGACGAATTTTGTTAACTTGGCGGATTTGGCTGCTCTTTCAATTCCTGCTGGTTTCCATTCTCAGTGCCCTAGTTTCAATAAAGAGTCCGATATTGATTTGCCATTTGGGATTACTTTGATTGGTGATACTTTCACCGATTTTGCCCTTATGGAAGTCGCTGAAAAGTTTTTCGAAATCTCTTCTGGTAAGTCTAGATTTATTGGTGGTTTACATAACTTGACTGTCGGCTCTCAATTAGACAAGTTATCTGAAAGAATTCCACAACAGATTGCTAAAAAATCCATTGGATCTGACTATATTGAAGTAGCTGTTGTTGGTGCTCATTTATCTGGCTTACAACTTAACTGGCAACTACAAAAAGTCAATGCTGTTTTCATTGAAAAGACCCAGACTTCGAAGAATTACAAATTGTATGCATTACCGCAAAATGGTGCTCCAATTTTGAAACCTGGTCTTCAAAGAGTTGACTCCGAAGGTGCCAATATTGAAATTGAGGTCTATGCTATTCCAAATAAATCATTTGGCATCTTTGTTTCCATGATTCCACATCCATTAGGTATTGGTTCTGTTGAACTAAAATCAGGTAAATGGATCAAGTCTTTTATTGCTGAAGAATGTGGTTATAAACAGCAAGGTACTACTGATATTACTTGCTTTGGTGGTTTCAAATCATATATTTCTTCGTTAGCCAAAACTTCTTCAGCTTCTTCTATTGATGATTTTAAACCTTTGACTTTCAAAAGGATATTGATTGCTAACCGTGGTGAAATCGCTGTTCGTATTATTAAAACTTTGCGTCTTTTGAAACTTGAAAGTATTGCGATTTATTCAGATCCAGATAAGTACTCACAACATGTTGAACAAGCTGATATCAAAGTTCCACTTCATGGTAATACTGCCGCTGAGACTTATTTAAACATTGATAAAATTATTGCGGCTGCTAAAAAATACTCCGCAGATGCTATTATTCCAGGTTACGGCTTTCTTTCTGAAAATGCTGATTTTGCTGACCGCTGTGCCGCTGAAGGTATTGTGTTTGTCGGTCCTTCTGGTGATGCAATTAGAAAGTTAGGCTTGAAGCATTCTGCTAGAGAAATTGCTTCTGCTGCTAAAGTTCCTCTTGTTCCAGGCTCAGGCTTAATTAAAGATTCGAAAGAGGCTAAAGAATTTGCAGAAACCATTGGATATCCAATTATGGTCAAGTCTACTGCTGGTGGTGGTGGTATTGGTTTACAGAAAGTTGATTCTCCTGATGACATCGAAAGAATCTTTGAAACTGTTCAACATCAAGGTAAATCGTATTTTGGTGATTCTGGCGTTTTCATTGAACGTTTCATTGATCAGGCAAGACACGTCGAAGTTCAAATTTTGGCAGATGGTTTTGGTAAAGCTATTGCTTTAGGAGAAAGAGATTGTTCTTTGCAACGTCGTAATCAAAAGATAATCGAAGAAACCCCTGCTCCAGATTTACCTGAACCTACTAGAAAAAAGTTGCATTCTGCTGCTGAAAACTTAGCTAAGTCTATGAAATATAAATCTGCTGGTACGGTTGAATTTATTTATGACCCTACACGTGATGAATTTTACTTTTTGGAAGTCAACACTCGATTACAAGTTGAACATCCAATCACTGAAATGGTTACTGGTTTCGATTTGGTTAAATGGATGATTTACATTGCTAATGACTGTGCCCCAGATTTAGATGCTACAAAGCCAACTATAAAGGTCCAAGGTGCATCCATGGAAGCTAGATTGTACGCCGAGAACCCAGTCAAAAGTTTCAGACCTTCTCCAGGTCAAATTACTGAAGTTAAATTTCCAGACTTTGCTAGAGTTGATACCTGGATAACAAAAGGAACCATTATTAGTTCCGAATACGATCCTACTTTGGCGAAAATTATCGTTCATGGTAAGGATAGAAATGATGCTTTAGCTAAATTAATTCAAGCCTTGAAAGAAACTATTGTTTATGGTGTGATCACTAACGTTGATTATCTTAAGAGTATTGCTAGTTCTTCTCTTTTCAAGGATGTTAATTTCCACACTAAAATATTGGATACTTACGACTATAAAGCTAACGCTATTGAAATTTTACAACCTGGTGCTTACACTACAGTCCAAGATTACCCAGGTAGAATTGGATTCTGGAGAATTGGTGTTCCACCATCCGGTCCAATGGATAGCTACTCTTTTAGGCTTGCGAACCGAATTGTTGGTAACCACGAACATGCATCTGGTATTGAAATCACTCTTACCGGTCCAACTATCAAATTTCATCAAGATGCCATTATTGCAGTCACTGGCGGTGAAGTTCCAATAACCATTGATGATGAAACCCCTGGTAGGTTAAATGAACCTATACATATTAAGAAAGGTAGTGTTATCGCTATTGGTAAACTAAATACTGGTTGTAGATCCTACTTAGCTATTAGAAACGGTATTGATGTTGTTGAATACTTAGGTTCCAGATCTACGTTTGCTTTAGGTAATCTTGGTGGTTACAATGGTAGAACCTTGAAATTTGGTGATGTTTTATTCCTTGGCTCTGAAGCCGACTCTAGTAATTTACCATTGCCTGTCTCTAAGCCATTGCCATCTCCAGCCAGTTTAGTTCCAGACTTGTCTTCTGAAGATAAGAATAAGACATGGGAAATTGGTGTTACTTGTGGTCCTCATGGATCTCCAGATATTTTCAAACCAGAATTTGTTGAGACATTCTTCAATGACGAATGGAAGGTTCACTACAACTCTAATAGATTTGGTGTCAGATTGATTGGCCCTAAACCACAATGGGCTAGAACTGATGGTGGTGAAGGTGGATTACATCCATCTAATGCTCACGATTATGTTTATTCCATGGGTGCTATCAACTTTACTGGTGATGAGCCTGTCATTTTGACTTGTGATGGTCCTTCTCTTGGTGGTTTTGTTTGTCATGCTGTTGTTGCTGATGCTGAAATGTGGAAGGTTGGTCAAGTCAAACCTGGCGATAAGCTTAAGTTTGTTCCAATTAGTTATGATTCTGCTAGAGATTTGAAATTGAATCAAGACACTGTTCTTGAAAAATTCGATGGTAAATTCCCATTGAGCTTAACTAAATATGTTTCTAAGCCAGAAAACCCAATTTTGTATCAAATTGAGCAATCTTCAAACAATCCTAAGGTTGTCTACAGACAAGCTGGTGATCGTTACATTTTGCTTGAATACGGTAATGACAACATGGACTTGAACTTGTCTTACAGAGTTCATAGAATCATAAAGATGGTCGAAACTCACAAGACTGTAGGAATTTTGGAAATGTCTCAAGGTGTCAGATCTGTTTTGATAGAATACGACGGTTATAAAGTTCATCAAAGTAAATTGCTTGAAATATTGGTTGCTTACGAAAAAGAAATTTTGTTTGTCAACAAATGGAGTGTTCCATCTAAGGTTGTGAAATTACCAATGGCTTTTGAAGATAGTCAAACACTTGCTGCTGTTAAGCGTTATCAAGAAACTATTAGATCATCTGCTCCATGGTTACCGAGTAACATTGATTTTATTGCTAAGATCAATGGTATGACTCGAAAAGATGTTCAAGACTTGATGTACGCTGCTAGATTTTTGGTTTTAGGTCTCGGCGATGTGTTCCTTGGCGCTCCATGTGCTATTCCATTACAAGGTGAATTGACTGCTAGAAGATTTCCGTTGCCATTGATTGGCTCCAAGTATAATCCAAGTAGAACTTTTACTCCTAATGGCTGTGTTGGTCTTGGTGGTATGTATATGTGTATTTACACTATGGAATCACCAGGTGGTTATCAGTTAGTTGGTAGAACCATCCCAATTTGGGACAAATTATCATTGGGACAACACAGTACTGATGCTAGTGGTAATGAGCAACCGTGGTTATTGACGCCATTTGATCAAATTGAGTTCTACCCGGTCACTGAAGAAGAATTAGATGCTATGACCGAACAACTCAACAATGGTAAATTCAAGATTGATATTGAAGATTCTGTTTTTGACCATAAACTTTACTTGGAATGGATTCAAGAACATAGTGCTGAAATTGCCAAGTTAAGAGAAGAAAAGAAGATTGGTGAAAAATTAGATGAATTTAAAAAATTGATTCAAGTTTCTAACCAAGAATTGATGAACAGTGCTCCAGTTAAGAATCAAGAAGACGAAGTTTATCCAGAAGGCGCAGAATTAGTATATTCTCAATATTCCGGTAGATTTTGGAAGCCATTAGTCAAAGTTGGCGATGTTGTTGAAAAAGATCAAGGTTTAGTAGTTGTTGAAGCTATGAAGACCGAAATGATAGTTACTTCTCCAAGAGCGGGTAAAGTATTGAAAATTGTCCATGTCAACGGTGATATGGTTGATGCTGGTGACATGGTTGTTGTTATTCAATAATCCATTGAATTATTTTTATTATTACTTTTTATTTATTTACTGCTTATAGTTTTATCTACCATATAATTTATATTAAATTTTTAATTATTCTGTAAAGTTTAGTTTAGCTTATCAAATAATCTCTATTCATGGAAAACGTGTTGGCTTCAAAAGCGGTCAATTTTGGATTTTCATGTTGAAATTTTTTTTTGATGATTTGAAGCCCACGCTTAACTAACCAGAATTACCAAAAAAGTGCTGAACAAATTTCCATTTTTTTTTAGTAAAAATTTTTTCTCTTTAAATTTCCTTGTGCAAGAAGCAAAAAAAAAAAAAAAAAAAAAAAAAAAGAGAATGCAAACCAGTGGTTAACAGAAAATTTAAAAAGAGCAGAAGAAAAAACAGGAATAAAAAGAAAATTTTTGTTTTGATTGTGAGATGTGTGACACCAGAATAGATTGGACTAAAAGAAGAGGAAGACCTAGGAAATACTTCTTGAATCTTATTGAAACATATTAGTAATATTAGTAATTTACTATTTAGCCTTATTATATAAGTAATAAAACTCAATAATGTCTGAACCTATTAACAGCAAAGCCTCTGATATTTTGGAAGCCCCAACACCTCAAAATACACCAGCATCCAATTCCGGTTCTTTAGTCAACAAGTTGAGTGCTCCAAAGGTTCCAACCACCATTAGTGAGGAATCTGAAGACTATGCCACAGCAAAACAGCTCACAAACAATCCGCTTATCATGTCGATGATTGAAGGTAAGTTGAACAACTTGGTTGGCCAAAGTTCCGGATATGTAGGATCTTTACCAAAGGCCATCAAAAATAGAATTATTTCATTGAAAACCACTCAAAAAAAACAAATGGATTTGGAAATGGAATTTCAAAAGGAATTATTTGAGCTAGAAAAGAAATACAATACCTTGGGCAAGCCATTAAACGAGCACAGAAAGAGGATTATTGCTGGTGAAGTTGAACCAACCGAGGAAGAAATTGAGGAAGGCCAAGCCATTGAAGCCGAATTAGAAGGCGAAGAAGAAGAAGAGGCTGAGGATAATGATGAAGATGTTGATGAAAAGACTGAAGAAGGAAAGGATGGTGTTAAAGGTATTCCAGCATTCTGGTTGACTGCATTAAACAACTTGTCACCAATAAACGAAACAATCACAGAAAGAGACAGTGAAGTATTGCTGAGTCTAACAGATATTCGAGTTGAGCATTTAGATAAGCCAGGTTTCAAGTTAATTTTCGAATTTGCTGAAAATGATTTCTTCAAAAAGAAGTTTTTAGAAAAGACTTATTATTACCAAGAAGAGTTAGGATACACCGGTGAATTCATATATGATCACGCTGAAGGTTGTGAAATTGA
Organism: Saccharomycopsis oosterbeekiorum; assembly: GCA_031125405.1. Lineage (NCBI taxonomy): Eukaryota > Fungi > Ascomycota > Saccharomycetes > Ascoideales > Saccharomycopsidaceae > Saccharomycopsis > Saccharomycopsis oosterbeekiorum. Next base: position 141,804 of record JASTUI010000016.1, read on the forward strand.
CTGGAAGTCACCTGAGCAAAACATCACTATTAAGATTGAAAGAAGAAAACAAAGAAATAAGCATACCAAACAAATCAGAACCATTGAAAAATTGACTCCAACTGAATCGTTCTTCAACTTTTTTGACCCGCCAACTCCACCATCATTCAACGAAGAAAATGAAGATGCAGAAGAAGATGACGATGACGAAGATGAAGATTTGGAATCTAGATTACAATTGGATTACCATATCGCTGAAGAAATTAAAGATAAATTGATTCCAAGAGCAGTTGACTGGTTCACTGGTGTTGCTGCAGAATTCATTGATTATGAGGATCAAGATTATTTTGATGAGGATGATTTTGATGATGAGGATGAAGATGAAGAAGATGAAGATGAAGAGGATGATGAGGATGATGAGGATAGTGCCAAGCAAAAGGAACCGCAAGAATGTAAACAACAATGAGTAGACTTATAATAATTTTTTTTGATCATCTATATATAACTTTTTTTTAGCCATTTATCATTCTTTTTGTCTTATATTTTTTTTTATATACTAGTTTCATATGTAATTTATTCATGTTATATTTTTTAATTTTTAATAGTTTTTGTAATATCTATCCTAATTACTAACTCTCATGTTGAAAATCTTCAGAAACATAACAAAAATGAATCTTCAGATTTTACCCGGCTGAACTTGAACTAGGAGGAGATCGCTTCAGAGAAAAAAAAGCTAAGAATTTTTTCGTCTTTCTGATTGAGATGAATTGAAAAGTAAATAAAGAAGATACAATAATCATTTTACGTAGAAGCAATGATTTACTGGCAAACCGATAATAGAATTAAAGGTAGAACATACATAGAAGTCAAAATAACAAGTATAAGAAAATATGTCTTCCACACTTTTTGACGATTTATTCAAGATTACGGATATTGAAAATGGTGAATATGACAAAGTTTCAAGAATAACTGCACAGTCACAGTCTTCACAAGATATCAAATTAACCTTGGATATTAATCACGATTTGTTTCCAATTAAGCAAGACCAAGTATTAACTCTTGCCTTAGCTTCCACATTGAACTTGGATGGATCTATCTCTAAGGAAAGTTGGAAGCCTCCAAGAGATGGTGATGCTAGAACTTTGGCTGATGATTATGATTACGTAATGTATGGTACCGTCTACAAGTTTGATGAAGGTAAAGGTAATGACAATCTTTTAGTATATGTCTCCTTTGGTGGTTTGTTAATGTGCTTAGAAGGTGGTTACAGAAGTTTGTCAAGTTTGAAACAAGATAAGATTTACCTTTTGATTCGAGCATAAATATTTTGTTTATATTATAGAAGATGAAGAAAGAGTAATTTTGTAGGGCAAGTAGGTGCTATATGTTTGGTGATAGTTTTTAATTTATCTTTTTTGGATTAAGGATATAAAAAAAAGTGTGTTTTTATTTTGTTGATTATTTAATCTAATTTTATAGAAACGATGGAAGGTAATTGAGTATTAGTGCCAACTTACACATAAACAAGAAACAGCATAATTATACATAAATTGCTTATACATTAACAATCATAAATAATAAACAATGAAAAAAGGTTTGTAAAAGAAAAAAAAAATAAAGAAAGAAAATGATTATCTTTATGATACACATTATTAAATTTTGGAAAGTTTATCAAGATTGAATATGGTTATTATTATTAATTTGATACATTGATAAACATCTTTCTCTTGTAATGCATATTCCAATCCCGGTATCAATATTCTATTATCAATTGCATCATTATCGGTATATAAATAAAAAATTGAATCATTTTTATCAGCATCGAAAATTTGGAAAAGATTGTTAACATTGCGAAGCATAATATTAACGTATTTGATTCTGAACAATAATCTCATTTTCTTGTAAGATGAAAACCAAGGATAATCCTCAATTAAATCATTATCCTGATACATTTTTAATTCATGATTTATCTTTGAAATTTTAACATTTGTAGAATCTAGATGCATCATGGAATCTTCAAGAAATTTCAAAAAAGTTAAACCTTCATATTTTCTTAAAATTGCTTGATATTTATTATACTTGATTCCAAATACCTTTTTAAATATTCTATAGTCAAGAATTAGTTGTAGATCGATCAGATCAGAATTTTGAATTAAACGATCATACACCTTGGAAAGGTATTCGATTATCTGCAGTGAAAGTGTGTAAATATCGTAAGAAACAACATCTCTTTCTGTAATATTCAATATCAAGTAACCCAAAAATTTTAAGATTCTGTGGTATTCTTCAATATCATTTGCTGCAGTAGTAGTAGATATTTTTATACTTGGAATTGAAAACCATTTTTCAAATTTGGATTCTTGTTTACTAATTGGCTTAGTTTTAAAATGAGGATGATTTCCAAACCAGTGTTGATATAATGTTGTATTATCATTATTGTTCTCATCATACAATAACATTTTACTTGTGCAATAAATAATATCATCAAGTAATAAATCTGATTCCCATGTGGATCCCATCATAGTAGACAACTCAATGTATGCAACAACAGAGGATGAAGTCTTGTCTAAATGAAATTGGTCACTCAAGTATTGTTCATTAATATACTTATCTTGATCAGAAAATCTCCAAATTACAAAGGTTATATCTCTTAAAGGTTTCCAACTCAAAGTTTTCAATGATGCAAACCTGGAAATTATCGAGTCTACCATTTTCAAAGAGTTGAAACTAGTATTCAGAATATCTGTCCCAATTATAATTTTTTCATTTTCAGTTTTAGACGAGGAAGTTCCCGAAAAAGTTAAAATAAGGCTATTCTCTCCTAGCTGGATATCTCCTTTCCCACGAAAAAATGGTTCATAATGGCATTTCAATAGTGTCAAAATATTTGAGTCCTGACATTTCAAAGATGTGCATTCATTTATCAACAGCGTTATTGAATCAATATTATTAAAGTCTTCATTATTCGTATCATTATCGTAAAAGCTTGGAGGGTCAAGCTCTAAAAATATTCTGAAAAGGTCCGATTTTGTAAGCTTGTCAGAATGTAACCACCTGAGGTCCCTAGAAAGCGACGTTCTGGGAAGAAAAACCAAGTGAAAAAGAGCCATGAATATTGTTCCAATCAAGGCATAACAGCATAATCTAAGTATCACCCACATCAATCTGGAGTGCTTTCTTTTAAACGTTTTAGGAGTTTTCCGCAGCTGGGTGACAGCATTACCTTCAAGAGCGTTGTTACCATTTTCATCAGGGACAATCACCATGCTGCTGTTACTGATATTGAAGCCACCAAATTTATTACTGTCGTTAGTGCTGTCATATAAAGTATCATTTTGAGTGTCATCGATTCCTAAAAATGGCGTCAGCTCGTCTGCGGAACTATCGCTGTTGCTTCCACCCCTGTTGCTGTCTCGTGAACCCAAAAGGCTCGTGTTATTCCACAGCTGTTTCGATACGTTATTTTTGGATGATAGCATAATCTCAGTTATCTATTTGTCTGGCGTAGCTAAAAAGAAAAGAAAAAAGATGAAAATAATCAAGGCTTTGACGTGTTTTTAATATTTTAACCAAATTAATAGAGGGATGACTCGGATTGTTAATCATTTTATTGATCATAATTGACACTGCATCAGGCAAATTACAAATCCGGCCTTTTACCGTGCGTGTTTTTTTTTTACAAAATACATCAGGTACCCGCCCGGCGTCCAACGGATCCCACTAAGGATATTGAGGAAATTTTCATTTCTAATTTTCAACTTGGAGAATGAAACCAGTGTAAATATTGGTATCTGACTTCCTGGTTGGCGGAATCACAGTTAAACTTAAAGAGAGTACGCTTATTCAGTAGATATTCAGTACTGATTAAAATACATAGATAGATCTACAAAACCATCCAGCTACTGTTGCAGAAAGTCAGGAAGATACACCCAGGTAGAAGTAATAAAAGGTGTTACAAATTATTTTCGCTCACGAACAGCTCTCAAAAATCATCAATTACTGAAAAAAATGTCTGTGCAGTTCAATAACATAATTATCACTACAGGTTCTGGTATTGTTTTATTCAAGTACAACTTGAGCAGCAAATCCTTGAACTTGATCAACTCTATGGTCAACGACAATTATGTCAACTTCAACCCGAAAGTCATTTGTGGCGTTAATGGAATCACCACATACGCATCCAAAGGTGAAGTCTTAAAATACATCGATGTTCAAAACCAGCATTTATTATTCACCACTATTTCTTTTTCGTCGTTAACAGTGACAAAGTCCTCGCAGATCAACAAGATAAATAACATCTTGGCACATCTAACTGACTTGTTTGTATCTTTGATTCTCGCTGATGACGACAGCACGTTGGAAGATTTCGAAGTGATTCAGAGAATTAAAAACATGGATTTTATGCAAACAGTTAATAAAGTGAAATCTAAAAAGTTTAAGTTGTATGTCAATGAACTAATTAAAAAGGTGGAAACCAATAGTATTAAATTGGATATCTATGAAGAATCAAGTGATGAAGAGGAACAAGATGAGGAACAAGAGAATAAACAATTTTCACAAAAGAAGAAGGATATTAAAAAGAATGGTGTCAATAGTAGTAATAGTAAGAAGAGTAGAAAGTGGACCGCTGATGGCGGATTTGTGGAAAGTGGCAATTATGACAATCTTGATTTTACGGGAAATGATGGCGTTTCTGAATCTAGTCAAGTCGATAATGATAGAGATGTTTCTAAATTAATAAGTGATGCGAATTATGGGAAGAGTACGGAGGATGGATTTGTACTTAAAGATTTATCTTCCGAGATTGACAATATTTTATCTAGTACCAACAAGAAAAATTTAGCTAAAAACAATGCTGCTGATTCTAGCGATGAGGGAGGTGCATTTGGTGTGTTGAAAAAATTTATTGGGGTTGGAGGTAGCAACACTATTATTACTGCTGAAGATTTAGATAAAGCATCGACTGCCATAAAAGAAAATTTGATCAAGAAAAACGTCACAGCTGAGATTGCAGAAAAATTAGTTGCCTCCATCAAACCTACTTTATTAGGTAAAAAATTAAAAAACTTGAAAACATTACAAGAAGATATCAAACAAATAATTACTAGAGATTTAACCAACATCTTAACTCCAAATACGTCGGTTGATTTATTACATGAAATCTCAAAGAAACAAAAGAAATTTCCTGGGGAACCTTACGTTATTAGTATAGTAGGTGTTAACGGTGTTGGTAAATCTACCAATTTATCTAAATTAGCATATTGGTTATTAAACAACAAATATAATGTGTTGATTGCAGCTTGTGATACTTTTAGATCAGGTGCTGTTGAACAATTGAAAGTCCATGAGAGGAACTTGAATAAATTAATCACCAGTAATGAAACTTTGAAGAATGTAAGATTGCAAGTCTTTGAAGAAGGCTATGGTAATTTATCCAAAGTTTCATTAATTGCTAGAAATTCTATTGCATATGCAAAGAAAAATGACTTCGACATAGTGTTAATGGATACCGCAGGGCGTCGTCATAATGATTCCAAATTGATGGCACCTTTGAAAGATTTTGCTATTGCCGCAAAGCCTGATAAGATTATTATGGTTGGCGAAGCCTTGGTGGGTACTGACTCTGTTGAACAAGCTGCTAATTTCAACAAGAGTTTCCACGGTGCTAATAGACAATTAGATTTTTTTATTATCAGCAAGTGTGATACTGTAGGGGATTTGATTGGTACTATGGTCAACATGGTATATTCCACAGGTATTCCGATCTTGTTCGTCGGTGTGGGTCAGACTTATACAGATTTGAGAACTCTAAGTGTCGATTGGGCTGTTGACACTTTAATGTCTTGAATATAATTGTTTTATTTTTTTTAGTTTCAGCTTAAACACTGCATTATTATTTATAGTATTCTCATAGTTTTTGCACGCACGTTTTGTGTTGAATAGATAGCTTGCTTGTTAATTTATTTTATTATTGTTATCAGATTACTAAATCGCCAGAAAATATAAGCAGATTGAAGCTATCATAAGGGCGTGCTTTGTTTTTCATGTCAAGATTTCGAATGACAGCTACTTAAGATTGGACACAAAAATCTACGCTTAATATTTTAAAAGGCTCTATTCAGTACGACCTAATTGAATACTGAGATAAAGTCTCAAATCATTTAGTTGCTCTCAAAATATTACTGAATTGGCTTTCGTCTGTATTTCTTGAAAGCATCAAAAGCCTTTTCTGCGCATTCCAAAAAAAGATAAAAATAATGTTATAAAAAATTTTCGAGTGTACATTGTATAAAAATACGCATGTCTGCATTAAATTTGATCAGGAAAAATTACAACCCTAATCTAATCAAGTTTCAATTTTTCACACATACTCGATTGAATGCTTTCTAATTGATTCACTAAGGATCCGGGTGTGATAAACTTATAAGTACTAATAAATAGATATTACTTGTTGAAAGATATATAAAAATCACTATGAAATTTTACATTGATGATCTTCCTGTTCTTTTCCCATATCCCAAGATTTACCCAGAACAATATGAGTACATGTGTGACATCAAAAAGACATTGGATGTGGGGGGTAATTGTATTTTGGAAATGCCTTCTGGTACAGGTAAGACTGTTTCATTATTGTCGTTGACTATCTCATACCAAATGCATTATCCAGAACATCGAAAAATTGTGTACTGTTCTCGTACGATGTCAGAAATTGACAAGGCATTGGTCGAATTGCAAAACTTGATGGAGTTCAGAAGTAAAGTATTAGGGTACGTTGAAGATTTTAGAGGGTTGGGCTTGTCATCTCGTAAAAATTTATGTTTACATCCAGATATTTCCAAGGAAAGAAAAGGAACTGTGGTAGATGAAAAATGTAGAAGAATAACGAATGGTCAGTTGAAAGAGAAAATAGCCAGTGGTGAAGTTGAACCATCAATGGAGAACCAGCTTTGTGAATTCCATGAAAATTTATATGAAATCGATCCTACAAATTACATTCCCCCTGGGGTTTGGAGTTTTGAAGACTTAATCCAATATTGTACCACTAAGAAAATATGTCCGTACTTTGCAGTTAGAAGAATGATTTCGCTATGTGACATCATTATTTATTCTTATCATTATTTGTTAGATCCAAAAATCAGCGAAAGAGTTTCCAAGGAGTTGTCAAAAGATAGCATTGTCATATTTGACGAAGCGCACAATATTGATAACGTTTGTATTGAATCCTTATCTATTGATCTAACTACTGATGTTCTTAAAAAAGCTAGTAAAGGTGCAAACGCTCTTCTGAAAGCTGTTAACGATGTGAAACAGAATGATGCAAAAAAATTACAAGATGAATATGAGGCTTTAGTCAATGGCTTAAGAGAATCAGACATCACAAATAGAAGAGATAATAATGAACCTGAAGAAATGTTTGTTGAAAATCCAATTCTAAGTGAAGATTTATTAAAAGAAGCAATCCCTGGTAATATAAGAAGAGCAGAACACTTTATATCTTTTATTAAGAGATTCATTGAATATCTAAAGACAAGAATGAAAGTTCTTTATGTTATTTCGGAGACTCCTACCTCTTTTTTACAACATTTAAAAGAATTGACCTTTATAGAGAGGAAGCCATTGAGATTTGTGTCAGAGAGGTTATCTATCTTGGTGCGAACATTAGAATTGACAGACATCGAAGATTTTAACGCTTTGAAAGAAGTAGCTATGTTTGCCTCTTTGGTTTCAACATATGAAAGTGGTTTCCAATTAATCTTAGAACCTTTTGAAACCGATACTTCACAAGTTCCTAATCCAATTTTACATTTCAGTTGTTTAGATGCTTCTATAGCTATGAAACCAATATTTGAAAAATTCAGTTCGATTATTGTCACATCAGGTACCATCTCCCCATTAGATATGTATCCTAAAATGTTAAATTTTGAAACAGTTATTGAAAAATCTTATTCTATGACATTACCTAGAAGATCGTTTTTGCCTATGATTGTCACAAAGGGGTCTGATCAGGTAGCTATAAGTTCAAAATTTGAAATTCGTAATGATCCAAGTGTTATTAGAAATTATGGGTCTTTAGTATTAGAATTCTCGAAGATTTCACCGGATGGACTAGTGGTCTTCTTTCCATCATATCTTTATATGGAAGGTATTATTTCTATGTGGCAAACCATGGGGATTTTAGATGAAATTTGGCGATATAAATTGATTTTGGTAGAGACTCCAGATGCTCAAGAAACTGCTTTGGCATTGGAAACATATCGAACAGCATGTTCAAATGGTCGTGGTGCATTATTATTTTCGGTTGCGAGAGGAAAAGTATCTGAAGGTATTGATTTCGATCATCATTATGGAAGAACAGTATTAATGATTGGTATCCCGTACCAATACACAGAATCTAGAATTTTAAAGGCAAGGTTGGAATTTATGAGAGACAATTATTTAATCAGAGAGAAAGATTTCCTATCTTTTGATGCCATGAGACATGCGGCACAATGCTTAGGTAGAGTTTTAAGAGGTAAAGAAGATTATGGGACCATGGTTTTAGCAGATCGAAGATTTCAATTCAAAATTGATCAATTACCTAAATGGATAGCGCAGAATGTTAGCAAATCAGATACTAATTTATCTATAGATATTGCAATTTCATCAGCTAAACAATTCTTGAGAAATATGGCACAACCATTGGATGATAAAGATCAAGAAAATTCTGTTTGGACATATGATCAAGTTGTGGAATATCAATCTGCACATGGACAAGTTGTAAATGCAGTTGCCAAAAATGTTGGTGAGAATGATAATGCTATCAATAATATTGAAGAGATTAATGCTGATAGCGATATAGATATGGGTGAAGATGTAATGGATGACGACGAGTTTTTGAAAGCTCTAGAACGGGAGAATGAAAATTAATAAACTTTATAGAATAATGATAATACTATATACAAATAAATAAATGACTATTTACAAAATGATAACAATAGTTATAGTATAGTAATAATGTACATTTATAATATGTCGAAAAACAATTTTAGTTAATTATTAATTGTCAGAACAATCCAATTTCCTCTTTTTACTGTTTTTTTCAGTTTTTAATTCTGTGACCTCTTTAGCTTTAATATCTTCAACGACAGATCTGCCTTCTACTTTTCTGAAATAAGGTTGGCATCTCCAATATGGAATTTCTTTATATGAACCACCCCACCATTCAAGCTCGCCATTCTTTATTGAATCATTTTCTCCATTAATTTCCAATTCCAGGATAACATGTTCTACTTCAGTTACAATTTTTTCCCAAATTTCCATATCGTCGAATTTCACAGATGTTTGAGCAATCATGTCTCTTATTTGAGTATGTTTCGTAATCAAAGGTTTCAAAATTTTAAAGAAATGAGCTTTCATTGCGATTTTGGAAGCTATAGAATCCGGTTGCACGGATTTCACAATATCAAAATACTCACGACATATTTTGTCAAGACGTGGGTACTGTTTATCTATAGAAATTTCATTTACGTTAAATACACCTGGGTTGTATAAATTACCTTCAGCTGACATTATACCTTGACAGCTAATTTGTTTCAAACATCTTTCAATATCCTCTGGATATAATATATTACCGTTTGCAAAAAAAATTAAATCGTGACCTGTTGATTCTTTGTACTCTTTAGATAAGTTTTCATACAAAAATTGAATCAAGTTCCAATTTGCAATTCCTGTTTTTTGACCTTTCATATCTCTTGATCTTCCATGAACAGTTAGGAACTGTGCACCTGCTTTTAAAATCATTCTTGCATAATTTAAAGTTTTCTCTTTATTAAAGTCTTCATTTACTGCACCGTTCGGCACTGGCTGTTTCTTAGGTACTGAAGCCGTCTCTGAATTTGACGGAAACAATCTAATTTTAGCAGTTACTGGAATCTTCAAGTTCAAATGCAATGTATTAATTAAAGAATAAACCAATCTCCAATTATCCATCAAGAAGGCACCATAATTACCCTTTTTTGCAATACCTTGAGGGCAACCCAAATTTAAATCGACGGCATCACATTGATCTTGGACCAATTCCGCAGCTTTTAACAAATATTCGGCATCGTTGGCACAGAATTGTACTACCAAAGGGCGATCATATTTAGGATTTCCATCCAAATCACAAAACATGTCTTTTCTGTATTTTTCACTAGTGATGAACAATTTAGCGTGAAACATTGGAGTGTAACAAAGATCAGCGCCATATTTACGAGACAAAATACGCCATGCAAGTTCAGATTGATCAACCATCGGAGCAACTATTCTAGTAGGCTTGTTCATTTGCTCATAAAGTTCATCACCGAATGGCTTTGAGTGGAGAGATGGTTCTGGTTTGATGCTGGTCACATTAAGAATATCTTCAGGGACAGTCAGCTCCTTGAAAGTCATGTTACTATTATTTATAGAAGGAAGTTTAAATAAATATTGAAAGGAAGAAGAAAGTTTAAAGAAGGTTGTAAAGCAGCGTCCGGAGCAGAACTTGGAGGATCTTGATATAACAAACAATTTTGGCTGATTTCGATTTATTGAAAACACACACAAACACTTGAAAAGTCTGTAAAAACTTGGATTAAAAGAGTGTGAAACAAGTCTACTTGTACCGAGTTACACTGTGATATTTTACTGTTATTGACTAGAATTAGTTTAAGAGTAATATTTCTAAGTATAATATCAATCAGATAGATATTTTAAAAGCAGATTTTGAACCAGAAATTTTTCAGCGAGATCTTTTCTGTTTCTTTCTTTTTTTATTTTTTTCTATTTTTTCATCTGTCAGTGCTTTAACATTTTTTTTCAAAACGCAGCAACCAAATTAACCGTCCCAAGGACTTTTTTTCCTAAGATTTTTCACTATTCTGGAAGAATTTCGAGGTTTTTTACACTTAGGAAAAACATCTTGAGAACTTATATAAAAAAATATATATATTGTCCAAAAAAACTTAAATATTTCTTTCAATCAATTAATCAAATTTTTGTATTCTTTTCATCATTAATCAATACTATAACATAATAATTATTAAAAAAATGTTCGCTAAACGTTTCTTCTCTACCTCCAGGGCCGCCTTTGGTAAAAAGGTGTACTTTGTCCCACAAGTCGGTGGTACCAAATTGCCAGCTATCAAATTCGAATTATTTGATGAAGTTGTTCCAAAAACTGCTGAAAACTTCAGAGCTTTATGTACTGGTGAAAAAGGATTCGGCTTTCAAAACTCTCCATTTCACAGAATCATTCCTCAATTCATGATTCAAGGTGGTGATATCACCCACGGTAATGGTTTCGGTGGTAAATCCATTTACGGCAACAAATTTGAAGATGAAAACTTTCAAATTAAGCATGATCAACCTTTCTTGTTGAGTATGGCCAACTCCGGTCCAAATACCAATGGCTCCCAATTCTTTATCACCACTGTCCCATGTCCATGGTTGGATGGTAAGCACGTTGTCTTTGGTAAAGTTATCGATGGTCAAGAGTCAGTTGCTACTATTGAATCTCTCGGCTCCCAATCTGGTACTCCAAGAACAAAGATCACTATTGCTGAAGCTGGGGAAATTAAGGATTAGTTGGTATAATAAATGGTGGTCAAGCACCGTTTTCTATTCTGTAGTGTTTGCTACTTTTTTTTTGATATATGTAAATAAGTTAATAAATTGAAAATAAAATAATTATTGAATCAATCAAGACTAATGAAGCTAAAGTAATATAATGACAGAGACAACTCAATGATGACGTGCTCTTCCAATCCCTGGAGGTATTTTCACAGGATTCAAGCAAGGTGAAGGAATTGATTTCTCCAATTGTTCAGAGACATTCAAATAACCCACAAGCCAATAATGCGGTTTTGAATCGTAATACAGTTGCCAATCCTCGATAGTGTGTAATGCACGATCAATATCATCTAATCCTCGCAAATCATCAGTTAACTCGTCCAATTTTCCAATACAGGTCGTGGCCAACATTCTAGCGCATTCGTGACCGCTTAAAACAGAGTATCTTCCTAGCGGTGGGCTGTACAATTTGCGACTGGCGGAAACATCGTAGATTCTATGATAAATGGAGACATAAATCGGAAGCAAAGTGTCAGAGCCATTATACATAGCCAATTGCAGTGATGTTAGGTTTCTTTGAAAATTTGCACCTAATGTCTGCCAAAGAAATATGTAGTAATCGGTATCCGTGTATCTTCCATGATAGCCCCAAGTAGCGCTAGAAGTGAACCAGTACGAGAGAAAGCTACTAAGAAGCAAAACTCCAAGCGACATTCTCAAGATATCAACCGCCGAAAAAAGCATCTTCTACTGGGGAAAACTGTAAAAAGATATAAGGTGTCACAATACTTGCTCTTGATAGTATATAATATTGTTTTTAATATGGTTAACCTCCTCTGTAATAAGTCGCGATCATCTTCAAGGATTGCATATTTATATAAAGATTCCACCTGATGGGAAAATGCGCAATTTCAGGGAATATCCATAAATACCTAATCACGTTATATTCACATGACTTTTTTTTTTTATTCTATTCGTAAAAAAAGCAAAGGTGTATCCCTCTCATCTGTCGGTAATTATTTATGTTTTTCGCCGATTCGGACATACATACAAGCTCTAACATTGCAAGCCTGTGATGATGATGATGATTGACATTTTAGTTATTGCTTCCCATTTTTATGTTTGAGTTAGTGATTTCTTTTATAAATATCTGTTACTTCCTCATAATTCTGTCTTGTTATGGCTATAGAGATAGATACTTGAAATATGTTAATAATAAGATCACTAAAATTCGATAAACTGCAGTTCAATCAATACTTATTGCCGTTATTTTGATTTTCTTTTTTTGCACCGTATAGTATCACCTTGAACATTCATAGCATATTATACATAATCTAATTCACTAATATCAGTTTGAGTAATATCAACATAGCAGAATGTCGGAAAATAGCAAACAAGTAATCCCCCAGAAAAGATCGCATGACCTAACATTGACTAACGAAGTCCTTACGAATCAACCACAACAGGTAACACCACCCAGTGCTACAACCAGTAATATCGCTTATTCAGATATTTCCGTTAGCAATGTTGCTCATTCTCATAATATCAACAATAACAGTAGCTTCAAATCTAATAAAAGAACAACCGCTTGTACTGCATGCCACAAATCCAAAGTGAAATGTGTTCAATTAGAACCTAACAAACCGTGTCTTCGATGTGTGAAGGCAGATAAACAATGCATAGTTGATACGAAAGTCGTTAAAAAGAAACATAAATTGTCTACCCAATTAATAGAATATGAAAAGCAAATTAAATTATTAACAGCCAAAGTCGATGAACAACAAACTCAGATAGATTTATTAAAATCGGAAAAACGTAAATCGATAAGTATGCAATCTGATGAAGAAGAAACTTTTGAAGATATAGATAATTATTTTAAGGATTCTAACAACAACCGAATGCAATCACTAGTACAGCATGATAAACTATTGGAGCAACTTCAAGAGAAAAGAAAGAAAAACCATTACAAATCATCAATCTCTTATTATTTAAATTTAAGATCAAAGGAAGAATTATTACAAGAGTACAGCATAATGCTGGATTTGAAACTTCAAAGATATTTCACAGTGCCTACAAATTTCACTTTGATAGGTCATAAAAGAGATGAGATTCTAAAATTAGATTATTACAAAGAGACCGATATAGTAGCTCAGGGTCATCTAACTCAAGAAGAAATAAATCTTCGCTTAAAATACTACATGGAGAAACTATATCCATTGTATGGTATTGTATCAATTTTGGACTCCACTCACCAGAATATAATGCCTAGTGAAGTTCTTAGGAGAAAATCGCCATTTTTATACATGGCTATCTTGGCTATAAGCTCAATAACTATTTCTAAAAAAGATGGCAGGTTCCATTCATTAGATACGCATCTAAGATTGAACGTTAAAAGTATAGAATTGATAATTCATGAAATCATGGTCGTTGGAAGTAAATCAATAGAATTACTACAGGCATTATTATTGATGAGCCTCTGGTATGATTCTGCAGAATTATTACAACATCGAAGGTATCATCTAATGAATATGCTTTGTGTATCGTTAATGGAAGAATTAGGTCTCAATGGGAAAACTATTTTTTATTTCAGTAAAGCTGAAAGTATAGCTAAAAGAGCTCCGTTAATTGATATATCGCAACTGTTGCAAAGTAGAAAATTGGCCTTAGCTGTTTATTCAAGCAATATTTGCTATTCAATTTTTCTAAAAAGAGAATCAATGATCAAATGGAACCCTTATTTTGAAGAATGTTGTACTATTTTATCTAATTCTAAAAATAAAAATTATGAGAAAATTGCAATTTTTGCTGAATTGAATCACTATCTAGAGAAAATACATCATTCATTACATCAAAGATATTTTGATTTAACCGATATTAATTTTTTTAGAGATAAAAATAAGTCTAAATCTAAAAAAAAATTATCAGATGAACAATTAAAAAAAGATGAAGAAAATTTAAAAATTAATTTACTTATCACTAATTTTCATGATTTATTAATGAAGATTAAATCGAGAATTCCACCAGAAAACAATTTTTGCTTGATTTATTATTATTCCGTCGAAGCTTACTTGTTTGAACCTTTTAATTATAAAATATTGGAAAATGTTGAAGAAGATACGAAAGAAGAAGAAATTTTCGATAAAATCAAAATTACGCCTTTTATTATTGCTAAAATCAATAACTGTGCAGCTAGTTGTATGAACGCTTTTAATTGTTATTATGAATATTCAAATGAGGTTCTTTCTTCATTGCCACTAACTCTCCAATCGAGAGTTTTTTATTTATCTGGTACTTTGCTTAGATTGAGATATCTCATAACATTGATCAATAATTCATATCAGAGCAAAATAAAAAATAAACAAAAATTCAAGCAGACGAATGATAAGCCGAATACCCTGAATGAAAATAGTGAAGAAGACAATATTGTGTTTCTTAATACTTTAACATCATTACCAGAAGATTTGTTGGAGAAATTATTGGAAAATTTGGAACGCAATTATACTGCTTCTAATGACTATCCTTATAATTATTTCTTACCAAAAAGCAGATTGATGTTAATTTTATACTTACTGACATATAATAATCAAATTATGGAAACTTTAGCTAAAAAATATCAAATGGATAAGAAATCAGTATCTCAATTTTTAAAATCAAACGAAAAAAACACAAAAAATCAATCTGCTGCAGCTGCGACTACTTTTGATAATAATAGTACTTCAAATGCAAATGCAAATGAAAGCAACAGAAAGGATACTAGAAACACAGATATGATGACTCCTACGGGTAGTATCAATACAAATAACGGTTCGAGCAATATGGAAATTTTTGTAAATTCGCTAATAAGTCCGCAAATCTATCCTAAAATAGGTTCTGGAACACCATCACCATCACAGCAAACGATGTTACAACATTCAACCAAAAAAAGTCAACAAGAATTACTCAATAATATTAACATATTAAATTTTTTGTTTGATAATACAGGTACAGCGAAAAACGTAGGAATTGATACTCCGCCAGAAAACATGCACACAGCTACAACACCAACGACGTTTTCACTGTCTTCTGTTATGGGCCAAAATTCTATTAATCCAATGAAAGGTAACGTGATGAACGACAATGTTCAAATAAATAACAAAACTAATGAATACTCCACAGATAAAAGTCCATCATATATGTTGCCTTTGCAACCAGGTGCTTCCCAAAATTTTCAATCTTATAATAACAATGGAATGCCATACAAAGTTGAAACTTCTTCCTCACCATCAGGATATTTTCCTGGAGGTCAGTCAGGGAGCACTTCCCTGAATACAGGAGCAGATATAAGTAATATGTCGCCAGAAGCAAGTAGATACTCCACATCTGGCGAGTATTCCTTTTGGGCTCTTAACGATAACATGTGGAACGATTTATTGATGGGTGTAGACTTTGGAATGCTTCGAGGCCCATCTAATACAAATACGGGGTCAAATGGAGTTTCTACTCCTGGTAAAGGAAATTCTGCTGCAGAAAGCACGCTCACAATGTCTTCTGCTGGTAAAAGTAATATCAATGGCACTTACAATAATAATAATGATAATAGTAATAGCAGTGGTAGTAGTGGATTACCAGTTGATAGTCCAGTGAGTTTCACAGGGGTAAGTCATGATGAGACTCACAAATTTAAATATTGATATATTAAGTTTTTTTTATCAATTAATAAAACCAAATCTTAATACAATAAAAATACCTTTGTTTCAGAATGTTTTGCGTTCATATACAGATGTAGCTCTTGGATGCTTGAGATAGTACCTTAAGCTCTCAATTACTCGTTCATAAAATTTAAAATAAAATATAAAAAGAGAAAAGTAAAGGAAAGGAAAGAAAAGTAAAGTAAAGTAAAAGTAAAAAAAGAAAAGGAAAAAGAAAAGAGGCAATGTCACAAAGTATGTAAATTATAAGAACGTAGCCATGAATCTGATGATTTTCATTCTAATTATCAGAAATAAAATTTTTGAAATATTTACTATCTCCTAGGAGGAATAAATACGGGCAAAGAAAACAAACGCATTATTGATTGAAGAGATGATGATGAATATAATAAGACTAAAAGAATACTATATATGATTTAACCTATATTTTATAGTATATAAAACAATAAATGATCTAGAAGACAAAGATTTGGTCAGCTGCCTTGGAGACAGGTTTAGCCTTTTGATAACCTAAACTAACTGCTGCTTTTTTAATTGAACTGACCATCAAAGGAGGACCACAAACTAATAATTTATTTTCAGGTTCAGGACCAGGTAAGAATTGAGCCAAGACTTCACCAGTAATGTATCCTGAGCCACCAGTCCAATCCTTTGGAGGCTTATCCAATACGTAATGAACCTTAATGTTATCATGGTTAGTGGTGATTTCATCCAATTCTTTCTTTAATAAGATGTCTTCTTCTGTGACATTTCCATAAAGTAAAACAATCTTGGTTTTATCATTTGGGTTTTTAGCAACGGCTTGAATAAGTTGATACATTGGAGCAATACCGGTACCACCAGCCACCATCCCTAAACAATTAGAAGTGTTTGGTTGGTATTTGAAGAAACCCTTTGGACCTTTAACATTGATGCTGTCACCAATATTCAAATCAGCAACAAACTTGGAGATGTTACCATTAGCATAAGATTTTATTAACAAATCAAAATGGCCTTTTTGGTCATCAAGAGTGATTGGCGTGTATGATCTCATAACATTTTGACTATCAATAGTGGTCTGAAGAGAGATATGTTGACCAATAGGTAACCCCAATGTATCACCAGGCTTAGGTAAACCAAATCTGTAGACAGCCGAGTTGTGGGAAAGGACTGTTTTTTGAATCAATGGGAATTTTTGAAACTTATCCTTGTTCAACACTGGCTTACCTGTTCCTGAAGACGTGTAAAGAACGTAAGCGATAAATGCAGCCACAAGAGTAGCCACTGCAGTACCTAGTATCTGAACATTTTCAGTGGACATCTTTTCAAAAAATATATTATTTTTGGTAATTAATGATTATATCTAGTGATAATTCTGAGAAAGATTCTATATATTTTTCGAAGAGATCTTCAATCCTTCAATAATGATGGTTATGTTGTATTTTGTTCTGAATAATTTTTTTGCTGGTACTTTTTTCTATATAATTTTTGTTGTGAATATTTAAGCTCTCTCTCCCAACGGCTGACTTTTGTTGAAAAACACAGCGCTCCTAATTATTTATGATATAAAACGCAAAAGAGATTTGCAGGCAAAAGTATATTAATAACATATTATTCACGTGACTCTGCTAAAAACTTAGCACACAAGTCTTGTAAACTACAAATGGAAGAATTATAGCATGCATGCTAAAGCATAAATATGCAATCCAAAAATGAAAAAAATAAGGAAAAGTAGAAAAAAAAAACGTTCAAATTCAATAAAAATAACAAAATATAAATGAAAAACTAACTATCTGAAATTGTTACTTATTAATCTACTAATCCAGTATCACTAAAACAGTTCAAAAATATTAACTAGTCAAGTAAGTCCGAAACAAGAAGCATTGAATTCAATTTATGAAATAAATTAACACTGAGTCTGAGAACAAAAACTTCAAATTCTCATAATCTAATCTGTTGGGTTATTCCAACAAGATTCGAAATAGACCTATTGTTTCTATCGCCATAAACAAGAAGTTTACTACTCAGTCAAAACAACTAGTTTAACTATTAGTGCTGATGCTGAAAATTAATACTTTTCCGATGACACTTTCAACATCCTCAAGTATATTTTTTTTGCGAAAAAGTCCTTACGCAAAAAACCAGTCTTTATAAAAGTCGGATATAAACACTAATTATGGAAAATCTGATTAAAATCCAGCAGTTGGAAGTGTGCTGTAAATGAATATATATATTAAAAAAAACCCTGACTAACTGATTAAGTTGTTAGTAAAACAAAAAAAAAATTTGCAAATAGACAAATCACTAGTAGATTTCTAATGACTTTTCAATTTCGTAAAGAGCGTCTAAGTAATCACCATATTTAGTAGTTAACACTTCTTCTTTCATGGAATAGTCTAATGGAGGTCTACCTCCAGCTGATTCGCCTAAGCCAACGTATTTCTTGATAATGGCTTTGGTGGCAAGCAATCCACCTTCGACAGCACTTTGTTCCGCCATGGCCAATTTATATTGTAAATCCAATGCTTCTTTAGAATAGTTGCCTTCAATGGCATATTTTAATAAAAGCGCAGTCGCCTTAGGAAAAGCATTACCCATACCATCAATTAGACCACCGCAACCAGTCATGTAAGCAGGAAGTAAGAAGTTGGCAAACCCTGGGAAAACAGAGAATGTTTGGCTGGCAACTTTTGGGTTCAAACCAGTACGGACAAAATGGGAGGTATCTAAATACGTAAATTTAGCACCGACAATTTGCGGATGAGAACTAAGAGTTTCAAATGTTGAAGGCTGAATTATGATCCCATTGCATACTCCTGGGAAAAGGTAGATCATGATAGGTAAGGTAGATTTGTCAGCCACCTTAATGAACCAAGAAGCAATGCTAGTTTGAATCTCCAAAGCACCAAAATACGCAGGCGGGACCACAAGTGCATAATCGGCCCCAGCATTTTTGGCCTGTTGGATTTCATCAATGGCGTCTTGAACAGCAGATTGAACAACGCCATGGATAATGGTGAGAGAGGGAGCAGCTGTTTTAACGACCTTGATAAGCTCTAGTCTTTCAAATCTAGTCAAATGTGAGTTTTCACCGGTGGAACCATTGACTACAAGACCCACAATACCGTTATCTTCAAGGAATTTAGCATGTTTACCTTGAGTCTCAAAATCGATAGTCCAGTTGTCAGATTTGAAAAAAGTTGGGACTGGTGGATAAAGACCTGTCTTGGGTGGAGCGGACATTTTTGTTTTGTTGTATTTTTAAGTTATTAAATAGCTAGTATTCATGGAAGTCAAGATCGAGTTCGTATCATGAAGAATATCCACATTCACTGTAATGGAGAGCGGATTGGCCTGTATTTATACCATTGTATAATAGGTCAATCTGAGGTGAAAAAGCAAATATTTCATAGAATAGCACCATAAAAAAATAACCGTATCATTATCTGCACTATTTCTTGTTATCCCCGCGTAGTTCTCTCTTTCGTGGGGTAAATCAAGCTATTTCAAGTTCATGAAAATGATGTCTTTAAATAGTCTATTCTAGGTTCATGGTCATCATCGCGTATTTAGTTGAAGGTAATCGCTTAACGCTCTTCTAATGGCACGCCGTCCTTAATTATTTGTTACCACACTGCCTGTAGGAGAAAGAAAATGCAATTGACGCTAAAATGAAATAATTAAAAATTAGCGAAATCCGGGGTAATCTGATTTGATGCTAATTAGAGATTATTCTCGAGAGGAATTAAGCACGCTTGTTAAAAATTATCATATAATAGGTGAATTACAGTCATGATTTCTGAAATCATAAGTAAATTAAAGTAGAAGTTACCAAACATCGCCCTTAGAGATTATGTTCACGTTGAAAAAGTCTTTGTTTTCTAGATATCAACTATAGATGTTATACATTTTTCCACCATACACAGCCAAACTTAATACTTAATTTTAAATTAATAAGCTTTGGCAGTAGCTTTATTTTCAGAAAGATTTACAAATTTTTTTGATAAATTTTTTTTGAGTAGTTCTTTGTGAGATTTTTATGATCTTGAGAAAATTATTTCTCGCAAGAGCACAAAATAAAAGTCATTGTTATGTTTTCTATGGAAATCACTGCAATTATCAAATTATTATATATATTTGTCACCATGCTTCTGAATCTTATCAGAGACGTAATATAAGGACGCTCAGTGGAATATGGATTTCTTATGTTATCAGTTGTTACAATTAGCAATTTTTATTGTTGCTTACAGCTATCATTAATTTGATTGCATTTCCATGGTTTTCCTTCATTAAGTAATTCGCTTTAGCATATTGTTTCCTGAAAACAATTAATTCGACTTTGAGAGAAGCATTACGATTAATAATATTTCGGTAGAAAACTAACCTGCGGCCAGATGTAAAATGTCATGGTGTATTTCATCGAATTGAGTGAATTCTTCTGAAAAACTCTTTTAGAATCACAATGTAACAAATTTATAAGTCAAATGATTTAACAATAATGTAGCGAAGTGTATAAATATAATGTAAGCAAGAAAAAGAAATAACAAAACAATAAAAAAAACCAAAAGCTAAAATATAATATAATTAAAAATAAAAATACACACAGATAACCAGAACTAGGTAACAATTGGGGTTTCGGCTAAATCAAACAAGAAAGTTCTTCTTTTTTCAACTTTAGAAGTTACTTTCAATCCATCAGTACCTTCAAGGTTAGTCTGCTCACCTTCAGTAGGATTAACATCTATATTTGATGCGGCGGCGGCAGCAGCAACAGCGGCGGCCACTTGTCGAGCTTCCAATTCAATTTCTTTAAGACCATCAATTTCACATAATGGTTTATTATCCAAAACAAAATAATCATTAACAATTAAGCAACTACATTTCACACATTTTAAACAATCTGGATGAAATCTCTCATGATTATTATTTTCAAGACATTTTCCCTCAATACCTTTATTACAAATCTTGCAAAGAGATAGATTAAGGTAATGAAAATCATAATGACAATATGGATTATCATTCAACACATAACAATTAGCACCTTTTTTGAAAAACTCATTACATCTGTAACAGGAAAAACATGATCTATGCCATCTTCCGGACATTTGTTCATCTTTTGACCAAACCGTTTTCTGTTTACTTGTAATTTCTTTGTGACATTTACGACATGGACCTTCTCCGCTAGGATGCTTGAATTCTTCTTTTATTTCTATTTCTATTTCTGATTCAAAATCCTTTTCGCTATTGATTTTTGGTAGTTTCTGGTTATCGCTAGATTTGCCCTGATCAGGTCTATTAACTTCCAATTTCTTTTTTGGAATATATAACGGATCAATATAATCAATATCATTATTTGCACCTAAAGGTGTACCAGTGACAGTGGACGCAGGAGATGAACCACGTAACTTATCAAAGTTAGAAGTGGAACTAAGAACAGGCGTA
The DNA here is from genome assembly GCA_031125405.1 of Saccharomycopsis oosterbeekiorum. Taxonomy (NCBI): domain Eukaryota; kingdom Fungi; phylum Ascomycota; class Saccharomycetes; order Ascoideales; family Saccharomycopsidaceae; genus Saccharomycopsis; species Saccharomycopsis oosterbeekiorum. The sequence continues at coordinate 163,460 of JASTUI010000016.1, forward strand.
GCCAACACAGAATCAGAATATGGAGATATAGTAACATCTTCATTTTTTTTCTCTTCAGATTTTGTATTACTACTATTTTGAATTTCCAGAATATCTTTCAACTCAACCCTACCAACTTGAATTCTACTGGAAATGGAGTTGTTAATGTTACCATTCACAAAATCCACGACACTTTGAATACCTGGAGATCCATTATTGAATGCTGGTTGAGGAGAATCTGGCATACCTGAAACATCAGTAAGATTATTAAGTGTTTTATTTTTTTTCTTGTTGTGATTCAATGGTGAAATTTCATCGTCATCAATTGTGTTTTTCAAATTATCATAGTTATTGGCTTCCATCAGTAATTGAGCATTTCTATTATCGTCCAACATTAAATGACGGTTTTCGTCTTCTTCATCTTCATTATCATCGAAAGTCTCCGAAAATTCATCCTCATCGTAATTATTTTCGAAGGTATCATTTCTATTATTAGGAGCAGAACTGATGGTTTTATATGACCCGCTATGAGCAAGACTTCCATTTTTGTTCTTGTTAATACTAATTGCATCATCATTACTAAAATTAAAACTCATATTGGAAGCAGATGCAGACGTACCACCACTGCTAATACTTTCTCGTTGTTGTTGATGTTGCAAATTTTCAACCTGTCTCAAAGTTTGAGATATGCTAGCTTTTCTAGTTGTTGGTGGCGTAATATTTGCTTTATAACCACTGTTAGCTGGTAGCGTGATATGTGCAGTGATCCCCATTTGTGGAACCATTCCCAAAAGGGAAGATGATCCAACACTATTGCTTCTACTATCACTGCTATTATTATTGTTAATTGGATTGCTGGCACTTTTCATGGAAGAAAGATCACTATTTTTTCTGCTATCTGTAGAACTTGAGAAATCACTGTTCTTACGACTTCCTGGTCTTGAGACCCCATAGTTTGTAGAAGGTGTGACATTTGCAGATATACCCGACATCCGAGGATTTGATTTAGGCAAGTTAGAATTGCTATTCAAGCCGGCAGAAACCTGTTGCGGACCAGTAGATGACGCTGATGGAAGACCTGCTGCAGAGAACAAAGTTTCCGTTGGAGTAATTGGCGCAACAGGAAGAGGAACCAGAGGCGGTTTGTGAGCTTTGATAGTAGAAGAACCATTATTATTGTTGCTACTGCCGACAATATTCGTTAAGTCAGAGAGAAGATTCATTGAAGATTCCAATTCGTTTTGAGAGTCATTTTTATTTTCTTCATGACCATTATTCATGATAACTGTGGAGTTTGTAACATTATCTTCATCAGTTACTGATGAAGATTTATTATTAATATTAGCTTTCTCCACTATATCTTCTTCTGCTTCGGAACCCCCATCTTCCATGTCATCCACACTATATATACTACTTGCAATAGATGAGTGTTTCTTTTTATAGGCGTCGACTTTTAAAAGAGCATTACTTTTATTCTTCTTCTCAATCATTAAGTCATCATCACCTGCTTTATTTTCAGTTTTGTTAATGTTTTTAGATAATGAATTCTTTATAATATCGCCATTAATTTCTGCGATATCCACATCAGTAACACTGATATTATCGGGACTATTAACATCTTTAGAATAAATATCTTCATTTTTTGAAATTCCTTTATTTCCATTGATAACAGCCACTTTTTCATTGTTCTTAGTATTATTTAAATATTCATCAGGGATAATGGTGGATGCACTGGTAGGTGTCACTGGAAGAGCGTTAGCATCATTCGCTGCTGATGCTTCATCAACACCAAATTGGCCTGAAAGTCTTTGTAATTTTTTGGTAAGTTTTCTCATTAATCTATCCTTGTTTTTCTCAATCAATGTTTTGCTGCGTGTTGGACCATCGTTTTCATCGGCACCATTGGACCCTTCCACATTATTAAAATTTAATAGTTCCAAATTGTCATCAATGACACTGTTGCCTGTACTTTCAAAACTGGAAATCTCATTATTTTGAGAACCTTGAACAATACTGGGAATCTGTTCTTGACTGTTATTATTTACATTTGTGGAATTCTTAGTTAAAGAATTTGTCTTCGAGTGAGTATTTGGAAGTGGGGGAGAATTCACCAACATGTTGCCAATCGAAGAAATCAGCCTATTACCATGCTCGGATTTTCCGTGATTTTTTTTGACTAAGGAAGAACTTGAATCATTAATCGATGATTTTTTGGAACTGTGTCTCTTCAGTTTTCCTCTCATACTACGAGATGCAAATCTTCCACCCATTGTAGAGTCCATCCGTGTAATATCATTGAAAATACTATCATCATCAGCTATACTAGTATCATCATCTCTACCATAATAATCATCGCTGATGCCTCTATAATCGTCCAAAACTCCTTTTTCTTCTTCTTCTTTGTTACTGCTCTTTGGAACGTATGATTTCTCTGGAGATTGATTGATGTCCAAAATAGACTCCTCCCCAAAGCTTGCATCATCATTATCATTCAAATATTTATCATCTTCTTGGAATTGATTCAAAAAAGTAGCATGTGGAGACTCGTTAAGAATATTATTTTCAATGGCTGTAGAGGTGTCATAATCATCATCAATAAAAAAATCATTATCTTGATCTTCTTGGATGGTTGCTGCCTTTGGAGTGTTTTGGGTATTGTTATCAATGGTGTTATTACTAGAATTAGTAACTGAATTTGTTCTCTTGGAAAAATATCCGGTATAAACAACAGAATTACTTTTTGACAAATTTTGACCGCCATTGGATTTTTCTTCAATATTGTTGCTATTATTGTTCAACTGCGCGTTTTGCTTATTAAAAGCTTGTGTGAATGCATTATAAGATTCCATCATTGTTGAATGTGTAGTACTATTAATATTTTCCAGATTTTTTACATTTGTTGAGGAACTATTAGGAGTAGGTAAAAAACTGCTAGCCAATCCGGATGTTGAAGAATATATGTTTCCGTGTAATTCTGGATCGTTAGAGCTACTAATTGTAGTATTATTGCTCTCAGAGGTATTTGAACTAGTGGAATGGTCACTATTTCTTTCATTATTGACTGTTGCTGTGGTCGGAGTGTTAGGAGACAAATTGGATTGTGGTTTATTAGAAGCAAATATTTTCTTCTTGGAGACAGACTTGTGGCGACTAGCAATACTCTGAGTTGCTGGAGTGGATGATTCTCTCAAAGGAGAAGTAATTCCAGAAACAGGACTGTAAGAGTGTTGAGCTGTTTGAACTGTTTGAGCAGCTGCTGCGGCAGCAGCTTGTGCCGAAGGCGGTACAATAATAGATAAAGAAGATTCTACGTTTTGAGATTGAACATTGGGAGAATTCGGGCTAGTTAATGCAGAAGAGTTTGACTTGTTGCTAGATATACTTCCTGAACTTACTTTTCTTCTTATTGTGCCAAATGGTTTCATGAAAGCCAATCTAAGTGAAGATCGATTAGATTTTATATCATTGTCCTCATTACTGGAAGATTGTTGCTGTTGCTGTTGTGGGGTTGATTCTGAAAATGAAGAAAAAGAAGCCTTCCTCTTTGTAGTACTATAAGTTGGATTTGGTGGAGATGTAACAAGTCCAATGTTTTTGTTGTTGTTGTTGTTGTTGTTTGAATTGAGACTGGAGCTACTGTGCTGATGTTTTAAATTTGGCAAAGAAGGAGATCTACCCTTCAAAGATTTTCCGTTGACAGAAGGTGGTTGACTAAACATATTGTCAATATTGTCAGCGCCGGTAGTATCGTCAAAATTTAGATTGGTGGAGGACCCATTAGCGCTAGAATTAGCACTGTTGTTATTGCTGTTGCTAGTCTTTAGAATGTCAAACCCGCATCTTTCATAAACACCCTTGTATTGTTTGGAAGGATCCAAAGGCGGAAAATGATTATTTATTCTGTTGAGCTGGACCGGGGACATTGGGGCGATGTAATCCGGGAAAGATGCAAGACGATTTTCTTTTGGAGACATTGAAGGCGGCGTGGTGGAGCTGGAGGGAGGCACTAATGAGTTAAGCTCGGCAGGCTTTAAGACAAGTCTTGGACTGCTTTTAACAGCATTGCTGTTATTTTTTGTTTGCATGTTGATCTATATTTATGTATATTTCTTTGATTTTGTTGTGCTGATGCGAAGATCTATGGTTTGTTGAAAGTATTTCTTCCCTAGTAATATTGTAGACGGTGTTCTGAATGGTAAATAACTATTTATAGCTTTTATGATATATATATATATACTGGTATTAGCAAACTTTCAAAAAAGAGTATGGTGATAAATAACTATAATATTAAGTGAGCGTTGTTGTATTATTATGTGTATGTACAGTATTGCCAAATTAGATCTTGACAATTATCGATCTTTGAAGTTACCTGTTTGAAGCGAACAAAAATTTTCTTCTGTATTTCTTTCTCATTACAAGTATTTTTTTTTTAAGTTATTTTTTTTATGGTGTGCGGATTTATCTTTTGATAATAGACTAAAATGTTTCCAACGCGGCAGCGCGGAAAAGCATAAATTATTAGTCTTTAGATAACAAAGGGAACGGTTTCTTCTTTAATTCTTTTTAGGACAACAAAGGAGGCTACAGAAGGCTGGAAAAGCAGAACAAAAAAAACGAAAAAAAGAAAAGGCCCAGAACAATTTGAGAGCACGCATTTTCCGTGATCTTTTTTCTCGCTTATATGCAAATATGTTTTGCCTGTGTATCAAAAGAAAAGAAAAGAAAAGAAAATAAATAAATAAACAGGCATAGCAAGGAGTTACCCTGTCTGTGTGCTTGTGTGCGTCCACGTGACTTCGGGGTTTTGCATTATTTTTTGCAGGATACATTTAGGTTATATGGCCATGATTTGTCTGCCAAACGCTTCCAAATGGGAATATAAGACAAGTGGCAGAATAATATGGAGTTGAGGACATGCCTAAGCAAAATAGATATACACGGCACAGTAAGGAAAAAACGAGTGCTTTCGAACAAAACCAAAAGATTTTGCGGCCACCGCTTGCTAATAACGGTCTGTGGAACAATCTTTTTTCTGTTTTGTGCATGTCTGCATTCGAACACTGGTAGGAACGCAACTGCTCTCGGACTTTTTTCCTATTATGTCTGTGCCTCCCTTTGTCGCCCACTTGATAGGTAAAAGAATATTTCTGTGGGAGGGTGCCGGCATGCGCCATGCCGGCTGCAAGCTTTAATTTTAGTGGTAACAGCTGCTGCTGACTACAGTTTTGCGTTGGCTTGGTATTGTCGCTCGATCCGAAGTGTCGGATCGATCCAATTCCGACGCGGGGTAACAGCTCGGTGTCTGCTGAGTGGGCCAATCAAAGACGTGTTTGGTTTCTGTATGGCAAAATGTGTACATCACAAAGAAGGTGCGTCGTGAGTATTTAAACAATATAACAGAGCATTTTCTCCATTGGTACTTCATCAGCGTTGTGTAGGTATGTGGTGGATAATAAGTACCGTTGTATCATAGCGCACTTTTTGTGGATCTAGGGACCTATCTTAAATAGCATGCGTTGGACTAAATGGTTCAGGACAACGAAATCAAAAAGAAATGAATAGAACGCAAGGAAAAAGACAAAAAAAACATTAGTGAAGCAAAGTAACACAAATTTCATCTCGCTTGACACTTATTGTGCCACATCGAGCTATTTAATGTGTCACATGCTATTTGGCCTCATACTGGTACGCAGCAACTAGCATAATCTGCCTAATTATCGATCATTTTGTTAGCACAATTGTTTTCTAGTTTTGGCAGTAACCGTTATATCAATCACATGAGACGTAAAACGTAGTAGCAGCTGGAGAAGACGTACCACATGGGATAACCACGTGAGAATTTTAGCTTTGTGTACAACCGCAGCATACACTTGAACTAGGGATGCCATTTTTGTTTCCTCGCCATATGCTGCTTTTCTTGATAATAGATTTTGTCTACGTGCATTCATGATATGGGGGTGCAAACATATTGGGTTTTCAAAAACAAATAAGAAAAAAAATGAAATGGAAAATTCGATATAATGACACTTTTCAAAAACGGGAAAATCCTAGGACACCGGTTGTCAGTTTTTTTTTCTCGAAAACTTGAGGCAGGCTGGGAGAATAGGTTTTGACAGATTGCGTGAGCACAATAGGATAAACGGATGGCAGCATTTGTGTTAGAATAATATTTGGCTGTAAGGTGGCCAGCCTGACCGAGCGTTGTCTGTCAAGTGTAACTTCCATGTTAAAATCTCGTTAAATTAGCTTTAATTAATTAACACTTACTTTTCCATGTGCCTGCTATATAACCAAACTCTGCTGCCACAAACGCATGCTAATATAAGATACGTAAATCACAGCATAAAAAAATGGTCTCTCCGCACCACTGTGTAAAAACAGTGGGCTGCATGTAATCCGCTGTCCTACACTGCACTGCATTGTTCCTTTTTTTTCTAATACGTGTGTGTACAAAAACACTGATCAGTCAGTCCCACAATAATTGATTTAAATTGCCTAACTGCCAGCCCCTGCTTACAAGGACGGTTTAGCCAATCCTGCAATGATAATATCAAATTATGGCTAAATCAGTATCGCGGGTTATCAATAACAAAAGCTGCTGCAGCAGCAGCGCCGAAATGATATTATATGTAATGATTTTTTGTACACACGCATGCCATGAATGCTCTTTGGCTAGCAAGATTATTTTGCCATATGTGGTAGCCAGCGCCATAAGCTAAATTGGTTTTTTTTTCTTGCTATTAAAATTCGTTTACTTATTTATCTTATCTCTCACGGCTTGTATACAACTCACAACCTGTCACACGGTACGAAAACGGAAGCAAGGAAGCTACTATTCTTAACCCATACAATAATAATATCATAATTCATCATCTCAATAATTCGCTTTTTTCTGGTAGAGTATAAATATTTCTGTCTTTCTCCTTTTTTTAGGACATCATATGTCCCTGGAAAAAAAATATTCAAATATATATTTATTAGTTTATTTATTTTAAAAAAAAACTGAGAAAGAAATAGGGAAAAACAATCACAGTGTTAATCTACATTTCACTTCGTCCATTATCTTATCTGTCTACTTGGTCATCTGTATTTCGTTCTATCTTACCCCACAATGGCCTTCTTATAACTTCTTGTAGATATAGTCACCCTCTATTAACAATTTCAAGAATTGCATTTTCCTGCCACCCACCAAGTCAACCATTTCAGCATAACGTGGAGTTCCTCTTTTAATATATAACTAAGAATCAATAATTACGAAAGAGAAGACATTGTTATTCCAAAGAAATACCACAATATATCAACAATAGTATCGCAATCCAATTATTATGCTATTTACCCCCACAAGCTTGAGAAAGAATAATAAAAGTTTTAAATACTACACCGACTTTCAGTAAGGCAATATACTATATTCTATTACTATATTGATAGTTCACCAATACTTGATCCAGCATCCCTTCCAAATATATTATTACATTTTATTTCCCTGAACTTCTCCTTGCATCTTTGTTCCTAGGTTATTCATTTCTTTCACTTCTTGTTTCTAATATTTTAAAATTTTCTTGTTTTTTCATTTCAATTCAAAAATATACTATGAACTTCAATACTACAAATTCCATAACAACCAACTCTCCCGCTCAACAGCAACAACAACAACACCACCAAATACAACACCAAATACAGCAACACCCAATACAACACCAAGTACAGCAATACCAAATACAACACCAAATACAGCAACGCCCAATACAACACCAAATACAGCAACAACAAATACAACAACAACTGATAGATAATTCGCAAAATAATCAACAACTGCATCAAATATCAGCCACAGAATATTACCCTGCAACTAATGCTCCGAATTCTTCATCATTGATATCAATATCAAATTCAAATACGACTCAACCAATAGATAACAATAATATGCACTATAATAGATCTTCAGTGGCCACATTTCCTCTGCAATCAATTAATACCGCTAGTGGTTCCACTGCTAGCACTACTGGTCAATATCCTTATTTTGCTAATAACAATAATCATCATTTCTATGACCTGCTGCAACAACTTCCTTATAATAATGCTGCAACAATTAATAACAATAGTAATACTAACCATCAACAACTGCAACAGCAATATTTCACCCCATCTATTTATGATAATATACTCGCCAGGAATAGCATGCAGTTATACAATAATAATAATCTTGCTCAACAAACCAATTCTCCAGCGGTTATAAATTCTACTTCTCTTAATCCTAGTCATATTAGCGATACAGGCAGTTCTTCCAATGAGAAAAAGAAACGCCCAAGAAGAAAGCACGATGAAATTGAAAGATTATATGTTTGCAGCTATAAAGATTGTAGAAAAGGTTATGGGACTCTCAATCATTTGAACGCACATGTTCTAACACAAAATCATGGTTCAAAAAGGAAACCTGAAGAATTTAAAGAATTAAGACAACTTTTGAGAGAAAGAAAAAAGAAAAAACAGCAAAAATTAAAGCCAGTTGAATCTGCACAACCAGCAGCTAGGAATTTGGGTAATTCAGATTATGCGATTAATGCTAAAAATAGCACAGGTAGTAGCAGTAGTATTAGTACTCCATATTTGACACGGACTGGTATAAGCTCAACTAATGGATACAACTTAAACTTGCCATTTCAGCAAATGTCCATTCCCCCACAACAACAATCGCATTTATTTCACGGTCGGCAACAGCAATTACACCATCCATATCTTCTCTACAACCACCAACCGCCATATCAACAATATGCGTATCAACATAATAGCACAGGCAACATTGCTACATCCACAACAGATGATACGTCTCACCGTGTTCAGCACCTTCATGGTAATTCATCAAGTGCTGTTCCTTCTAATATCACTATGCTTGGCCAACAAAGTTTATCTTTACCTCAACTTTACTCGGGTTCTATTGGACATTCCGCTAGCAATTCGTCTTTACCAAATTCTACTGTTACCAATGCTAGTGATAACAGTATTAATAATAATCAGAATTCTTTCGGAAGTAGTATCGTTACTCCTACTACTACTACTTCCATTTCCGCTAAAATTTTGAGTAACGATAATAATAATAGTTTGGGAACTGGTTCGAATTTGGCTAGTTCAAATAATATCGGCAATAGCGCTGGTGAGCATGATGAAAATAACAATGATAATACTAATACTAATGGTAGGAAACAGCAGTACTCAAGATCGGCGCCAAATTTGTATGGATAATTTAAAGTGCTTTGCTATTGTTTTATTTAGTCTTAAGTTATTCATTATCACAGTCCTTCTTGGCTATGCTTTTATTTTGCTATACACAAGCATTACTATGGTATCACTTCATTTTTGAGATCTTCTCTATTTTATTTCCTATGTATTATGTTATAGTTATATTTTTTGGTAATTATAATACTAGACTAATCATTCTCGTTTTTTTATTTGTTGGTTCAGGTTTTCCATCGTAATTTTGTTTTTGCTAATTTATTCTTTAAAAATGAATAAAAGGAAAAGAATACATTTAATAAAAATAAAAACTAAAGAAAAGAAAAGAACAGTTTTTTTATACTGAACTTCATCGCTGAGCTAGTAGCGTTACGAAGGTTTTCTCATTTTCCACAAAAAATAATAACAGTAAACAAAGTAAGAAATCTTTTAAATTAACTTTGATGAAGGTAGGTTATATTTGTGTCTAGACTATAGAAAGCTTTTTATAAATAGCAAACCAATGAATTATATTACTTTATAATATAAGGCAGAAAAGAGGGTAATCATCGAATGAAAAGATAGAACAAAAAACTAGAAGTGTAGTGGAGAAGAATGTCGAAATTATTAAAAAAACAGGGGGAAATGATAATTTTTAAATGCTTAAAATGAATTAATTAAAGTTGATACTTATGCATGCTCGCTTGCTCAAAATTGATCTCCTACAAGAAGAATACAAGGGCCACAACGGATAAGACAGTTGCACCAACTTTAGCAGCAGAGAAAACACCGGCGGCAACATTAGCGGCAGCGTTTTCATTAATTGTCACAGCAGGTGCAATTTCAGAAGAACTTTCGCTTTGTTCAAAAATGCTGGAACTTTCATCAGCAGGCACAATAGTGGTGTATGAGGAAGGTGCAGTGTATGTGGTCAGGGATGGAATCTTGGTGCAAATGTGTTCAGAACAAGAAGTGATTGTTATAAGTTCGGTAGTTTCATGAGAGACAACAACAACAGAAGTGGAAAATAATCCGGCACCACCGACAGTAGACAAAGCCGCTTTACCGTCATTACCTACGGCAGCTTCTGCAGCAGCAGATGCAGCAGATGCGGATGCAGCAGCAGATGCAGCAGCAGCATCAGTTGGAGATGAGCCGGTACTAGAAACAGAAGCTGAACCCGTTGCATCGGTGGTTTGAGGATCGGAAGATGAAAAAGTACTACTCACCGAAGAGATAGCAGATACTGGGCTGATGACAGCTTCAACGTAAACAGAAGTACTGGTGAAATTGGTAGCTGTGACGGCGGTAAAAGCAGTGCTAGCTAAAAGGAATAAGTTGGTGAAATGCATTTTGAATTTTGTATGTTTTGAGGAGATAATTATTAGGTTTAAGATAGTTGAAGATTGATTTTGAGCTTTGTAATGAGAAAATAGAAGAAGCCGAAAACTAAATTTGTAACAGAAAGGGAAAGCAAGAAGTAAAGTGGAAAAATTGGTCAGTATTTATATGTGGGACAAGATTTATGAATAAGCGAAAAGAGTAAAGGTGAGCTTTTAATCTAATCGAATAATATCATGATTCGCGTGTATTACTCGATATGGTTGCCTAGTGGACGGATGCAATGCATATACAATAAGAGATCTTCTATAAAGGGATTGAGATGTTGTGTTTCTGGCATGCAAATTAACGAACTGTGCAGTTTTTAGAATCTGAATTATGTTCAAAAAGGAACTTGCTCTTTTTACAAGTAATATTTTGATATTTTGAAGCAAATCAGGAAAGCAAATATCTGCAGAAGTGTGACTGAACCCCCCTATTATTGTTGAAAATGTATTGATAGATCTGTTAGCATCTGCAGTAGATCTCTAGAAAAGCAATTAGGGGTGGTTTTTGAGTCCGGGTAGCACATTACGGCTGGTCTAGATGCAGGGTGCTGCAGGGTGCTGTATTCATTGTGGCTCTTTACAGCGTCTCGCTGCACATTGAATCTTAAAGAGAAGTTTTTTCGTCTGAAAACAGCTGACCGTGTGCAAAAAAAACAGACGTGGCTAACATCGATCTGTTCATTTCGGCGCATATATATCATGTTTCTTTTCCTATTACAGTTTTTTTTATAGATTAATATAGAGTGATTCTCTAGAGCTTTGTGTTATTGCTATTGCTTGCATCGTTGTAATTAGTTGTTTTCATAAAAAAAGCAAAAATAGAGAGAAAATAGATTTATTCGTCATACAAGTTATAGCAAGGTCCTCAACATCTTTTAGCGCGCACTGAAAAGTGGTTTGATGATGCTTGCTGAAAATTTCCATTCTTAGAAGCACATTCAAACACTTACTTTAATATTCACATTCACTGCCTTTTGTAAGCCAGAACTCTCTCTATATGAAAGAATCCCAATGCTATTATCCGAGAAGTAACTTGCGAATCATACGTTAGCCAGCGATGAATACTCAAAGCATGTTTCAGTAACGCTAATGCTGTGCTATTAACCTTCTTTATGGTCAGCTATTCACAGTAAGTTCAACTATGGTTTGTAAAATGTAGACGCTCAGGCAATAGCAAGTTGAAGAAGAACCCTAAAGTTGTAACTTTTTGCAGGTTACTGCTTCACGTTCTGCATTATTATGTAGTGTAAATCTATGTACAAAGACCAAAGCTATAAAGCATAATTGGGGCGTATAGATATTGTTGATGTATTACTTTATTGGTGTATGGGTTTATATAGATAAAGATGTTAACACATAACGTATTGTCCAATGTTTTGGCTCTGGAAGAAGTCTCCCCCTAAATAAAACGTCGATAAGAAAAAAGCAACTGAACAAAAAAAAAAGAGAAAGAGATGTCTTATGCCACTAAGATCAGATAGATATGAATATTTTTATCGTAGTAAAATGCAATGGCCACTGGGCATATTTGAAAACATTATTAATTACCATCCTTAGCAGCAAGTATCATGTCGATTGAACCGGTAGTTACGTCCTTCTTGGACACTGACTTGTACAAAATTACGATGCATGCTGTCATTTATAAGAATTTTCCAGAGATTCCTGTGAAATATAAATATACCAACAGGACAGCGGGCATGAAATTCAATTCAGATTCCATGGATTGGATTGAAAAACAAATTGCATTATTGGCTGAATTAACTTTCCAATCTGATGAAATACAATTCCTCAAAGATAAAGTGCCATATCTTCCAGATGATTATTTTCAATACCTTACCACATTCAAGCTTGATCCAATTAATCAAGTCGAATACAAACCTGATTATACTACCGGAGATTTTCAATTAAATATCAAAGGATTGTGGGTAGACACCATTTTTTATGAGATCCTTTTATTGGAGTTAATTTCTGAGGCCTATTTTAAGTTTGTCGATACTGCTTGGAATTATGACGATCAAGAGCAGTTGGTGATCTCCAAGTTGAAAAAATTGTATTCCAATAGTATAGTTTTCAGTGAATTTGGGACTAGAAGAAGAAGATCTCACCAAGGCCAAGATCTTATAATTAAAACAATGGTGGATTACACGAAGAAAACTCAGTCGGAAGACAAACAAAAATTATTCTTGGGAACATCCAATGTTTTGCTAGCTAAAAAATATAATCTAAGACCTATAGGTACTGTGGCGCATGAATGGATTATGGGTGTAGCTGCTATCAGCCAAGATTATATACATGCCAACAAATTAGCAATGAAATATTGGGTGGATACCGTAGGTGCCAAAAATGCAGGATTAGCATTGACTGACACGTTTGGTACTGAGGCATTTTTGAAAAGCTTTATAAATACAGAATATATGGACTATTATTCTGGATTCAGACAAGATTCTGGGGATCCTTTAAATTATGTTGATTTATTGAAAAACGAGTTATACGACTCCGGAATCTTGCCTAAGTTTTCTAAAGTAATTTGTTTCAGTGATGCTTTGAATGTTGATAAATGTATCAAGATTGCCAAATATAGTATCGCAAATGGATTCAAGTGTAATTTTGGTATAGGTACGAATTTCACTAATGATTACATTAATACTGAAACTAAAAAGAAATCATCACCATTAAACATAGTGATTAAGTTGTCGGAATGTGATGGACATCCAGCTATTAAAATTAGTGATAATTTAGGTAAAAACATGGGAGATAAAGATATTGTTAGTAAAGTTAAACACGAATTACGGTATCAGGAGAAATTGTTTAACAACGATGAGACTCACAGATGGTAAATTATCATTATCAATATATTATTTCATTTTTTTTTCATTCTCTCTTGGAAATAGTAATGTAGTAGTAATTGTTAAAAATCAGCTTTCCATGTATGCTGCAAAATCAAACTGGCCAAGTCCGGATTTGGGTCTATTACCCATTTAATAATGATCTGAACACCACTAGAAATTTGATTTTTTCTCTTTAATGTCAAAAAATTTATCAAAAAACTTGCATTCAAGATAGCTTTTGTTTGTGTTCTCGGCCTCTGATTGGCAATTGACGTGATTATCATGCTAAAAATAATAAAACGTGCAGGTAAAAAAAACGCGGTGCGTTTAAAAATTTCTTAAGATTTTTTAAATTTGAGTAAGAAAGCGACAACAACAAAAAAACAAGTTTCGTAATCATTTGAATATTTTGACTGCTGATTGTGTTGTTTTCATATAATATTTGACAATCTATATATTTCAAATCCATTTATTATCTTCATATTATAGTAATCAGCAAAGCATAACAAAGCAATCACGTTAAGCCTTGTTGTCTTTTTGTTTTGATACATTCATCATGAAGGTATGTTTCATTTAGTTACTTTATGGTAATTTCGTTGATCGATAGAAAACAAGGGGCACACGTTGTGCTGACTAGTGACGCGTACCTGTCAGAATTGTCAACAACTAGAAAAAGTCCTAGATATTCTAAATAATCCTACTTATTAGATCAATTTAAAAAAGCCTATATTAACAAAGTTAAATTTCCTTTTTAACCATTTTATAGTTCATTGATGAATTTGATATAGAACTTGTCAATCAAGCGCTCCATTTTGAAACGTCTGATTGCAGAATTCAGGGAGGCTGCGATTTGTTCTCGACTGAGCCAGTGGATTCCGACAAAAAGCTTTACAGAACAATAGACAACCATTTGAACAATTTATTAAAAGAGTCTGCAGAGGTAACTATCAACCCGCCTGCTGAAAACCCATATTATCCAAGATCCTACTCTACAAATGGAAATGAAAAACGTTCAGATCTGTTTAATATCAACGAATCGTTGGTAAAGAGAAGAAACTCCGATATTTCAACGTTTTCCAAAATAATACTAAGCATGGAAAATGATGATTCTGACAATCATGAGGAGAAAAGAAGATCATATAGTTCAAACGCGAGTGATTCAGCAAAACCACAATTGTCAAAATCGGACGATGGCAGATCATCTGATGATAAAGTAAAAGAGAAGGGTGTGTTCAAAGAACCCGAATTGCCACCTATTAGAAAAGGTCGCAGAAAATCTCTGAAAAGAAGTGACAAAGATAAAGATATTCTAATACAAATGAGACGTTCAAATTCTTCCAATACAACTGGAACTAATGCTTCATTTGATGACCAACAAAGCACACCTCCTAATAATAACACGTTATTCGAATTAGTAAATCAAAGTCCCTTTGGCCCATTGAATAATATCGGAAGCAGGAGAACCTTTGCATATTTGATTGCAGTGTTGAACTGTACCTATCCTGATCATGATTTTTCTTCTTTAGAACCATCCGATTTTAAAAAGACTACTCCATTGGAATTAATTGAGAAATTCAATAATATTTTAATTTCCCTAGGGAAATTACCGATGGAATGGATATGGGATACTTTAAGAAGTCATTTGGATTTATATGAATGTAATGTATTTTATTATAAGCCCTCAGAATCATTCTTGGAAGATGAACCAGGCAGCCTTTGGTCTAAAATGTGGTTCATTTGTAATAAGAAAAAGAAATTAGTATGTTATCTATATTTGAACGCTATTAAACGAGAAGTACCATTCAGAAGCGATGCCATTTATCTGATAATGGGTGCAGATAATAAGAGAAGAAAATCTATAACGATAGATGATGGATATGATGATGATGATGATTCATTTGATGAATATGATTATGATACTGAAGAAGCATTAATGTCGGATATTGATGAAGAGTAGTTGTCATACATAGATGTATTTTCAATTTTATTTTCTGTATAGCTTCATTTCTAACGTAAAGAGGATTTTTTTTTTATAATGATATTTAACTGGATAAATATACTACTTTATCGTTTCATACTATGATTTTCCGCTGTCAAGCCTATGCACTATATAAAGTATTATTTAAACTTATAACTGGCTCAAGATCGGTTCTCAAGCTTGGAAACTATTCTTGCCTCCATTCTATTTTTTTTTTTTTTGCAATTATTAAATATTTCTACATTTTCACGACCTCCCCTATAATCTTTTTGATTCTCATAAAATAGTTAAACAATGTTGTTTCAACTCAAAGTCAATTTTAAGGTTTTTGAAAAGAAATTGATGAAAATCTCGTTTTTTTTGCAATTATTTTTTTATTATTGCTATTTGTTTTCTTCATTAATTCTAAACTGGAAAAAACTGAATTGTATCAATAAAAAAATTATAAAGTAAGAGAATAGTTAACTGAACATATATAAATATACTTTTTGATGCTATTAAACACATATGAGCAAACGGTAAAGTGAAAAAGGTTGATTCATTCACAAACTAAATTAATACAATTTCGAGGTTAAGGTACTTCCGCAGAAGTCAATTCACCGCAAATTTCAGATTTTAGGCCCAAAATTGCATATATAATTTAAAAACATGAGTTAAATATTAAAAAGATTCACACCTTGTATTTATGGATGAACTCTCTTAGGATCTCTTGGGAACAAACTAGCCCTTCTAATGTTTTTCAAACCAAGGAAGAACATAACTACTCTTTCCAAACCGATACCACCACCAGCATGTGGAGGACAGCCGTAGGTAAATGCATCAACATAATCTTTCATGCCTGGTCCTTCTGGATCTAATCCAAATTCCGTCATCCTAGATTTTAACATTTCAGAATCATGAACTCTTTGAGCACCCGACAAAATTTCTTCACCTCTCATAAAAAAGTCATAAGAATTAGAAACCTTTGGATTAACAGGATCAATCATGGTGTAGAATGGTCTAATAGTACTTGGGAATTTATCTAAGATATAGAAATCGGTATTGTATTTTTCTAAAACAATTTTACCTAAAAGTTTTTCATCTGGGGTAGATAAGTCGTCAAATTCACTTAATTCAGTTCTACCACCCTCAGTTCTCAATAATTCAATACCTTCTTTGAAAGTTAATCTAACCATTTTTTCGGGAATTTTGAAATCTTCAACAGGAAATTGTCTTCTAACAACTTCAATTTGTTTCTTGTATCTAAGGTTCAAGTTCTTAAAAATGAAAATGAATAAATCAGACAAGACTTCCAACACTTCATGGTAGTGGGATTCAAAAGCCATTTCCAAATCTAAACCAGTAAATTCAGTTAAATGTCTATGAGTATTGGAGTTTTCAGCTCTGAAAACTGGACCGATTTCAAAGACACGTTCGAAATCCGCAGCAATACATTGTTGCTTATATAATTGAGGAGATTGAGCCAAGTATGCCTTTCTGTTGAAATAAGTAACTTCAAAAACGTTGGAACCACCTTCAGAGGGAGCACCTAATAATTTCGGGGTATGGATTTCTCTAAAACCTTTATTCATCAAAAATTCTCTAAATAATTGACAAATACCTGCTTGAATATCAAAAATGGCTTGGTTAGTAGCTGTTCTTAATTCAATGACCCTATTGTCCAATCTAGTGTCTAAATTAACAACTGGTAATCCTAATTTTTCCGCTTCTTCTTCAGTTCTAGAGGCATCTTCGATCAAAATCGGTAATTGAGGTAAAGTCTCAGAAGTTATATATAATTCGGTAATTTCAATTTCGTAATCAGAAATGCTACAGGACTTAATTGGCTCATTTGGTTTTCTAACGTAGCCTTTAACAACAACAATGGATTCATTGTTAACGGAGCCAGCAAATTTTAAAAAGGATTTGGAAACTTTATCGTTCTTCTTCAAAATAGCTTGAATAGTTTCAGTTTGTTGTCTGAAAATAATGAATAACAAGTTAGCAGATTGAGGTCTAGAGTTTTGAAATCTGGCTCTAAATTCAACAAGTTTGTCAACGCTGGAATCAGATAATTCATGGAACCTAATTCTTGGGTTGGTCAAATGTTCGGTTGATTGAATCAATTTCTTGCCATAAAGGCCCTTGGAGACATCGTTAGCAGCATCTGCAGCTTCCTTAGCAGCTTTTTCTTGAGCTAATTGAGCCGCACGTTCAGCCTTCTTTCTTTCCTTCTCACGTTCTTTTTCTAATTTTTTAAGAGCTTTCTTGGATAATGGTTGACCGTCTGGCCCTAAAACAATTTCTTGTTCTTCTTTTGGAGCATCAGCAGAGACAGATAATTCTTCGGTTTTCTTTGTGATATCTTCGGCAGACATTTTTATTTTATATTATATAAAAATTGCTGAAATAGATAAATATGGCAATTATGATAAATGATTACACTAATTTATATTAAATATTTACCGTAAAATAGATCAAATACATAGCCATTAATCTTCAACAATTTTTTCAACAGTAAAAGTCAAAATCAGGAAAAAGAAAATTTTTTTCCGTGCTTATTACTCATTTGAAATGATTAGTATACTATGTCTTTGACATTTTTCACTTTGCACCCGTGCTTCTATCCATATGGTTATGAATTTTTTTGACATGTATTTTGAATTTGGTACTACTCAAATTCGAATTATTGCCACTTTATATTAATATTACTCCAAAAGCTTGATACCTTCATTGTTTCAAATTTGATATATATACAATTGATGGCTAATAGATAGCTTCGAAACTCTGAAATTTTTTTATTTATTTTTTGTTTAACTAATGATGAGTATTGAAGAACTTACTTCAGAACAGACTGAAATTTACACTTGTTTTAAGGAAATCACCCAATTTGATGATAACGACAACGAAAAGATTTTGGGATTGTTGAAAAACTGTCAGTGGAATTTGGAGGCTGCTATTCCAAGGTTTTTTGACAACAACTTTGATTTCCCTGAAACTCGACCTGCTATTCCAGCACCTTCTAGGCAGCCGATTGTCAGTGACGATTTCCAATTCAGTTTTGATCAAATGAATCGTTTTGATTCTCGTCGTAGCTTTCCTAAAGCAAATAAGCTCCCTTCAAACTGGCCATTCAAACACGGCATCAAAATAAATAATAACGAAAAATTCGCAATCATGAATGATGGCGTCAGTATTAATTCTAATTATTTGATCTTTATCTTTATGTTACTCCCAAAAGCAGTCACTTTCATTTTGTTGAAATTTACTGATTTAATTACATTTTTATATTATAAAATTTTTCAGAAAGATAAAGGAAGATTCTCACATAATGGTCCAATGTTCATATATGATCCAAGCAATAAAGAAGAAAACGAAAAAGATACTAATAAGAAATTCTATTTTAAAGAATATTTCGAAGAGAATGTTTTAAAAGATACTTCTGATGAATCTTTACCGATTCTTAATGATCAATATGTTGATTTCAATCAAGCTTATGACATGGCAAAAAGTGAATTGAAATTTTTAATAATAATTTTAATTGATACTATCAATAATAAAGAATCTTGTGATTTCATGTTGAAAAAATTCTTGGGTTCTCAAAGCATTCAAAAAATTGTTAAAGACAATATAAATGGTAAAGAATTTCTTATTTGGGGTACAGACATCAATTATTTGGAAGGCTATTTGATTGGTTGCAAGTACAATTGCAAAAGAACTCCGTACATTGCCTTAGTTGGTAATGTTTCTACGTATGGTGAAACTTTTCCAACTATGTCACTTATAAAATACAAGAATTTGAATCTTACAGATGATGATTCTAAACTTGATATTGATTCTGATTTGGGAGGTTTCATTAAATCGATTGATAGATTCGCTCCGCAAATTATTAATCAAAGAATAGATAAGGATGAAAAAGATTTTGAACGTTTAATGAAACAAGAACAAGATAATGCATATTTGCAAAGTTTGCAAAATGACAAGATGAAGAAGTTTGAAAAGGGAATGAAACTCAAAGAACTTGAAACTAAGAAAGTAGCAGCATTGAACAAAAAATTGGCCAAATATAGATTTATCAAGTATTTAATTCAAGAAATGACTTCCAATTTTGCTGACATTATATTAAGCAAAGATAATGTTGCTACTTATAATAATAAAATTATTGAAGGGTCTACACAATGTGTCACATTACAATTCAAAATCTTACAATCTGGGGATAAGTTTGTTAAAAAGATGAGTAACCAGCATACGTTAAATGATATTTATTTGTATGTCTTGTTAAGACTAATCATAAAAGAATTGATCAAATTGGGTAGATTTGATTCTAAGCTGGAACTTATAGATCATTTCAAATCATTGAATCTTAGTCAAAACTCAGAAAATATAGATAATGATAACAAATTCAAATTTGAATTAAATTCCCCCTTCCCTAGATTTAAAGTGGAACAATCGAATGAATGTACTATATCAGACGTAAAACAATTAGCTCCATCTTGTAGTTTACTTGTGGAATATGATTTGGATTTCAATGATCAATTTACATTCATCTTGAATAACATAGATGATTCACAGTTGGAAGGTATTTGTTCGGGAGATATCCTTACTATTGACTCTATCAAAGATGAGGAGATAAATTTGGATTAATTTATTTTGACTAGCGAGTATATATATATATATATTGTTAAGCAATTAACTAATAGAATATTTAAAAATGAATTCATTTATTTACTTGGTAAGGATGTTGTGGCTTTTGTACATGCAATATTATATAACAAAGAAAATTTAATGTTTATTTGGAAAATATATAAAAAGAGGATGTTTATTTTTGTGTTCTCAACAAAAATATCATATTCTCAAAAAAAAGAAAATAATAATAATAATAATAATGCTAGTAATACACAGTAATCACCGGTAAAAATTGATGATATACAAAAGGGAAGAATAAATGAAGTAAAATGGTTCTCAGTAAATGGATATTCAACCTTATAATATAACAAGCGGAATGCGTTTGTGCGTATGGTTGCTGGTGACAATAGCAGAGCTAACAAAATTTTGTAAGTAATTAACAGGAATAGAAAACAAGAATTTAAGATTTAGCTAAATGAAGGAAAACTTAAGTAAGCTGTAAGCAGTAGTAATAAAAGCATAAATAAAGTTGAAAAAAAAATCAAACCCATGTAAAAAAACAGACGAAGAGCATTTCAATAGATAAAAAGAGTAATCAAATAATCAGGAAACCAATATAAAGTATTCCTGCAATCATCTAATGATCTTCTTCCATAAGTGCATCATCCAAGTTAAATTCTGAATTTCCAATAAGTATTTCCATCAAATTCTTAGTGTAATCTTCTTCGCCCCCATTAGCATGAACTGTTTTCGCATCATCTAGGTTCAAGTTATCATGACCGTTTCCATTATTGTTATCAAAGAACAAGTTATGTGTTAAACCTGGATTATTAGTCACGCTATTCGCAGACGAAGAAAATGCCTCAGAACCTCCATTTTTGTTGGCATTTAAATATGAAGGTGCAGAAGCATTAGCGGATGCGTTTGGAAAGTTCAAAAACCCACCATTTAGAGCTGCAGACGTTGGTGTTTGCGCTATAGGGGTTTGAACTATCATTGGGCTTTCCAAGGCAGGCGACTGAAGACTACCACCATGAAGAAAGCTAGCACCAGCAAAAGTAGGTGATAACATATCCAAGTCTAAATTGATATGCTGATTGCTTCCATGACTCACAAATTTCTTGTTATTGTTGCTGTTGTTGTTAATCATTAGAAACTGGGATGAAATAGAACCTTTTCTCATTTTGTAAGAGTTTGAAGAGTTTGAAGAAGTAGAAGATGTCTCAGAAGAGAAAGATCCACGGGTGACACTATCTGCTGCAGTGTTAATATTTAACTTCATTTTATTCGGTAAGGAATTGGTAGTGGAAGCAGGTTTTGTTGACTTCATCACGACATCCTTATCGGTATTTTCAGTGCTAGAGGAAGCAGTTCCATTAATGTTTACTGCATTACCACTATTACTGCTACCGCCGTTGCCATTACCTGACATTTTAGAGCCAGTTTCAAAGACAAACGAATAGCTTCTTACTTGCTTAACAGGCGGTGTGGCTACAAAGAAAGGTTTATTTGCAGTACCGCCCAGTTTGTTAAGAGATGGTTTACTTATAGTAGAAGAACTACTATTACTCTTTGAGAAATCAAGAGTGGATGAACATTGATCAAACGAAAAAGTCTTTTTGAGTATCAAACTTGGAGTTGATTGAGCATGCTTCAACTTTGATAAAGAATTTGAATTGTTAGTGGAAGAGGACAACAAAGATTTCGTGTTGTTTTTATTTTTCTTTTTATTCTTAGTAGTAATAGTGGATGTGGAAGATGCAGAATTTATTGAAGATGCGGTAGGAGTAGTAAAAGTGTGAATGTTAGTCTGAGGACTAATTGGTGAACTTGGCCTACTATTACCACTGTTTCTCAACTGAGTCGTTTTCGTAACCAAAGTCGCCTTCGTAATTCTATTGGGAGATGATGTTGAGCCCACGCTACCAATACCCGAAATGGAAGGTTTTTTATTGTCATTAGGACTATTTCCTATAGGAGTCGCAATTGGGGAGTTTGGAGGGAGAAGCTTTTTTAGCTTGCTGATCTCGCTACTGCTACTAATACTAGTATTTGGGGACACGGTGAAATCCACGAGGTTCCCATGATGGTCATCAAAATTCTCAAAGTCTGACAAAGAAACTCCTGGGGTTGAATTCTTCTTTTTCTCTGCAGAATCATTTATCTGGATAGACGAGGAAACTCTCCCCACAGAACTGGAATTGCTATGATTGTTGTGATTAGTGGAATTATTGTTATTGTTATTATTAATGGAGTTGTTGTTTACGATCATAGAATCTGGAGTAGAGACGTTGTTCAATGGTGTGGAGTTTGTGGACATCACATTAGGAGAATCCAAGATACTTCCAGGTTTGGTGAAATCATTTTGGAGAAGAAGATCAGGAAGAAATTCTGAACTGTCTTGATTACTACTAGTATTATTCTTTGTGTTGGTTGAGTCATCTTCGACCATTTGCTGTAGTATTCCAATTGAGTTATCAACATTGAAGTTTGTATTTATATTTGTACTGTTGTTCAAGATTGTATCATCCAAAAAGGAAGATAAATCATCTTTACCGAAAGTCTGATCAAAATTTGAATCATTACCATTGGTAGAATTAAAAAAATTGTAAAATCTCTGTTGTTCTTCCAACTGAATATTGGATTGTCTTTTGTTGTTATTACTTTCCTTCTTTGGAGAAGGCACAATAATGGTAGCATTCTCAGCAACAAAATCAAGTTTGTTCATGTAATCGTCATCCTCATCGTTGCTACTTGTGATATTTGTAGCAGTGGTAGCCGTCGACGTTAAAGAAGACTTATTATTATCAATCATAGCAGAGGAAGAATTCACGGGGGTTGAAATAGACGAACTTGAAGTATTTGCGGTAGCTGAAGACATCACGACATTCTTGGAGCTGTTATTATTCATTAGTTGAATACTGGACAGAATATTATTTGCCAACGATGCGTTTGATTGATTTGCCAAAGACATTTGTTGAGCTAGACGCTGCTGTTGTTGGAATAATTGTATCTGTTGCTGTTGAAATAGAAGTTGTTGTTGTTGTTGCTGAAGATTGAGTTGTTGTTGCTGTTGTTGTCGTTGAATTCCAAAAACTTGCTGTTGTGGTTGTACCTGTTTTTGTTGAAGGTTAGCTTGTTGTTGAGTAGGAATGAGTACAACAGGTTGTTGTTGATGGTTCTGAACCTGTGAGGTTTGCTTATTCTGACTTTGCTGAGTCTGGCTCTGTTGATGTAGTGCATTTATTAGCACAAACTGTTGCAAGTGTTGTTGACCATTTTGGTTTTGATTTTGACCGTTTTGTTGTTGTAAATGTGCATTCAACGGTTGCTGAACAAATCCTGTAGTTCCGTTGGGAAGCGTGACTTGAATCATTTGCAGGACTTGAGGAGCAGTACCTGTACCTGACACAGATGGATTGAACTGTGGAAGCATGTGAGGAGGAATCATATTGGCAGGTATGTGGCCAAGAATATGTGGGGGCGGCGGATGTGGTGGTCCATGACCATGACCATGACCAGCAGCAGCGGCAGCTGCTGCTACCGAAAGTTGAGGAGGGCCCACGTGATTAGGATGATGCATATGCTGGTTCTGAGGAAGTGTTTGAATAAGCTGGGGTCCGTGCGGAGTCATTTGGATCTGGAGAGGGACCGTGGGAACATGGTGGTGTGGAGCGCCAGGCGTTGCCACGGGAGGAATAAATTGAAACTGTGGGTGAAGCTGCTGTTGTATTTTTTGTTGGCCTTGTTGCTTTTGCTGATCCTTAAGAGTACCTGAGTTATCCATTATATCTTCTATCTTCCTCGAAGATCGATGGGAGGTGTCATTTAGCATAGACAGCAGACTCTGATTTGTACTAGTTGTGTCTATTTTCATTGAAAGTTTTTAAGCAGTATGTGGCACCTTTGTTTGTACTGATTAATGATAATATTGGCTATCTATAGCACTTTAACTAAAATGTTTTGCCTTCTCAAAAACAGTGACAAATATTGATAAAAAGAAAGGTGGAGATATATAATATTCAAGCGAATGGGTGGGTTGAGACAGTTTCAGATTATTAATTCATGAAATGAGATAAAGTGAGATCCAAGAAGGAAAAGAACGGAGGTTGTTGAATATTGTTGTTGTTTTCTATTGATAATGAGCTTGGTAACTTTGTGTCTGGTAATAAAACGTGAGTGTATATTTACTTGGCTTGTGTATGACAAATGCGTGGTCTCAAGAAATAGTGGATAACTTTCTGGCTGGTATTCTATTTCCTGGGTGTTTCGAGTATTCTGGCTATTCCTTTTTGCTTTACTAACTAGAATACGCTATAAATGCTGGTACAATCAACAACGGTGTATGAAGGAGGTGATTTGTGGTGTAATAATAATATATACTTATATGGTTATTTATGAATGTGGTTGAGCCAGAGCTTTGGAGGGGTGGATATTCGGTAGAATTAACAAGGTTCGTTTGTTGAGTTCTTCGCTTGCTTAGCTGGCTTGTTGTCTCTAAAACTAAAAATAAAGCTAAACCCGCTGGTGTTAACAGTAAAATTTTTCTAACTGTGTGCAAAAACAAAATCCTGTTTCAGGCTTGAACAAGATGGAAATAAAATATGAGACTGATATTAAAAAAAAAAAAAAAAAGAAAAAGCTCAGACTATCCGCACACGTTTTTTTTGGTTTATTCATGTTTTGGCGTCCGGAACTGTTGGTGTTCTAATGTGTCGATGTCCAGATAATGGCAGAAAAATTTCAACATCGTTTCCCCGATAATAGCCCAGCCAATATTGGCATACATTCTGAAATAACATATAGAACATTCAGAACAAGTTGCTGCCTATTTTCTTCTAAATTACGCCGTCGCTACCTAGCTCCCTTAATACATATATCGTGAACAGTTTTGATCTAACATGAAAGACTCTGTTGTGGTCGCTATATTTGCCGTTGTTATCGTCTCGATTGTCCTTTACTCCAAGTATTTGGATACGCAGCGCGATATCCACCCACTGGCACTTCAGGACCAGGCCAACGTCTCCACCACTAGAAACAGCGGAGAAACGGCAATTTACCGCTCCCAAATGGTGCCTCATTCGTATCCGTTGATTCATGGCTTAAACATCAGAAACAGTTTCAGCTTGAGAGATGGTAATGTCCGTGACGTCTGGAGCGTGGCTCTCGCTCTGGTTCAGCATACTGCTGCAATGAAAGCTGCCGGATCAACTGCCGCTGGCACTAAAGCTGCTGTGTCCTCGATCGTTAATATTAGAGATATCGTCACCGATAATATTAAACCAAATGAAATACGTTTTTACGATAACAATGGTTCGGTGTTATTCAGCAAAGATTACTACCAATTGAACTTTCTGTTTAAAAAGTTGGCCAAGTGCTTTGATTACTGCCTTGATAACCTAGACAGTCATAAGCTTAATTGGAAAATAGGCTCGGTTTTGCCTGTATACACATATCAAAGTTTTTTGACCAGTATGGCTTGTTTCTTGAACAATTTCACGTTTCATACGTTCCATGATTTCTTACCCAAATCTGCCCTGGCCGATTTTTCTTTGGATGTCTTAATTTTACAGCTGAAGGATTTTGGCACAGCTATTCGATTTTATTCTTCCTTTGTTAAAGTGTTCATCATAACTGATATTCTGGATATACCTATGCAATTCAATTTGGTATTAAATGATCATTCCTCGAAAGCGAAATTGCTCACTTGGGATCAATTCATGAATCTCGCTGATAGTGATGTCATCGGCGATTCTGACAGCAAATATCAATATCAATACAATAAGACTTATGATGATTTCATTCCTTTAAGAGAGACGAAGAGTTACAACACTATAGAATACACTAATCAGAACCTTGTCAGTAGCATTGCTAATGAACTTAAAAATGTTCCTTCAAGTGAATCATGGAATGGTAAATCAATGGTATTCTTAGCTGAAGATTCACAATGTTGTTATTTTTACAACAAGATTTTAGCCGCTGTTCTTTCCGGCATGTCAATCAACATAGTGGAACCTTTGAGAAATAATAAAATATTGACATTTGATATTGAACGTGAGTTATTGACTGCTTCTAAGGAGATTAACGAAAAATTAATAAAAACATTGACTATTTTCAATGAAATGCATTCTAAACAGGTTTCATCACAAAACTGTATTGCTGTAATCCCTGGTTACTATTTGAAATGTTATCTTGATCTATCATGTTCGAATATCACATCTAGTTGGTTTACTAATATTTTGAAAAGAAGAAGTGTCAGTTTATTCAAACAAGGCATTCATAATAAATTGGGTGAAGAATCCAAGATTTTCTCCCAATTCGACTTGATATATGCTTATTTCACGAATAACAAGGCAGATTCTAACATTGAATATTACAGTGATACTAATCAATTAAGAGTAATTACTGGAGCCAAGATCATCGCGGAAAGATATCTTTCGGGAACTTCGGGTCCTTTATTGTCCACAAACATTTACGACTACAGACCGTGTGAATACAATTATGATGAAAGCGGTAACAAAAGTTCAATGATTAATAGAGGTGTAGCTTCACAAGTTCTTGAAATGAAATTAATAGATTACAAAGTAATTGGAATAGATTTGAAAGCAGATGATAATAAAGGAGAATTATGTATCAGAGGTTTCAATATTGGACATTGCATAGATTCAGATACACAAGAGACTAGATTTAAAGAAAGTGAAAGAGCTGGTAAGAAAGGCTGGATGCCAACAGGAATATTGGGCCATTTTGACGATGATGGGTGTTTCTATGAAAAATTGTATTCTATTTGAGTATTGTATAATTTTGTGTGCACACATATTATTTTCTCTCTATTTTTTTTTTTTGACTCATTTTTTTTTCATAAGAAAAACTACCAGAGATTATTGTGGCTACTTATTGATAGATAAATAATAAATTTTAGAAAAATTATAAATCAAATTTAGCTGTAATTTCCATGTATTGTATTTCCATTACTTCTCCCGTGTTTTTTTCTTCTAATTCTTTCTAGAAAGCTTATCACATCCAGAAAAATAATAATAATAATGAATACTCAACAGGATTCTCAAAAGTTGGAAGCATTCTTAGCTCAGAAAGGTCCAGCTATGAAACAATGGTTCGATCGTGCTTCTCAGGATAATGCAATAGCCATCAAAAAACCAAAAGCTTTAACTATTGTCGAAGGAAGAAGTGGCATTAGAAGAATTAAGATCCGAAACCATGAAATCCTAGCGGACAGTCCCCAGGAGTGGGCAGGTTACAATTTAGGCGCCTCGGCACCGGAAATTCTACTTGGGGCTCTCGGTGCTTGCTTATCCCATATGTATTTAGTTGTCGCTGGTATTAAAAAGCTACCAATTAATAAGTTAGAGATTGAAACTTCTGGTGAATTAGATTTACGAAAAGGTGGCGAAGGACGTGAAGATGAGGTTCCTGGTATTGATAATATTCATTACGTTGTTCATATTGATTCTGAGTTAACTGATGAAGAATTGGAGAATTTGAGAACCGATGTTGAAAAAGTTTGTCCTTTGTACAACTTGATTAAATCTCCAAACAATATCACTTCAAGTTACGTTAGGATTTCTTAGGTTTACAATAATATTAATTTTTCACTAAATACGTGTGTTATTGTTGTCATTTTTACTGGTATAGAATATTCTAAAAAAAAAACCCCCAGAAAGGTTGAAATTTCACGTGCCATGTTGAATTTTTGACGTATTATCTTTTCTTTTTTTCGTGGCGAAAAGGTAAACAGTAACTTACATAAATCGAATTTATTCTTTGTATAGACATTATGCATTGATACAACAAGTTCCGCTCACTCAACTAAAATAAGATTTCAATTCAAGCAATGCAGCAACAACTGAAGTATCATGACCGAAGATAACTCTAGCATTTGTATCTCTTTGTAATCTTCTAAGTTTTTGTGTAGAGTTATACCATTCATAATGATCTCTCATCAAAAATCCCTGCTTTCTGCCACCATTTTCGTAATTTTCTCTGAAAATTGTATGGTCGGAAGTGAATATCAAAGTTCCATCATTAGGTAAATTGATTTGTAGAATGATTAACCCTGGAGTATGGCCAGGCGACAAGTGAACGGTCAATCCCGAGAATAAATCGACTTGCAGTTCGTTAAACGTATTCCATTGAAGATCCAAATCAATGTAGTATTTCAAATACGATCCAATATCGGATTTAGTGGCTATTCCCCAAACAGCATGTTTTAATTCAATTTCATGAACCCAAATAGTGACATCTTTTCTATCTTTGAAATATTCCAAGCCTCCAGCATGGTCTATGTGCAAATGACCGGCTATAATGTGTTTGATATCTTTGATATCATATCCTGCATTTCTAATAGCAACATCCAATGCCTGCGTACTATCATCTTTATTTACTCGGCAATACACATCAAGAACATCTGATCCCCATTTATCTTCCCAGCCAGGCTTACCTGGTCCAACTTCATACAAAATCAATCCATTTATTGGATGATCGATAAGAACAGTATACATTTGAAGATTTTTCCTTTCGCGGAGTTCCGCATTATTTTTAGTCGATTCAAGCAGAATATTAGCTCCTTCGAAGAAAAAGTTGGCGTCGGCTTCCAAGTTTCCGAGTTTTAGAATGAATACCTTGGTACCCGCTGGTGCAACGTTGGCCACTTTTGATTTAATTATGGATCTTGATCCTTCAGCGTATTCCGTTGACATTTGTATATATTTTTACCTGCAGTCATTCTAAGAGAGACAAAAAAAAAAAGCATAATAATAAAGAATTAAATACACCATACTTATGTGGAAATTTGTCTTCGTTTTAAATACTTTAAATCTGCAAATTTGCAAATTGTGGTTTTGGTCATGGATTCTTATTGTGTAACTCGTGAATTACATAGTGAAAAATCTTTTTTTTCTGACCCCACAGTTTTTTTAATTACCCTTTTAGGAATACTGTAAAGACCGTTAAATCCACCGTTTAAAGTACAGAACAAAATCAAGAAATAGAGTCAAAATTAAGAGGATTCTGATTTAAATCAACAAAAGTCTCTTAAATGTTCATTTTTGGTTCATTTTTTGTTATCGTTTATTAGAATCAGTTGTTTTTTTTTTTTTAACTCACATTGTTATCTTACTAATAACTTCTTTTTTTTTTAACGTATTTCATCATTCAGCACATTAAATAGATGACGGAAAAGAATTCTATTGATTATATAGAAAAAAATTATTCTGATAATCTAACAGAGGACGAAAGAACTCTCATTAGATTAGGATACACGCCTGAGTTCAAAAGAGAATTAGGTTTATGGAGTATTTTCTCTGTGTCTTTTTCTGTTATTGGGTTGTTGCCTTCAGTTGCTGCCACCCTTTTTTATGGTGTTGGCTATATTGGAATCCCAGGGATCTCGTGGGGTTGGCCTATCGCCTGTAGTGGTATCTTTTGTGTGTCATTATCTATGGCTGAATTATGTTCAAGCATGCCAACATCTGGTGGTCTTTATTATGCAGGCGCAGTTTTGGCTCCAAAAGAGTGGAAAGCTTTGGTATCTTGGACTATTGGTTGGAGTAACTGGTTGGGACAAATCACTTGGGCTCCATCTATTAACTTTTCATTGGCCAATTTAATTTTAGCATTAGCCCAAATGAATAACGACAAATTCCAACCTGAAAAATATCAAGTTTACTTGATTTCTATTTTATTGATGTTTATTCATGGGATAATGGGATCTGTGCCTACCAGATATGTGGCTAAAATTAATAGTTTGGGCTCATTTTTAAACATTGCTGTGATTCTCATTGGCTTCATCATGCTTTTGGCAGGGAATAAAAGATCAAGTCCTAAATGGAATTCAAACTACCAGGTCTGGCAAGAATTTTCCAACCAAACTGATTGGCCAGATGGAATAGCTGTGCTTATGTCATTTCTTGCAGCTATCTGGTGTATAGCCGGATTTGATGGATCATTTCACTTATGTGAAGAATGTACTAATGCGTCCACTGCCGCACCATTATCTATTGTTTTGACCACCGGGTTGGCATCCACTGTTGGCTGGGTATTGATGTTGGTAATATCTTACACCATTGTGGACTTGGATGCTGTTGTGAGTTCGGATATCGGACAGCCATTTGCTACATACTGTGACCAGTTGATGGGTAAGAAGCCTGCACTTGCATTGCTTTCGTTAATAGCTGTTTGCCTCTTCTTTACAGGACAGGCATGCGTGGTCACGGCCAGCAGAGTAGCCTATGCCTATGCTAGAGATGGGTGTTTTCCGTACTCGAACTTCTGGCGCCAAATCAACAAAACCACCAGAACCCCAGTCAGGTGTGTTTGGGGGAACGTTTCTATCGGGATCTTGATTTTGTTGCTATTATTCAACACAGAAGCGATTTCGGCCATCTTCTCGCTCGGCGGTACTGCTGCTTACGTCGCCTTCACTATTCCTGTTTTGTTGAAATTGGTGTCGAAAAACAGATTCAGACCGGGACCCTGGAACTTGGGCAGATACAGCACACCGGTTGGTATTTACGCCTGTAGTTTTGTTTTGTTGATGATTCCAATCTTGTCGTTTCCGCAAGTAAGAGGCTCGGACTTGAGCGCCCAATACATGAACTGGACTTGCTTGGTGTACTACGGCCCTATGGGTTTTGCATTGTTGTGGTTTTTCGTCGATGCAAGAAAGTGGTTTGAAGGACCTCGGGTCAGCAAGGAGCATTTTGTTAATTGACGGTACTCACAGCAACGCTAAGCCACCGGAGCAATTTTTCAGCCCGTTTCTTTATTCTATTCTCACTGTTTCTTTTCTCTCATTAATACTAGTTATTTTTCAAATGCAATTTATTGTTTTTTAATCTATTCTGTGTAGCCAAGCCATTATTGCAGTATCTGATATTGATAAAAACTGTGAACGCCTTCTCTCGAGAGTCTTTTCGCAGCTGAGTCGAGATCTTGACAGCCGACTGTGGTGGTTTGGCGAGTCTCGTGCACGCAGGAACATATTATTTCGCGCATGCACCACAGACTCCACAATTCTGCCGCCTTAGGCTCCGCCGCCACCACCACAGTAACCTGTGCTAAAGCCTCATGTCTGACAAGGATTAATGTGTGGCGAATATTGTGAGTAGTTTGGCTATTGCGGTCATGAATAATTACGATATTCGTTTGCTGGATGCTTACTAGAATAATACCTTGGGCGCCGGGCCGCGTCTGCCGATAAAGCTCTCGTGGTACTAGTGGCAGAACGTCATATCCGTATAATCTTCAAAAGGATCAGTGGTCTTGGCTGATATTGACAAATTTAGCTCCCGATATATAAGGTCTCTCTGGCCTCCTTTGCCGACCACTTCTGCTAAAGAAGAAGAAGAAGAAGCAGTGTGTGCATTTCCCATATTGTCTACGAGCCTTTCACTCTGCTTAGATCTGTATTTCTTCTGCCAATTGTTCACGACATAGTTCTTGCCCCAGCCTCATAAATGACCTTCAAAAATATAGCCATCATTGGCGGTGGCCCTGCTGGTATCTCTGCTGCTAAAGCCTTGGGCGAAGAGCCGTACGACTTTCAGTCCATCGATTTGTATGAAAGACAGACACTGTTGGGCGGTATTTGGAACTATACTCCAGGCAATAAGAAGCTTTTGAAGCCTTCGGTTCCGCACAGCGATGTTCGAGCCGGTAGTTCGTCCTACGATGCTCCAGATGATCATAATGCCAGAAACTTGGAAAACAACGGCTATTTGTCTCCATTATATGAACATCTAGAGACTAATGTTCCCAAAACTGTCATGGAATTTAAGGATACGCCTTTTCCAGATACCTGGGAGACTTTTCCAAGCAGAAATCAGGTCACGCAATACTTACACAGCTATGCTGGTACGATAAATAAAGACAAAGTCAATATTAGATTGAATTCAAAAGTTGAAAACGTGACAAAAAATACCGGTTCTAATATTTGGAGTGTCACAGCCTATGATTATCTAACAGGTAAAACTTCCACTCGAGAGTACGATGCTGTCGTTGTTTGTAATGGTCATTTTGACACTCCGTTCATTCCTGATGTTGATGGTTTAAAAGATTGGAATGCTAGAAATAAGGATTCAGTTATTCATGCAAAGTTCTACAACAGCCCAAAAGATTATATTGGCAAGACCGTATTGGTTGTTGGAAATTCATATTCAGGTGTAGATATAACTACCCAGCTTTTAACGGTTGCTAACAAAGTTTATCTTTCATCCAACAGTTCTGAAAGAACCGCCATTTATAAAAACCTGCATTTTAATTATGTTGATACAATTTCCAAGTACAATGATGACAACTCTGTAATCACCAGCACTGGTGAAGTTTATAAAAACATTGATAAAATTATCTTTGCTACTGGTTATTTGTATGATATTCCATTCCTAAGCACTTATAAGGATCAGTTAATTGATCAAGATGGTAAGAAAATTAAAAATTTGTACAAAGATATCTTTTTCATCTATGATCCATCTTTAATTTTTGTTGATTTAAACAATGAAGTTCTTCCAAACCCATTCAGTGAAGCTCAGAGTGCTTATATTGCTCGAGTTTTGAGTGGAAGATTACGATTACCTCCGTTGAAAAATTTAAAAGAATTGTACAATCAAAGACTCGAACAGCAAGCCACTGAAAATCCTGGAAGATTCCATTACTTGGTATTTCCTAAAGATATTGATTACATTGAAGACTTACAAGACATTGTTAATTCGGTTAATGATGGTAAAGGCGGTGCTACTAGTATCAAATGGCCAGCTGAACGTCGTGAATTAAGAAAAAATTGTTTGAAATTAAAGCAAAATAGATTGGACAAAATTGTTAATCATGCTTTGAAACTAAGAGATCAAGGAACTCCTTTTTATCTTTTGAGAGACACTAATGCAGACTCTTCTTCTTCTAAACTTTAGATATTATATTTTCTTACATTATTGTATTACTTATTTTATATTCAATAAATATTTATTTCATGAACATTACTTGAATTCTTATGGTTCTTTTCGAATTCTAAATTGCAGACCAGGATATTTTCTCACGACAAATCCGCTAATACAAAAGAAATTTTTAATACAAATCTTTCTTAATACCTCTTTTTATTAACTGCAAGTGGTACAATATTTATAGTTTTAAAGATCTTCTTTACAATATATTGATAAAATAATAATGAATTGTTCATTAATAGAAAAAGGTTATGCAAACCGATGATGAATAGAAAAGAATGATTAGTAAGAAAAATGAATATTGATTAGTCCCTGTCCTCATTAAAAAATGGCTCAATTCCTAGTAAATCCTTAGAAATCTTGAGCAACAAGTGTCTGCTCTCCCATAATGGCCAGAGAATACAAACGGAAAATGTCCAAAAGATCCATAAAAATACAACAACCACGACAAATGTGAAAAACCCTTTACCATAAATGTAAGGTACGGCAATCTGTGGAACCGGAATTAAGATTAAGAAACAGAAAGCTAAGACCAAAAAGGCAACAGTGTACTTTTTGTATTCAGTGTCTAATTGTTTCTGTTGAATATTTTCTTTTTCCGGTAAAGTGTGTGAAGAATTGGCTGAAGAAATATCAATTTGGCTTTCAAGGTAATTGTTTTTAGATATTTCATTTGGATTCTTTTCATCACTTTGTTCTTGTTCAAGCTCATTATCTTCTGAAATTTGTGGTTCTTCATCAACGTTTTCACTCAAGATAGTTCTATTTCTAGTAGTTTCCCAATCAAAATTATCTGGTTTAATTAAAGTGATACCAACAGAAAGAATACCACCCATGAATAAAGCTGTGATGTTACCAGCAAATGAAGACCAAGCATCAGATAAATTTACAACATTGATAGATCCTGTACGATGCTTGCAAACCACAAACCAAACAATTAAAGCGGAAGCCATACCACCTAATGAACCTGCAATGGCACCGGCTTTGTTTAGCTTTTTCCAAGTGAATGTTAAAGTTACTGGAAACACAACACTACAGGTGGATGTTCCTAAAAAGTAAAATAACCAACCAAGGGTGATTCCAATCTTGTGGAAAACTGAAGCTATAATACCAGCAAATATTGCCCAAAAGAAAACAGCTATTTGAGACACAATCAAGACCCTTTTAGGTGATGCTTTTTTATCAATGTATTTCTTGTAAATATCATATGAAATCAAAGTTGAAGTTGCGATCAATTCTCCACTGAAAGAAGAAATCACCGAAAGGAAAACCATAATGATGATTAAAGCACCACCGGCTTTACCCATCAAATAAGAGGCTGCAGCCACTGGAGCCAAACCACCGGAGACTTCATTATCACTCAAGGTGTAAAAATCAGGGAAATTGTTGCATGCTCTAGCACCTAAACCGAGAATCACACCCATAGCAACTGGAATAATAAACCAAGCACATGCGCCAATGAAATATGCTTTTGATGTTGTGGATGCCTTTGAAGCAACAGCTCTACTCCAATAAGCTTGATCCAAACAAACTAAACCAAATCCAGTAAAGATAGACATGATATAAACTATTGCACCCTTACCTGATCTATAAGTCAAAT
Organism: Saccharomycopsis oosterbeekiorum; assembly: GCA_031125405.1. Classification (NCBI taxonomy): domain Eukaryota; kingdom Fungi; phylum Ascomycota; class Saccharomycetes; order Ascoideales; family Saccharomycopsidaceae; genus Saccharomycopsis; species Saccharomycopsis oosterbeekiorum. Next base: position 197,998 of record JASTUI010000016.1, read on the forward strand.
AAGATCCATGAAAATTGGATGATACTGGGTTAACAACGGCTTGTTCCATTAACAAATCGTACATCTTGGATGGACTTCCAATCTTATCGCTTTTCACGTACACATAGAATGCAAACACAAGAAGAAATATCAACAAGACAAACGTATGTGTAGCATCGGAGATAAATGTGGCTCTTAAACCACCGAAAACAACGTAGACAGCGCATACAAAAGGTAGCAAGAAGAAGGCAGCATAAGCATTCATGCCTGTAGCAGCCGAGAAAACAGTTCCTCCGCCGATGAGGATACAAGAACTGACAATGGTGTTACAGATCAAGCCACAAAACAAAAAGGTCAAATGTCCAGCGTTACCAAATCTAAAGTATGCCATCTCAGGAAACGTGGTAACCAAATTGGCGTTGGATTTAACCTTTGAAGCAACAATAGCAAAAACAGAAACTTGGATCAAACCACCAACTCCGTAGTAATAAGCACCGGCCAACCCAATCTGGTATGTCTGTGTAGCCGACTGCAACAAGGTTAAAGACCAGGTCCAGGACAGGACAATGGAAACCACCATTAAACCAATCGGGATATTTCTGGATGAGGCGGAAAATTCATCGATACTAGAGGTCTTGTTTTTAGAAAATCTATTCTGCAACTTTGACACACCGATCATGAACACGGCAAAGAAAATACCCAATACAAGAATAATCGCATAGCCGAAGCTTTGAGGTAAGATTGGCTCCATTTTTTTCAATTATGTTTTATGTCTATAAGAGAAAATGTGTTTTTTTTAAAAAATATTAAACAGTATTACATATACATTCATCTGGATTAGAATTGGATATTTCATATTCAATTTATATGTTTCTGTTAGTTTCGAGGCTAGATTCTCAGTCGGCCCTTTCGCTCGCGATTACTAAAAATGAATCTTATCAATAATAGGACTGATCCCGTCAAGCATCTCTGCGCCGGGGTTAAAGTATAGATGACTTTTATTTCAAATCAGGGATCTATCTGTGTAGATTCACTCTTCAGCAAAAGTGCTCATCACAGCAAAAGGAGGTAAAGAAAAAAAAAAGGAAAGAAATAAAGGAAAAAAAAAAGAAAACAGGATCTACAGTGTGCAGTTTGTCTATTGTGTTCGCTTTTTTATCTCTTTGATAATTGCCAAATCCGGAAGTGTCGATGATGAAATCCTTGTGCTGGAAATCGCAATCTGTGTGGGCCATCTTTCTAAGTCACATGCTGTTAGCTAAAATCACAGTGAGATTCTGATGCGCGCGCAAAAATATTTCGCCAAATATGTGTCAAATATTGTGTCAATCTACAGATAAGAAGAAAAGAGCGGCCGGCGCTGGATCACCAAATATTCAGATTTTATTAATCATTGGGTGTATTATTCATTGCCACATAATCAGGCATACTGTGTGTTGCAAAGTCATGACCGTTATCGGTGTCCTGGATTACCTTTGGTTCTTGCTAGATTCTATTCTGGGGTAAACGGAAGTAGAAAAAAAAAGTTCTGAGAACTCGCAAGTTTGTATCTCATACAACACCAGCATATATAGCATTAACGTTTTCATTTCTTCAACTCTACTTGATCCTGCCCACCACTGTGTCCAAAACTTCTCTAAACCTGATCAGCACTTATTCAAAGTAACAAACTAGCCATGGTTGATCCGAAATATCTAGATCCTAAAAACATCGCTGCTGCTGACAGAAAATACAACTTGAGACCGTTTCAAGAAGCGCCCATTTCTAAGATAGACGCTCCTACTATTGAGTTGGCGGCCATTGACCTAACCGCTTTCTCTTATGCTGCTGAGGATTTTGCTGAAAGAAAAAAATTGGCCGACGAATTAGAAACCGCTGTTTCCTTTCATGGGTTTTTCAAAGTTGTCGGCCATGGAATCGATGAGCATCAATTCGACTTAATGAAGTCTATTGGTCAGTCGATATTTGAGGTTTCACAAGAAGAAAAGGATGACTTTGTGGCTGGCAAGAGAAAGCATTCCAGCGAATCCCATAAGACATTGGGTGTCATCAGGGGGGCTGGCTTTAAGCCTAGTGGTCACTGGGCGCTTGGAAACAACAGAAGGGATAGAATAGAATGCTTCAATTTAAGAACGGTGGTTCATGACGACTTCTATTACAACGAAACAGAGTATCCGGAATACGTCAAGTATCACTTACGTGAAATCCAGGATTATTTTAAGTACTTGCATTTGGACGTTTTAAGAAAAATATTGACTCTCTTTGACATAATCTTGGAAATTCCTGAGGGAACTTTATGGGAGACCCAGTACAAAGTTCATAAGAACGAGGTCAGCAAATCTGGTGGTGGTTTTTGCAGATTTATCTTGTATCACCCTGTTGATGACGCATATAACAGAGACACTAAAGGTACTTGGTTAAGAGGACATTCGGATGGCTGTGGTTTGACTATTATTGCTCTGCAACCTATTTTATCTTTGCAAATAAGAGACCATGAAACCAACGAATGGAAATTTGTTCTGCATACTCCGAACGCTTTGATCGTGAATATTGCAGATGCCTTACAATTAGTCACTGGTAATTACTTCAAATCTGCTATTCATAGGGTTGCTGCTCCTCCTATTGATCAACAAAGATATAAAAGAAGTACCCTCATTTATTTCATCAACCCAAGAGATGATATTTACCTTGATCCTGATCAACTAAAGTCTCCAAAGTTGGAAAGAAAAGGTATCGTAAGAGATTCGAGTTTGAAAAGAATCACTTTCTCTGACTGGGACGAGGCTAAAAATCAAATATTTAATGATGGTGATAATACTCAAAAGGATGATATTAAACTTCTCGGCAGAGATACCGTAATTAATTTGGTTACAAAATGTCATCCAATTTCAAATATATAGGTGGCAGTACATAAATTATTATAAAATTAAATTTTAAGTAAATACTACATTATAATAATCATTTCAAGTAATTTTGTATCATCATAAGTTATATATCGAATAACTTAGCATGATTTATTGTTACATTTTATAGAAAGTATCTTAACAAGCATATTATCGTGAGTCGGGGAATGTCTTGATTCTTATACTACGGAAATTTACGTCCAACTTTCTTGATAACTATACAAAAGAAACATAATTGTTTGCATAGCAATTGGAGCACAGGCCAAAAATAATATTGTATATTATCAATTTATTTGATGCATGATATGGAAATACGAATAGTTCTAAATTTTCATAAAACGGATAATCCGACTCAATATTTTATTATTGTGGCCAGCCTTAAGCGTAATATGATTGCCGATTGCCAAATGGTTATAAGTAATTTTATTATCACGTGCTTCATGTGATAACTAGTCTGTTATCAGTGCTTCGTATATGATTTATCATTTGTGTCGAGTCGTTGAATCTTGTTGACTTTGCAGAGATTCTTCCTCGTTGTCAGAATCACTATTAATGTTAATAGTCATTCTTATTTGAGAGAGATAAATGTATATTATTCTATATATATATTCTCGTTGTCCTTTTTCTTTCTACTTGTGAAATACATTTTCTGGATACCTCAGGAAATGTGGACTACTTATATTGGTATTTCTTGCTAGCCATTTCACATCGCTTACATTTACTATTTAGTAAATGTGCTGACATTCTGCAAATGGTCATGAACTTGTATGAAGATCGACTCTGAAATAGCCTATTTTGACATAAGCTATTTAAGTCACGTGACCTTGGAATATCCTGTCCCGACAATCTTAACTAATCAATCTTTTATGTAATACTGAGTCAGCCTTACAGCGTATTACTGGCTCAACAATTTGACATTGTTGGCAATAATATTTTATCCCTTGAAAACAAGGTACCTTTCGAGATGGTATATGTAGTTCCTTGACATTATAAATGTATAAAAATTAAAAAATCATTTTGGATAATTAAATATGTGAATAAGATATATCAAAGTAGATTAGTTAAACTGAAGAATATCACTGATAATCATAAGGATTAATGATTATTATAGGTAACCAATATAAATTGCTGGTAATAGTAATTGACATATAAGACGTTCACATTCGCCTTAGAATGCTTTAAATTGTATTTCTGGGGAAGAAGGAAAAAAAAATTTAAAACTGCAAATATATAGATATATATATATATATAATAAACAACCTATCTTTCTTAAATCAGCATGAGTAACAATGTTAATTAATAAATGAGAGCTCAGTGCAATCCAACCAAACTTGATTCAACAGTTAAATGTGCATTCTTAATGGCTAATGGGCTGACAAAAATGTAAGAAAAGCGGTGATAGCGGAAGACTCGGGTTTTTAGTTTGGTCAACGTCAAAGTCGTTTGCAAAAATTATAAAAAATTTAGGAGAAACTGAGGCGCGTTAACTTTTTAAACTGGATATGGATTCAAGAAGATGGCGTCAACGAAATTAGTCGTGGTAGTAGCTACTGCAGCAGTCTCGGCGCGAGTGTAGGTGAAACCCGACAACAGAAACAGCATTGGGTGTTTAAATTAACAGAGAATACAGGAGATACATCGTAAGCGAGAGCCATGAAACACAAGAAAGAAGTTGAAAAAAAAAAGAAAAATGGAGTGCGGCGGCCTTGAAGCTTTTAATTTCGGTGCCATGTACTATCGTGTTGAATTTTAAAGTGTTAGAGGAAAATATGAATCAAGCGTAATTGGTGGTATCGAAATACGATCATCTTTAGTATATCAAAATTCTAAAACTTACGGTCTAGGCAAACTATTAATATATAAAGGTTTCATTCGTGCGTGGATTTCAAACCCAAGTTTGCAGTGTAAATGTCGTATAACACGAATAAGGAAATGCAAAATTAAAGTGTAATCCTTTAAAAAAAAATATGAAAATAACATGGCAACACTCGTTGCTTATATTAGTTTACGATCAATAAGAGGAGATGCCGTTGAATCCAAACATAATCTCTTTCTATCCAGCACTTTGGCACAGTAAGAGGTTCTGCAGACAATTTTCTAAATTCTGAATACATTCTTTTCGAAAAGTGTATAACGTCTTTTTCGTATTTGTAAATTAAGCATTACCTGCAAGACAAACGCATGCGACAATTTCAATTAAAAAAATATGCTAAAATGGAGGCCTGGAGTAGACGTGTATGCTTTTGCAAAGTTAAGATACTACGCTCATATATAATGTCTTGCATCCTGGATTTTATGCGGAGACCAATTCAGCCTTATAATCAAGCTCCAAATTAGGAAAGCTGTGTACATTTTTTCAAAGAAATTACCCAAAATTCTCAAAATTTCAGGATCATCTATTTTGTTTTCTCTGTTGAAAAAACAAACGTCAAATTGCTGCGCAAAATATTTTATTACTAATAACTACAGAAATTAGATTTATCAAAGAGTTCCGTGACTACATTGGTAAGTCCTCTAGTCATTTTAAAAGATATATAAATCTTGTATCAATTCCATGCTTTTCTTCTTGAATCGGTTTATCCACATGAGGTGAAAAGAGCTATTTTAATTTATTTATTGTTCATTATTATATTTATTCTATCGACCATTATTTTTGTTGAGATATAAAATTGCCTGACAAATGACGGTTAACACAATTATCTGTCAAATATTATTACTATTATGCGCATCCATTGCTGACGCAGACAGTGAAATCTCTGTATATACTCCAAGTGCTGTAGGATATGAACTTCTGTTTGGTGGCCCGCCACATTTCGTCAATGCTTTCGGTTTTGATATTAGAGTCTTTGAATATGGCACTGGCGAGATGGTTCTGGGTAACGGTGTAGACTTTATGGTTTCCGAATATACAGTTAATACTCTTGAGTTTTCTCTAACAAGTATTGCAGATATTAATTTTGCTGGTGTTGTGCCACATGCTGATGCAAATATTCCCTATGAAGCTACCCTTTTTGGCCAAACAGTCGACGTGTCAAATTTTGTTGCCGAATTTACATCTTATTTTTATCCCGCACAATCTGGCTTTTTTAAGATTGAATCAATTAATACTGATGATTCTTTGATGCTTTTTCTCGGTCAAGAAGGAGTTTATAACGGTTGTATGTATATTTCAAATTTGGAATTTAGTACTTTGAATGCCTCTTCTTATAATATGTTTACTGGTATTGGGGGTAGTGCTAGTGTACAATCTTACTATCAATATTTGGAGAGTGGCTTAGTGTATCCAATTAGAATTATTTATTTAAATATGGCCTCAGATTATGCTATGCAATTTCAAATTACAAATCCAGATGGAACAGTTATTACTGACTTTGGTAATGGTGATTTTATTTCTCCCCAGCATTTTCAAGATATGGGTGCCACTTGCCTGCTCACGACTGCTAGTACTGATTTTGGAAGTGTCGCGACCTCATGGACTGGTACTACAACTAGCTACTCCACTTATTATCCAACTAGTACCGAAGATGTTACAGTTTATTACTACTATCCAGATCCGACCACAACTGCTACTGCACACTACTTTGGTTCAACTATTTCTTCTACTGTTGTTACCCCAACTGGCGCTGGTTCTTGGACTGAATCTATTTTCTATCCAGAGGAAACTGTTACTAGTTATGCTCCATGGACTGGTGCTATTACTGAGACTAGCACAACCATCATTCCAGAAGACCCAGAAATTCCAGCTACTGTTGTTATTGAAGTTCCAGATGCTATTAATACAACTACTATCCAATGGACTGGCATTAAGATTTCAAGCAGTACAATTTACCCAGAAAACGGTCAAAATGGTACTATCACTGTTGAGATCTTGACTCCAAGGGAAACCGCTACTAGTTATGTTACATGGACTGGCGCTACAACTGAGACCAGCACAACTATCATTCCAGAAAATTCCGAAATTCCAGCCACTGTTGTTATTGAAGTTCCAACTGCTATTACTACTGCTACTATTCCATGGACTGGCGCTGAAACATCTACTACTGTCATCTACCCACCTGAGGGCAAAAATGGTACTATCACTGTTGAGATCTTGACCCCAAGAGAAGTCGTTACCTCTAGTACTTTATGGACTGGTAGTTTTACCTCTACTTACACCACCTTTGCAGCAGGAAACGCTGATGGTACCGTCACCGTCGGTGTTGAGGTCCCAAGAGGTACTGAAACAGTTACTGACTTCTGGTCTGGATCTACTACTTCTTACACTACTGAATTTGCATCTGATTCAAACATTGAAGTAACTGTTCATGAATATGTTCCACAATCTGTTGTATCTGATGGTATTGTTTACATTACTACTTACTGGACTGGTGATTTCACTTCTTTGTCCACTGTCAATCCAGGTTACAGCAATGATACTACTACTATATTTGTTGACATTCCGCAACAAGTTATTACTGAAACATGGACAGGTGTTGTCACTTCAACTACTTTTTACTGCCCATATAGCGGTGCTGCTTCTACCCCTGTCGTCTTAGTTCCAAGTGCGACAGCTACTCCAGGATCTGAATCTTCTGGCCTTAGTTCTTCAATTCCATCTACCGGATCTTCTGGATCTGGTTCTTCTGGATCTGGTTCTTCTGGATCTGGTTCTTCTGGACCTAGTTCTTCAACATTATCTAACGGATCTTCTGGATCTGGTTCTTCAACTCTATCTAAGGGAACTTCTGGCGCTACGTCTTCTCCTACTGAATCTTCTTTAGCAGAGTCTTCCGAATCTTCTAGTTCTACACCAGATGCTGGTATTGAATACTCGGGTATTGGTAACAGATTGCTGTCATTCAATTCAGCTTTTATTATTTCGTTATTCTTCACTCTCTCCATCGTAACTTAAAAAACTTTTTTTTTTGTTTAGTTCATTTGCTTTATTTTTTATCTTCTGTTTTTCCAGCTAATTCTAATTTATGCTGTTTCTTCACTAAAGTTTGCTGTTCAAGCTTGATACTCTTGTGTTTGCTTCATTTTTCTTCTTTATTCTACCTAAATACCAAGACTTATTTTAAATATTTTGTTGAGTCAGTATTATATGGGATAATACTTGCTAATTATATCTTGTTAAAATATAGTATTTGTGCGTACACCAGGGTTGGCTAGAATGCCAATCGATTGCTAAATTTGATAAAAAGCAATCTTAGGATTAACTGGTGAAAATTAGCAAGGATGAATAAGAAATAAAGATATAAAGAGATAAATATCCATATGGGGAAGTAATAAAGAATATTAGATGATAGATGGTGAAATAAGGAGAAATATAGATGAACATATAGATAAAAATAACAATATAATCAATTATCTCTCTCAAACACAAAGAATGTCTATTAATATAAATAGTGATTCTGAAAACGAGTCAGAACAAATGACTCGACATATTTAATTCATCCTTAACTCTGAATCTTATTCTTGAATTCGTCATTTTATTCCATAAAATTATAGTGTGTAATATGACAATTAATTAAGTAATACTAGTGAGATTCAAAAAGGTATTTCATTTAAGTAATTTAATGAAAATATGTATCATATTATAAATAATATTACAATGCATTCTTAATTTATTTAAATAATTTTGTTTTTTGAAAAATAATATAATCTAATTCCGAAGAAAGATTTTGAAAATAATCAACGGCAGTTATTAATAACTATTGAGCCAGATGCAACTGGCTTTTCATTATTTTTCTTTTAACTGTTATTACTCATATTGATTGTAAGAGTCGGGTTACATTATATATATTCCTATGTGTCGAGTCAGATGACATCGCTTTGCCCCTAAGTCTATATTTTCATTATGAAAATTATCGCTACTCATTGTTTTCTTCGAAAGAGATAATTTATGTCTTGTTATTATACTATAAAATTGTAGTATTCCTCCATACTACTTCTTCTTCTCGCTCCTCTTCTCTTTCCAACCTACGAAAAATATATGACTTATACATTCATCTATACTCCGAGATATTCTAATCCCAGTAAGTGTATACTGCTAAGTTATCAATGTTCCACTGATATCCCCACATAAGATACTCCTTCCCGCAGGACAAAATATTCCAACATGCGTATTTGGGCTTCACACAATACTCATGATTAGTATTTCACCAGATAATGCTGGCTCAACATTATGAAATATAAGTTAGAAAGTATTAGGGAAATTGGATTTCTTATAGGTTTATTGTATCCACTAACAACTACACTGAGTTAAATTTACTACCAACTTGCTGTTATACTCCTGTAATGGGCCTAGACTTTGTGTACTAAATGATCTCTGGTATAGTTTCTTTTGGCATAGCCTGGTTTTCTTACGTAATCAAGCAATATATTAAGTGTCTTAAACAATAGTTGTGAATGTCATATTGGCAACACAAACATTGAAGCAGCTAATGTAAACGGAAGGGAGAAAGGCCTGAGAAACATTTCATCTAGATTATTGCACGGCTAATCTATTATTGGTTTTTAATTTCAACAATTGCAGCGTTCTTAAATTGGCGTTTGTAGCCGATAATTATATTCTACAGTTTTGGGGATTGCCAAAATCACATTCTGTTGAATTGATGATCATGTAGACAAGCGTTTGTACACACAAAAAAAATTTTCAACACGAGAAACCTTGGGGCATGCATGCATTTGCTGCATTATCCTCGCGCAATTTACTCACTTGTTTATATTTTCAGAAACCAATATCGTATACGTCCTTATGCAGTACGGTTGTACACTTTTGAAAAAACTAGTTTTGTGCACATTTTTGCACCACATCTAAATGTGACAATTTTAGTTTGCGAAATCTTTTGATGCAGTCAGGTTTTTTTGTTTTGTTTTTTTGGGATAAAGAAAGATGTGGCACAAATCTATAAAAGATGCAAATGAAGTTCGAATACGACTTCGCGCTACTTGAAGCGGGGAAATTGATGATTAGTTTTTTCAAGTGTTACAACTCTTAATTATGCAACGTTGATAACAGAAGGCTGCTTTTAAAGATTGTTCTATGTGTTTACTTATTAGAATAATGGTATTGATATTTTGTAAAAAAATTATATCATTAAAGATGAAGGTCCACTAGAACATTAATTTGAATGCTGGTTTAGTACCCAAACTTTTCAGAATTATTATATCCTGTCATGTTTGCCATACATAAGAAATTCGTTGAATACATTTTTGGCTTCTACAGGAATTTCTTTTTTGTCATAAAAATTTGTGCACTTTGCGTACAATTTTCTTTTTGCACACAAAAAAATGGGCGTTCTAAGATTGTGAGCTTTCAGCATCTTGTGTTTGTATGCAAAAAAGACGTGACAAAAGTACTATGGGAAATCAAGGTGAGTAAAGACCTCATAATGAGCTTTGAATGTAATTTTTAGAAACATAATCAGAATTATCTGCATATTAAGAATTTCTTAATTTCAAATATGTAAAAATATTAAAGTGACAGCTAACAAAGTTTTTAGATAAGCAGCGTTGAATCGTGAAAAGTTTTGTAAAAATATAAATTTATCGTTTTACTGCATAGAAAACGAGCACTCAGGCTCATGATATTTTTTAGTCAATATTTTTCAAAGAAAAAAAAATAGTACATCAAACATCTAGACCTAAGTTCCCAAAAAACTCAATTTTATACCTGTCACGTTCTACGCGTGACTTAAATTTTTTTTGAATTATAATCTGCTGTTTCACTTCGTGACGATTCACAAAGATATTTTTGAATTCGTTACTACTTTTCGAGACTGGATATACTAACCATAAATCAATTACCAACAGGACAGTCATTTAAATTAGTGAATATAACTTAAATCGAGGATTATCACTTCCATCATAATAATTGTAAACCAATACGAATTACTGGCAATAACATATTAAGAAGTTCGCAATCACATACATATTATTAATTCAATAAACTGTATTAGCAATACCACAAACAGTACTATTAATAGAATTCTAAGGCAAGGTTACTAATCACTAAGCCGCAAGAATTGTGATTACCATTTATCTATTTTTGCAATCTATTGCCATCAAATTAGCCAACCCTGGTTACGCACAAACACTATATTTTAATAAGATATAACTAGCAAATATTATCCCAGATAATAGTGGCTTAACATATCTCACTGCAGTTTTAAAATAGTGTATAATCTATTTCTATTCTATTCAAGTATACTCTATAAAATGTTTTAAACGAAAATAAGTAAAGGGGAAAAAATATAGAAAGGTAGACTCAATACTGAAATAAGATAAAAGTGGCAATGGCTATATTTATCATATGAGACCTGCTCCTTTACTACAAGAAGTAATTCCATACTTGGACTTCAATTTTGACACGTCAGAATTATAAGCGGTTTGTATCGTTTTAAGCTTGGAAGCATTTAATTGATCAAGTGATAGCTTAGCGGCCATTTGTATAGCTGAACCTATATTGCATTTTATTATAGCGTTCGACATTGCGGTAAAAGTTGGGCTGGTAACACCAACCTGTGCAGCCTCCTTTGAATATTTGTGATTTAGATTCAAGAGCTTTTTTGAATAGTCATCGCCTTTAGAAGCAGCGTATCCATCAGCAGGATGTAAGGTGATTGGTATAGCAGAGACTATAGAGATTAAAGTAACGAAGATAGTTGTAAATTGCATTGTAGTAGTTGAATTGAAGAAATATATTAATATTTGAAATACTATTGTTATTGTTTATTGTGCTTCTATTCGGTAAAATAAGAAAATCACTTATACAACTTCAAAATAATCTTCAGGGATTTGATCTCAATTTATATCTTGAATAGCCGCACTAGCAATAACGGTTTCATGATTTATGCTAACTGAAGCTTGTAACAAATTAGATTTCCCCTCAACTGTTAGCTGGACCCTGTTTGATTTTCTGAAATTCTTTAATTTTTGTAGCAGATGAGAAGAGACAAGGAATTTTGTCAGAAACAAAAAAAGAATAAATTAGGGAACTAGCGATGTAGGAGCTGCATACAAAGAAGTATGAACTCTGCATATGCAAAACGAGGTAATGTTGGACTTTCTATTAATAGAAAATTAATAGAAAACGAATGCAGAATATAGACTTCAACATGAAATGCGCTGCTCTTCCAAGTGATTATGGGTACTAAATGCTTTATGCAAAATAAAAGCAATTGACTTACACGAGGACCATACCAGTATTAGAATCAAATAATTTGACTGGTTATTTATCAATCCCCAACGTCGTTACTAAGTTTAATAAGTAAAGAATGTATAACAAAAACGCTTTGAATTTTTTTCAATTGCTCCAACATTGATTATGTTTCATATTTCGTTGTCGTGTTTAACTTGTTTCTTGGAATAGCGAGCATGCAACATGCGTGTGTTCCATACTTGAGAAATTCCTTGAGTACGCATATAGATTTTACCGATTTTTGATGCGTAACCATAGATTCACACTAACCAAAAAAATAGTTGATCCGTAAGGGGCCGTTAGCAAGTAAAAGATTTTTCTTGTGCGGGAGCCAAAATCGTTGATGCGCTTGTTAATAATTTTGTGCGGAAAACCTTACATCGATGCGGAATCATACAAAAGTCGAGCGATCTTGCCAAGAAAGTGCCTATACTCAGCACCGTTAATTAACGTTATTCATTTTTCATCTAAATCATAAGTTACCACTTTAGGGAGAGAGAGTGAGACAGAGTACTTGTTTTTTTGCACGAGTTAGTGCTGTCACTTTTCTATTCGTACCAACCACAGGAAATATTCATCCACTACCACCATTCGAGCCGGAATAATATTTCATGGCACCTGTCTATCTGGTATAAATTCTCAAAGCACCACACATGGTTATAATAACAGTCAAGGATTTTCCATTTATGACTCATATCGACAGATCTTTGATATAAAATATCCAAAAAGCTGAACCGTGATATTCATGATATTCTTTCCTATCTGACCATATTTAAGTAAACAAATTCAAAAGAAGAAAAGGTAATACAAAGGTAATTTAAAAAAAAAGGGAGAGCAATCATACACAAACATGCTTCAAAAATTAGAATTCAAGCAAGTCGACGTCTTCACCAAAACACCGTGTTCAGGCAATCCATTGGCTGTTATCTTCAACGCAGATGAATTATCAAATTCAAGAATGCAACAGGTAACAAAGTGGACAAACCTTTCGGAAGCAGTTTTCTTCGTTGAAACAACTAACCCAAAAGCAGATTATAAAATAAAGATTTTTAGCCCTGTTGAAGAATTGCCCTTTGCTGGTCACCCAACCATAGGCGCTGCCTATCTGGCCATTGAAAAGGGTATCGTTAATTTAGATGATATCATGGATAATAAAAATGGTATTCTTATCCAGGAATGTAACATTGGGTTAGTGGAATTAAAAATTGCAAGACATTCGAAAGTCATCGATGAACGCGAAGGTTTAGATATATCAATTGCATTTAAATCACCAAATCCGACATTCAGGGAAGTCAAGGAAGAAAATAAACTGAAACTTTTGGGAAGCTTAAAGGTTTCCCAGTCGATCGAAAACTTTAAATTTTTGAACGTTCGTGTTGGCATTGTTTGGTGCATTATACAATTCCCATGTCCAGAATTATTGTTAAGCATTTCCCCAGATATGGATGAGTTGCTGAAATTGTCCAAACAAGAAAATGTTACTGGATTTACTTGTTTTTCATTATACCCAGGCTCAGAATCTTACGAAGTTAGAACTTTTGCGCCGGCAGTCAATGTTCCTGAAGATCCTGTATGTGGTAGTGGCAATGCAGCCATCTCATGTTTTATGAGCCACGTATTAGGTTTGACTAGTAATTTGGCAGGTAGGCAGGGTCAAAAATTAGGTAGAAACGGTCAAATTGGTTTGACCATCACGGAGAATTGCGAGGATAATTATGTTTCTGGTCAAGTTATTACTGTTGTTGACGGTACTATTGTTGTATGAGTTATGATATTTATGATTAATCACGTTATAAATCACGTTATAAGATTCAAAGTCCATAAAACTGTGAACATGAAAGATGTTGCGTAGGTAGGATATCATAGGATTTTGCTCTTAATGATATAAATCCAGAATTCGGGATTCAGATATATTTGTTGGTATTAAAAAGAATTATCTGACGATACTATATATCAATTGTTGCCTTCAAGTGTTTAGGCATGCATGGATTTCAAATACACGTTTTCAATATGCATGTTACGTAACATTAACAAGGAAATGTAATGTCAATGATGAGCGTTTACATCTGGCATCTATTTAATGCAGCGCGTGTGAAAACATTTATTTGAATGTATATTTATCATCTCATCTTCTCTTGTACTGGTTTTCTTCTATGGATCGATTGAGAATCTTCAGTATCATCAAAAAAACCTACAAATGCGTAGTGATTACGTTTTCGCACAAGCAGTCAGTTCACAAATAAGCCACCTGTTTTTATTTCCTTATATCGATATATACATATATATATCTGTCTGTCTGTTGTTAGATGTGATTTAAGAATATCTCAGGGAATACGAACTACTCATGTATAATTGTTCTCTCTAGCGATTTCATAAACTTACTATTACTATTAAGTAATTTATCTACTCTAATAACTAGTCTAGACGTTGTGTAACTACTTACCTCTGGTATGACCACCTTTTACATCGTATTGGTTAGCACACGTGATCAATCAATATCTTGTCTCGATATTTACCAATTGTCGTATATTATGATAGTTTTTCCGATTCTAATGAGCTCGGCCAGCTGATAGAAATTTATTCATGACGCAGTGGTATAGAGGATTCTCATTTTTATTCTTTCTAGGAATAAAATAACAAATTATCTAATTGATGGCCCAATGATTTAGGTTATTTATAATTTGGTAGGCCTAAATCACCAAAGATACTCGTGAAAGTATGATCAATAGATATAAGGAAGTATTCACTTGGTAATATCCTTTTCTTTCTTTGTTGATTTATTTGGGCTTATTTACTATCGTTAGAGTGACTGGTGGTTGAAGTTTGTTAATTCCTGATCACGAATCAAGGAGTTAGTGTATTTTCTTACTGACTTGGTTTTATGCTAACTTCATGGGAACCAACGAACAAAACACATGCTCGACTTAAAGTAAATTTCTTACAGTTTTCATTATGCTTTGTTTTAAATTGTTATGGTCATTATTTGTTTTTTGCAAACTAACAAGGCTTATTATTTCAACCGCTTAGCGTATATAATTTTATTTGATTCAAGCTAGAGATGCATTAATCTCTCTTAATGTACTTTCTTCCTTTATTATTTGTATCTTCAACATTGCAAAAAGAAAATGTAGCGGCTTCAAATATTATATGGATAAGTTTGTATTGCTGAAAAAAAAGTATAAATATTAAATAGAACGATATAGGCATAATTCCGAATGGAAACTGGAAAAAAGGTAGAAGAATATATTAATTTTAGTTAGTAACTTGAACCTCCTTTCTTGAAGATACTGAACCGGCACCAGTAAACTTATCAGAAGGATGAACTTTCTTCTTGGTTTCAATTTCATGGTTTTTATCACCATAGCCACCACCGCCTGGTGTCAATATAAGAAATCTATCTCCGGCTTCAACATTTACAGAACCTTTACCACCGACATTAATTTTTCTTTCACCTACTATTTCACCGTTATCATTTTTGATAGGCCTGATCCAAATATTCAACCCTAGAGCACCGTCACAACCACCCTTTAAACCATGAGGAGGAACAACCCTTCTTTCAGATAGAATAGAAGCAGTAACAGGAATTCTGAATTCAATATCTCTTCTAATACCGTCACCACCAGTATGTGCACCATCACCACCAGAATTGGCTCTGATTGAGAAATTTTTCAATAATACTGGGTATCTTCTTTCAAAGATTTCAGCATCTGTAATTCTTGTATTTGTCATATTAGTATGAACGCCACTGACGCCATCCCAAGTAGGACCGGCACCATGGCCTCCTGCAATAGTTTCATAGTAACCGAAACCTTGAATATAATTACCTTCATCATCATTACCGCCAACTCCAAAAGTGAAATTATTGCAACAGTTTTGAGAGTTAGCAGAGGCCTGGAAAGCGGTTAATATGACACTAGTGATTACCTGAGAGGTACAAACGTTACCTGCAACAACAGCACATCCATTATCTGGATTCACAACTGAGGAATCTGGTAATGTAACATCAATTGGTCTTAGGCAACCTTGGTTCAATGGTATATCGTCATCGACCAAACAACGCAAGCAATAGATAATAGCAGAGTACGTGATTGCCTTCGGAGCGTTACAGTTGTTGTAAGCTTGCATGCTAGTTCCAGTAAAATCAAATTTAACACGTGAAGTATCTTCATCTGCAGTAATATTCAACACAATATGAGATCCATCATCCAAATAGTCTGATGCGCTAAGTTTTTTACCAAAGTTGGCAACAACAGAAGTCAACATCTTAGTAACAGTATCGGCAGCATTGTCTTGAATAGCTGTCATATATTTAGTAATGGTAGGCAAATCAAACTCTTTAACTAATGTATCAATCAATAAGATACCTTTCTGGTTAGCTGCAATTTGAGCTTTTAAGTCGCTAATGTTATCACTTAATCTTCTAGTACCGGAACAACCTTGAACTTTAGCAGGTTCGTGTAATAGCAAGTCAACGATTCTTTCTTCTTGGAATTCACCATCCTTTACCAAAAGCTCGGAGTAGATTGCGGCACCTTCATGGATCAAAAACTTGGAGTTGGGCGGCATTGATCCTGGTAAAAGACCTCCAATATCGGCGTGATGTGCTCTAGAAGCCACGAAGAAGATCAATTCGCCATTATTAAAAGCAGGAGTTATCACAGTAATATCAGGCAAGTGAGTTCCACCAGCAGCAGGATGGTTAGTCACTAACACATCACCAGGCTTCAACTTATCTTTCCAAAGTTTCGCTTGATGCGTGACGCACGTAGACATAGATCCAAGATGGACCGGAACATGAGGCGCATTGGCGACTAAGTTGCCTTCAGAGTCAAATAATGCGCATGAAAAATCTAGTCTTTCTTTAACATTTACAGATACCGACGTCTTTTGCAACGCTGAACCCATTTGTTCAGCAATATCCATAAAACGATGACCAAATATGGAAAGCAAAATAGGATCTACCTTAATATTTTCAGCAGATCCATTAGCAGATCCATTAGCAGATCTAGAGATGGTTGTGGCAGGAATATCTTTCTCAATAGTAATAACTAAATGACTTTTCAAAAGCAAAGCAGAAGCATTAGGCGGGATAACATTTGTTTGAGTACCATCTGCAACAATTGCAGGACCCTTGAGCTCGTTTCCAATTTCAAGATCTTCCAATCTATAAACTGGTGTTTTCTTTATAGAGTCAATGAAATAAGTATCCTTGTAAAATTTGGCCTTTTCTTCTTTAACAGAAGTGATTAATTTCTTCAATTTTAATTCAGAAATTTGATCATCAATATATTGATCATTATTGGTTCCACTATTACCAATTGCTCTTACACGAACATCGTCAACAATGATATCTTTGTGAAATATAAAACCAAATTCTCTAAGATGCATGGCCAGGAAGGTTTCTTTGAAATCCCAAGATGTACCTTTAGGAACCATAATCGCTGATTCTGTCCCTTTGAAACGCAAATTCAAGTATTCCTCAAAAGTTATATCCTTGTCTTGGAATCCTTGAACATTTAACGCTTTTGTAGCTTTAATCTTCAAGGAGTCTAATTTCGCAGATAAATGGTGACGAGTAGAGTCGTCTAAAAGAACAGAAGAGGGTTCTTGTATATCTTCGACAACATCAGCCAATGCCATACCATAAGCCGAAAGAACAGAAGAATATCTATGGATCAAGACAGTTGATATACCTAAAGATTCAGCTATAGCAACAGCATGCTGACCACCAGCACCACCAAAAGAGACTAACCGATGAGAAGAAGTAACATGGCCTTTAGCTTCAACTAATTGTCTGATTGGCCTGATCATAGTTTCATTGGCCACCTTAATAAAACCATAGGCAACTTCTTGAGGAGACATTTTCGGATTTTCTGGATTTGCATCATTGATTTTTTTGGTCAATTCAACAAATTTATCGTAAGAAGCATCGTAATCTAAACTTTGATCTTCGTTTGGGCCAAAGATCTTTGGGAAATATTCAGGTAATAATCTACCAAGAACTAAATTAGCATCTGTAACGGCTAAGGGCCCTCCTTTTCTATAGCAGGCAGGACCTGGTTCAGAGGTAGCAGACTCGGGGCCTACATGGAAAAGACCGTTTTTAAACGCCAATATGGAGCCTCCACCAGCAGCAACGGTATTAATATCTAACTGAGGAGATTGAATAGTGACGCCTGCGGTAGTGGTTTCAAAAACGTGATACAATTTTCCTTCACCATACCTAGAGACATCAGTAGATGTGCCACCCATATCGAAACCAATCAATGGGACATTATTTTTAGGATTATAACATGTAGCGGAGTATCCAACAACACCACCAGCAGGTCCTGATAAAATTGCTTTCAACCCGGAAAACGAGGTAGCATCGATCAATCCACCATCGGATTGCATGAAGTTACATCTGACTCCCGATTGCTTATCAATTGACCCATTTTTGTAGCCATCTTTCAAACCTTGTTCAAAACTAGACAAGTATTTTTTTATTGCAGGAGTTAAATAGGAGTCAACAACTGACGAGTTAGCTCTGGACACAAACTTGATCATTGGCGACAATTGACTTGAGAGCGAAATGTGTGTAAACCCGATTTCTTCAGCAATTTTCCCAACAAGAAGCTCGTGATCTTGGAAGGTATATGCATGCATCAAGCAGACACCAATAGATCTGATTCCAGAATCATAAACGACTTGCAAAGTAGATCTTATACTTTCAACGTCTGGTCTTTTTAGAATTCTGACAACCTCTGAAGAAAGGCCCATCACGAGGTCTTTATCACTGTTTTCAGAAAGATCCGTAACTTTTTCCTCAGGATCCTCCACGAAGTCTTCTAAAGTAACTCTTTCATCAATTTCCACCACGGTTTCATATAAGACATCTGGCTTAGATATGGACAAGTCGAAAATATGGGGCCTGGTTTGCGCACCAATCTCTAGGACATCACGGAAACCCAATGTAGTGACTAAAGCACAACGTTCACCTTTTCTCTCTAGCAACGCATTTGTAGCAACAGTAGTACCCATACGCAAATATTCAATCTCGGAAGTCTCGAGCGGCGTTCCTCTTGGAATGGTTTTTCCAGTGAACTTCTCGAGCAAACGTCTGATACCTTCAAGAGGAGCATCTGGATAGTTAGCAGGGTCCACTGAAAGTAACTTCATCACAACATCATCTTCTTGGCGACCTGTACCCAGATTACCAACGCAATCGGTGAAGGTTCCACCTCTATCAATAGCAATTCGAAATCCCATTTTTAACGTTATATATTAGCGAAATGCACTGCAAATTATTAAATTATTATGTCAATAAAGCAACAAAAAAAATATAATCAATGAAGTATTGATCTTTTTAATATTATTTATTCTCGAGGCCAATATCTGTAAAATGGATGAGGAAGGTGCTGATCTCTATATATACCTGATGGATTTTCTTCAAGTTCTCGTTTGGTGATCATTGATTGTGCTAGTGTTTTCTTTTTCTTTTTTTGTAGGATGTAGGGAAAATGAAATCCTGCATCTTATCGAGCATGGATCTTACAAGCGGAAAATAACTTCCGCACAGAATCATAGCATAAAAGAAAAAAAGAAAAGCGGTGATGAACGTGAGCGAATCAACTACAGTTTTCTCTGCCTTGTCATTAATTTGTGCATTATCTAGGCAAACATTTGGGCCAATAAGCGTCAGAACTAACAATCTTAAGAAATAAGAGTTATTGTTTTAGGTACATAGCCAATCCAGAGTAGAGCTAAAGACAAGCCGAAGAGTCGAATACAGAGTAATATTGAGCACGCGGATAGCACAGATAGCACAAATAAATACGGATAAAAAAAAAGAGCACGAATAAGGGATATTACAGGATATTACATCCGTGACGAGAATATTTAGTACTTAGATATCCTAACGATCAAATCTATTCCTAGAATTCAACATGCGGACGAGCAACGAGAGTCTGAAAAACCAGCAATCCCGATAATTAGAAAATACTGCATTCTTTAGATTTTAAAAAGCAAATTAACATTGAATAACCAAGATCCGAATTTAATAAATAACTACTTCCAGCTGATAAGGTTTTGAAGTCCAATAAACGGTTTTTGTTTTAAAGAAAAAAAATATTACTGTTTCCCGTGCAGATGTAAGTAGCTATATAGCTTTGGATCCTTGCAAGCAATGTTTCTATTTACATCTTCGTACAATTTATTTTTATTTGTGTCTTTATGCGGTACTTCCTTTATTAGTATCTTGTATCTTGTACTACTTTATCGTTGCTGGCATCCTTGAATTACTCTATATTTATTCAGATCTCTATATTGACAGCGTACTGCGGAAAGCGAGTATTTAGTACAGCCAAGAAAAATGCAATGATGGATGACTTAGATGCACTATCGATAAGAAACGGCGATAGCGCTGATAACCAGCGCCTGCTTGCGCTTACTTCGCTGTACATATATAATAATGTTTCTTTTTCAGATTACAAGTTCAGGTGGTCTAAATGTCGGCCACATTAATCTTCTAATCTTCCTCTTTGGCTGCTTCTGCAGGTTACTTGTGGTTAGATAAGCTTGAAGCGTTTTCGAAAATCTAGAATTCACATTTTTTTATCTAGACAAGAAACCGCCTTTGCGACAGCACCTGTCTGCTACAACGAAGATGTTGTTAGGAACGTTGGAGAAGGTTCACGTGCACCGAAATAGCTTGTGCCAAAATAGGCCATGTCAAAGGTCATCGCCATACAAGCTCAAGTCCATTTATATAATAGTAGCGCATTTACTTAATCGTATTACTAAGTATGTGAAATGGCTAGTGCGAACAATAATATATAAGCAATCCACATTTCCCAAGGTATTCTTAAATTATATCTCACAACAGAAAGATATATATAGATAGATATATATATATATCGAAATATATATAAGATAATCTGTCTCTCTCAAATCAATATGAATAATAATATTAATCATGAGAAAAGTAATGACTCAGAGCTAAGCCAGACAAACCCTGGCCCAACGGCATATATAGAATTGTGAGTCAGTTTTTAAGAGGGAATTAGGTAGGTGGCTGTTCTGTACGGGCAAACGAATCTCAAACCCGAGGTCACGTTATATTACCTAGCGTTCTTAAAACAAGCAAGACATAAAAAAAAAAGACAAGAAAAAAAAACAAGACTTGATACAACATTACATACGGATGGATTATTATAATAAAAAAAAATTCACATATAGTTGACTTATCAAATCCAAATACAGCCCTTCAAGGACTTGATATTGAACACCTTTATTATTCTTATCTGGTAACGTTTGAAAGCATTTTCGAGTCTAAGGTTATTAAAGAGAATAAATATTCTTTATAATTAATCGAGGCTAGAAGAAATTTGTGAATCTGTGATTGTTTTTTTTGCATCGCGATTCTTTTTGATCTACTACTAATATTATCTTTATCATTTTTACGAGGTAATACTCAACATTATTGATAGAAACATACGTCATGACACGTTTTTCGAGATCTGCTGATTTAAGAAGACACATAAATATTCAAAAAGTCTCATTTTTCATAAAATACGCACAAAGGTTTATTTTTTTATAATAACATCAGAATGAATACCTTGGGGAAATCTAGGAAAAAGGCAACGCTTGCCTGCGTGAATTGCAGAAATAGACGAATCAAATGTGATTCATCGTCAAATAATCCATGTTCCAATTGCCACAAGCTCAAGATTGAATGTCTCAAGGTATCAACTGATAGAAGAAAAGGGAGACACAATGCTGAAGACGTGAAAAACATGGAAGCCAAAATTCTGAAATATGAAACAACTGTACAAGCCTTGAAGCAAAACTTTGATGAAAGTAATAAATTACTTGCGTCTTTAATGAATGGCAGCAATGGTTATTACAACGAAAGCGGCGCAGATCAGATTAGAAGCGAACAGTCGGATGATCCATTGGTTAAAGGTGGAGTTAATAGTAATAACAACAAAATTTCAGCTGGGAGTAACAGCGGTATTGTCGGTGTGAATGTTAATAGACCTAAGTTAAACAATGATAATGATGGCTTGTTACCAACCTTGGAAGATGCTCAATTTTTAAAGCCTGATAAATTTAAGGAAGGTGAAAAATTTACAGTTTATGGACCTACTAGTGTTTATGATAATGAATCATTGCCTAATAAGAATATATCAACAGAGAATGACTTATCATATTTGAATAGTAATCCGATAATAGTACAATGTGTTAAACTTTTTTTCAAGTGGCAATACCCTGACATGCACCTGTTTTTATTTAGAGAAAAGTTCTTATTAGATTTTGCCAATGCTAATGCAGATTATGCTTCAAGAGAGTTAGTCTATTCAGTTTGTGCAATAGGTGCCTTAATGTCTGAAGATAACTCTTTACGTGAAAAGTCTTTTACATTTTACACAGCTTCTAAGGAATCGTTGATTAACAAACTAGATTCACCTTCAATTCCATCTATGCAAGCATATTTACTTTTGGGTTTATATGATATATATAATGCTAGAAATAATTCTGGATGGATATTGACAGGGATCGGCTTGAGAATGGGATTTGATATCGGATTCCAGCTAAATCCTCTAAGTTGGTCAGTTAGAATGAATGAAAAGGTTAGTGACTTTACAGTGCAAGTTAGAAGCCGTATATTTTGGGGTAGTTTTATGGCTGATAGATTTATTGGCTTAATTTTAGGTCGACCATCAACATTGAAGACTAATGATTCAACCATTCCAGAATCAGTAAACCTACCATCAATTGAGTGGGTTGATGATTTTACCTATCCTGGTATTGAAGAAAATGAAGATACCAAAGCTGCGTATATTGATATTTCTAATCCTTTGAAGGTGATTATGAAGCTAGTTACAATATCTGATGAAATGTTGTGTAATCTTTTCTCGAAAGATCAAAAGGAGACAAGATCCATACTTAATTTAACATTAAAGTTGAAACTTCTAGAGAAATATAACGAGAAACTTCTTGAGTGGAAACAGACGCTACCGTCCAAGTTACAATGGGATAAGAAGGAATTGCTAGAAAAAGGGCATGATCCAACTGTGATGTTTTGGAGATATTTTTATTATATGGTATTGCTTTGTTTGAATAGACCATTTTTGGAAGTGTCTCGAGCGTCTTTACCGATAGGGGCAAGAGATTCGATGGACGCTTTAAAAATATGCTCGCTTGCGATTGAAGATTTACATATAGCAATTTTTTCTTTTATCAGAATCCATGGATTCAACCGTTGTTCTATATTGATATTGTATTCTTGCATTATCTGTTTGTCTATTATACTTTTGTCAAGCAGCGGAGGAAATTTTAAAGAAAGCGAGCTTTTTAAAAATTACTTTTTTGAATTCATGATAATATTGAAGAAGTCATCTGCAACTTGGAAACTTGGTGAAACATCATATAACAGAATTAGGAAGTCGGTACTTACCGATTATAAGTTCAATTATGAAGCTGAATTCTTGCAATATAAGCTCCGAGCAAGACGAGAATCTTCAAGTTCTGTGGTAGCTCTATTGGAGGAAGAGAATTTGCTGTGTCCATCCGGAAATGATAATCCATCTGAATATGATAATCAAGAGCAGTCACCAAACGACGATGAAAATTATCCTATAGACTTTGCAGGCTTTGGAGGTCCGCCTGTTTTTATGAATTCTGAGACGTTTACTGACTGGGAATCGCTTTTTCCTGATTATATTTCAACAGCACTTCATAATGACTAGCACTTGCGAAGGCATATAAGACAGATATAATTGGAGATTATAATGAATGTAGCAGTTCATAGTATATTCATGTGTATCTTTGGATGTTCCAGAGTTGTAGTATTGTAAAAGATTTTAGAATACTAAAAACTGCGTGCAATTACTTCCAGCTTCTACAATATTTAAAAATATATAAAAATAAATAGAGAAAGAGTAAAATAGTTGTTAATTTAAGGCAGGATTGTATATCTTCGTGCTTTCAATCCAACTAGCAGTACCTTACTGAATTATGGTAAATTACTATTCAATATGAAAGAGAATGTAAATATCGATTAATCTTTAATTAAATTTATCAGTTATTTAATATCAATTATTATTATTTGAATACTGACTCTGAAAGATAGTCTTTATATCACGTTAAGATAATAGTATTACAGGTTTCATTTTTCTTTCTGTTTACGTGTTTTAAAAAATTATAGTGTACTTTAACGGGAATATTAACCATCTTTACTATTTTGCCTTTCCTTTTTTTTGTTTGCAAATTATAACTCCAACAATAAATAAATCATAACACAAAAAGAGTTTTGATTTGAATTTATAGCTGTGTAAAGGGTTGTAGGAAATTATTCTTAGCCCTTTTAAAGTTTTGACACCAAGGTTTCAGGATAATAATTCGCGCAGCCAGATAAACCAGCTATAATATACAATTACTAAAACATAAACGAGTATTATCGACAAAAAAAAATATTTATAGATAGTTGTGATGGTTTAGATATTTCAAATGATACGTTATCAGACAGTAATTAGGTAAAAAAAGAAATTATATCTTTGGCAATCGGTTTTAATTTCGTGTCAGCAGGTATTTTCAGGAAAGATAGGTCAAAAAAAATTGTTCATAACGTAAATGAAATCAAATAATTTCTCTACAAATAAGCTGTCCTAACATGATAGCACAATAAGATCCATTAGTTGATAAGTGGTAGAAATCAATAGGCGAGAAATATAGTCCTAGATCTATATGCGAGTATGATAGGGGAGAGGAAATTATTTTCCATTTGTTAAGTGAGCTCTGTAATCGACCCTCACTTGTTCAAACGAATACCAGGAAAAAAAAGGCTGTACCAAAATGGCTTTGGAAAAATACCTCCTGGGCTTTCTGTTTACTGTTATCTCTTCTCAGTAATTTTGACAGTTTATCTCTATCAAATATATGAAGCTTTCTGTGGGGCTGCACTAAAATGTCAATTGTCGATTGACCCACAATTTTCATGCGGAAGTATACTTCCCAGTAACATAGGACACATAGCATATCACCTTGCATATTCTGTTATCAGTAGATAAACTTTAATTTATGAGGCATGAAGAGTTCGAAATCAACGTATAGAGGAAAAAAAAATTTCAGCAGAAAAAGAAAACGGATATTTCAACAGTCCGCCAAAAGCGGTTTATCAAAAATTATCAAGCAGGAAAAAGAGAAGATTTGTTTGTTATATTCGAGGAAATTGAAAGATCTGAGTATTCCATCATATATAAAGGGCCAAAGAAATCCAGAGTTATACTTTTGGTTACTATAGATTGTTATTTGCTTTCAATAGCAAATTGGTCTCTTTTACCCAAAAAAACCAATTACTAACAATCAATTAGTAATCATAATAACAAGCCTAAAATAAAAAGACGATGAGTGATCCAAAATCAAAGATCGAAATCTATGACAACAATCCACCTTCTATAGATGAAGGGAAAAATGAATACATTTTTGATGGTGAGTTGGTATCTACTGAAGACAAAGCTGCGGAAGACAAGCTTATCCATAAGTTCGACTTGAGGCTCATGCCTCTCTTCTGTTTAGGATATTTTTTTTCTGCGCTTGATAGAGCTAATATCGGTAATGCTAAAGTTGCTGGTATGGACAAGGATATTGGAATCACCGCTCATCAGTTCTCTAATGTAGCGTCTGTTGTTTACGCTACTTATTTGCCTGTGATGCTTCCAGGTGTTTGGATGATGAGAAAATGTTCCAAGCCTAGAATGTTTATGGGTGGTATGATGATCTCATGGTCCCTAGTCTCTGTTTTTACTATGTTTGTCAGCAGCTACGGTAGTTTGATTACTTGCAGACTTTTATTGGGTTTGTTTGAAGGTTCGTACTTCACTTGTATGACCATTATTGCTGCTGATTATTATTTGCCTAACGAAATTGGTAGAAGATCTTCCTACTACTGGGTTGCTAGTGCCTTTTCATCTTCCTTTTCTGGTTTGATTGCTACAGGTATTACCGAAATAAAGTCTGGTAAATTGGCCTCTTGGAGATATCTTTACTTAATTGAAGGTATATTATCCGTATTCGCTGGTATTTGGTTGTTTTTTGGGTTGCCAGATAATCCAGAGCTGTTGGTTCATTCTGACACCGAGAAGCGGATTTTCGAATTTAGAAAATTAAAAAGAAAACATTACGAAGGTAGCACCGCTTTTGATTGGAAAGAAGTCAGATCAGCTCTTGATTTCAAGCTTGTTTGTTCTGTTGTTATCCAATATTGTCAAGACACTTGCTTATATGGATTCTCGACCTTCTTGCCAAGTATCTTACAGCTGGATCTTGGCTATAACAGTTTGGAATCTCAATATTTGAGTGTTCCTGTTTACTTGTGGGCCGGTATTCTTTACATGATTATGGCATATGTGTCTGATAAAAAGAAAATGCGTGGCCCAGTTATTATTTTTTGCAATATTTTTGGAATCGTTGGCTACATTTTGCTTTTAACTGTCAAAAAATCAGGTGTTCTTTATTTTGCATGCTACCTTATTGCTTTCTCTATATATATCGGTACGGGTCTAAATGAAACGTGGATTCTTTCTAATACTGCTCCTGCTTTTAAAAGAGGTACCAGTGCTGCTATCAATCAAACATTAGGAAATATTTCTGGAGCCATTTCTCCTCAAGTTTACAGAAGTGCACCTAAATATGTTTTAGGTCATGCTTTCACTTTGGGTTGTTTATGTGTCTCCACTATTACTTGTGCCGCTTGTTCTTTCTATCTTTACAGAAAGAACGTTCAAAACAAGAAAATATTGGAATCTGGTGTTGATGACAGAAAGCAAGAAAGAAAGCATGGTGATGACTCTCCGGAATTCGAATTCCTTCTTTGAGAATATAATCTTGAAGCTCATTTACTTTCCCACCCAATATTTTAGGGTTTTTGATTTCGTTTGTTTATATATCTAGTTCGATATTTTTTTTTATTTCTTGTTTTATCCATAATAAAATGATTATATGTTTTGATTCGTGTATGATAAATATTTGTAATAGGAATTATCGTTATCATTCATCAGGCTGCAGCTTTTCACAGCTGTGTGTAACAATGCGGAAAATAACATCCTGACGAGCGAATCTTACTTCGACCTCTGAAAAAAAAAGGTTCCGATAGCGTGGACCAAATAATGAGCGCTACTATTTCCTTAATCGGTATTAATAATCGACTCTTTCCAGTTTTCCGATTGATGAATTTTTTATATTTTAAATAATAAACAAATCGCTCGAAAGTAATCATTCTCTCATATTTTTGTTAATTTTTTTTTTTTTGATAATACTGCTGGCATTGCAACATTTTAAAATAATAATATTCCAAAATTTTGTCAATTCCAAATGCTCAAAGTGCAATCACCAGTTGAATTCAGAAACCTTTGCAAGGTTGAAAAGTTTTCCTCACAGACCTCAGGGTATTGTCCTGGGTATTCTCAAGCAAATTTGGTGGTCCTTCCAAAAGAGGCTGCACAAGACTTTATTGACTTATGCTTTAGAAACCCAGTTCCAATTCCACTTCTCGGAGTAACTTCTATAGGTAATCCTAAGGAAATCAATAACAAAAATGTTATAAATGATAAAGGGTTCGATATTCGTACTGATTTTCCTAGATACACTATTTATGAAAGGGGTATATTAGTTGACTCCAAAACTGATATCACAGAAGAATGGGATCTCAAATCTCATGTTGGATTTCTTATTGGCTGCAGCTTCTCTTTCGAAAATGCTCTTACCGAAGCTGGCTTGCCTCCAAAGAACGGTATTGCTAATAAAAATGTGTCGATGTATGTGACAAGCAAGAAGCTTGACTCTGCCGGTATTTTTGTGGATGTCCCTTATGTTGTGAGTATGAGACCATATAAAGCAGCAGATATTGAAGAAGTCAGATCAATTTCTCGGCAATTCAGAAAGACTCATGGCGAGCCAATTGACTGGGGTTACGATGCGGTCAAGAGACTTGGAATCAAGGATATTAATAACCCAGAATTTGGTGATGCTACCGAGATTGCCGAGGACGAGATTCCTGTGTTCTGGGGTTGCGGGGTCACTGCACAAGTTGCTGCCAAAACTGTTGGCGAAAAAATTACAGGTTTGGTCTTTGGGCATTATCCTGGACACATGTTGGTTCTTGATATCAAAGACAATGAGATCATTCAATTATGATTTACTATGATGATAATACCCAGCATAATTTTAAAAATCTATAATGCACAAATATTGACCATCGAGATCTTTCTATTTGCCTATATTCTCTCTTAATAGCCACTCCGTATTTCAGGAATTCTTTTTCCGGAGCTTTATCTTATCGATAACGCAGGAAGCTGATTACAAATAGGGGGGTTGGCTATCGATAATAAAACGGTGGTTCATGCAGTCGATAAATTAGGTTGCAAACAGTTTTTTTTTTTTACTTTTTTTTTTTCTTGTGTGGATGGAAAATCGATAATTGGGAATTCCGGAATCGATAAGTGTTGTGTCCGGCAAAGATGCATCAATACGTTTAATGTGCGTATAATAAGAGCGCACGTGACAATATATTTCGAAAAAGTTATTGTGTCTTGCAGAAATGAAAGGAAGAAATATTTATAATAGGTATTAAATTAAATGTCTGTAGAATAGGCGCGCTTGCGAAGCACGCGTTTTTTTCCGTACTTAACAAAATCTTTGCGTACACTTTTCGCTCCAACATGAGAAATATTCTTTTTTACTACACAAAATGTGCACCCTGCGTACACTTCGTTTTTTTTTTTTCTTTGTTTTTTATTTTATCTAAAATCATCAAAATATTTTTTTTTCTATTTGTTGAGCTTGGTAAATCTGAGTCATTAATACTCTCTTGATTAATATTATTACTCGTATTGATTCGAGAGAGACAGGTTCCATAGTGTATTCTCGATATCTATGTATTTCTATTTAGAGATATATTTTAGAAATACATCAGTTGTTGAGCCAGGTTTATTCTGTTTAACTCTGAGTCATTATTACTCATATTGATTTGAGAGAGACAGGTTCTTATATTATATTTCGATATCTATGTATTTCTATTTAGAGATATATTTTAGAAATACATCAGTGAATGTCGACTTCTTTTATAATTATTGTTCTGACTAACAATTTCACTCGCTTACATTTACTACTTAGTAAATGCTCTACCTTATATAAATGATCATGACCTTATGTACGTGATCACTTCTGGTATACTAACCTAATTTGTTACACTTTGTTTTCCAAAAGTCGACACATATGTCAATTTTTGGAAAACTGTTGAGCCAGTATTATATGGGATAATACTTGCTAATTATATCTTGTTAAAATATAGTATTTGTGCGTACGCCAGGGTTGGCTAGAATGCCGATCGATTGCTAAAATTGATAAAAAGTAATCTTAAGATTAACTGGTGAAAATTAGCAAGGATGAATAAGAAATAAAGATATAAAGAGATAAATATCCATATGGGGAAGTAAT
>JASTUI010000017.1:0-222212 GCA_031125405.1 Saccharomycopsis oosterbeekiorum
ATGACTATTAACATTAATAGTGATTCTGATAACGAGGAAGAATCTCTGCAAAGTCAACAAGATTCTCCGCCTCGACAAAAACAATGCAGTAGTTTAATCTTACAAAAAAATAATCAACGAATTCATAAATGCTTACTACAATTCACTCAGAAAAAACTCTCCCACTAAATATATTACATAAAAATAACGCGTTGACTTGTTATCTGTCTTTTAACAATACAAACTTATATTATTACGCGTCACTATTGTCATTCCGTGTTTTTAGTGAAAAGAAAAAGGATCTAGAATGCGGATAACTATTCATCAAGTAATATCCAAGTTGCGTGTTATTCAGATTCATTATTATTAAAATATATGTTTTTTTACAATATTCCTGTTACTCTAATATTGGTAATTATGCCACAAATTTTGAATAAATGTATTTTCTTTTTTTCTCATTTAATGGTATGATAACGTGTTTGCCCTCCAAGATTACATAGGTTACAGCAGTTAATAAAAATGTGGTGTAAACAGTCTTTCTTCGTTTGTATTCAAAAATTATTTAAATAATTTCGAATGCCATAATATTACAATATGAGGAAAAACAGATGAATTTAAAAGTGGTCTTAAAAACTTTTTGCATGTGAAATTTTTAAAACTGATTTTACTTTTTTTTTTCTCATATGCGCCAAAATGTGAAGTTAAAAAAATTTGAATTTGAAATTGTATCGGTTCGTTTCTTTGTTTCTTTGTTTCTTTTCATATCTTTGAAAAACGTTTCTTCAAACAGATCATTTACCCAAAAGATCAACTCACTATATTTCATTCTTTTATCTTAAGCTTCTACTTCCTCTTCTTGTAGGCTACTATTTCCTCCTATTCTTTTAGGCTACTATTTCCTCCTCTTATTTTAGGCCACTGTTTCCTCCTCTTCTTTTAGGCTACTGTTTCCTCTTCTTCTTGGCCCAAATGTTCTTTAAATAAAAAAAGACATGACTTCTTCAAAATTACATGTATCCAATAAAGATTATACGAAACGATTACGAATATCATATGTTCTTCTAGCATGTCTTGTTTTGATTCCATTATGCAAGAGCAGTTCTGACTTTACAAGTGCTCAGATAAAAACATTTTTGTCAACATTAGCGATAAACCAACTTCTAAATGGATTTAATATTGCTGAAGAGGTTCCATATTTGATTTCATTCTCTATCATATTTCAGGATTTATTTCCTGACAGATTTATTTATTACATCAGAGATGATAATATGAACAACAATATCATTTTTCTCATTTTGAAATTTATAGCTTTTTATGGTTTACAATTAATAGTGGGACTGTCATTAACTAAGCTAGAAATTGAATTTTTTTCAATTTCAATAATTAATTTATTATTTACTTCAAGACTTGATGATATTCCTATGGTTCTTTTTAGAAATTTGTTAATCACTTACATCCTGACTATTCTTATAATTGTTTCCCCAAGCTATTTGTTTTCCATTGCATTGCCTTATATGTACACAATGTTTACCATTGTTTTCCTTTGTATTTTTACATATTTATCATATTTACAGGTAGGTGAATTTTTCATTACTTGGTTTACCAATTATTTAAAATCTGACCAATCAAGACTAAACATTGTGTCGTATTGGTGTTTTATATTTGGCATAATTGTTTCCACTCTTTACATTATCAATTGCAAATTTATTAGTTCCTCTGATTATTCCAAGCCTGAAAATTCCGATCTTCACTTAACATATTTGAATTATAGAAGAAAAATTTGGCATTTTCTTATAGTTTTAATCATGCTTCCGGTTCTAAATGATACGCGGGAACCTTCTTCACAATTTTTGAAAATCGTTCTTACAATTCTTATCCAACTTTTCTTAATCATTGAACTTGCTCGTTATTTAAACGTCGCACCGCTAGGCCCTCAAATTAATTCTTTATTTGAAAACTTCCGAGATTTTCGAGACCTGAAAGGTCCTATTGTGATTTCTTATTTGTATCTATTAATTGGGATCTCAGTACCCATATTCCTTGATGGATCGTCCATGGGTTTGATAGCTTTAGGTTTGGGAGATTCGATGGCTTCAATTATAGGTAAACAAGTCTCATCATTTAGGACCGTAAATTTTATAGTGCAGATTCTAAAATTGAAATGGTTCGATACCAAGAAAACTGTCGCTGGTACTTTAGCTTTTGTGGTTAGTTGTTTCTCCACATGTATGATTCTAAAATTTGTCGTCCATGGAGAGTTGTTCCTGAAAGATTCTGTCAATGCTATTTTTATCAGCTGTGTTACTGGCGGTATCTTTGAAGCCATCAGTGATTTGAATGATAATATTTTAATTCCTTGTTTGATGACAATGGTTGTCATGATTCTACGAACTTGAGAATTAATGAAAAAAATGAACGAACAAAAGAACGCCAAATTTTGTGTAATGGACTGGTATGTAATTCTATAGTATAAATGTCCTTTCTTTTATAAATATAATCAAAATGGATCTTCATATGGATCTTCTTCATCATAATCATCATCCTTTTCAAATTGGTAAACAATAGCGCCACCATTCTGGAAATGCTGTGCATCTAAAAATGGTAAATCTACTTTTTCTCTAGCTTTTTGTTGTTTCAAACTAGTAGTCAAGTTAAAAGTACTCAATCCTTTCAATAAATCTTCATTTCCATTGATTAAACCACTCTGATCATCATTCTGTAAATCTTTCTTTAATGTAACACTATGTGATTCTGTATCTATTAAAAAATCGTATTGTGATTTCTTTCCTGTTTTCTTAAACTTTACCAAACTGACTATAAATACGGCTTTATTCAATTTTAAAGACGGATAGAATCTGTTCTTAAAATCAGCATTAACTTCTTCTTCGTCCATATCACTATTGTTATTGCTATAATAATAGTCCACACTAAGCACTGTAGTAGCCAAATAATTTAATAAGTTTTCTTTGCTAGGATACAAGTCAACACCATTTTTGGAATTAGAATTCAAAGATGCTTCAATTATAGATTTGTGTAAAGTAGCCATAATTATCAAGTTATTATTTTTATTCAACTGTGCCAACCTGGATAAAAACATTGCTACCAAGTTCGAAGACTTAATATAGTTTAAACTATCGATGATTATCAACGTTTTCTTAGTTTGTGAAGTGGTCTCGTTCAAAGATTGCAATATGCTTATTTTTGATGCAGTTGTTGATAGTGCTGGTACGTCTTTCGATAATAACAGTTCATTAATTTTAGTCTCTGAATTGTTTGTTGCTATAGTTGCATTGCTTAAATATTGCAGAATTTTCTTAATTATTGTATTGATTCCAAGCTCTGTATCTCCATCATTGTCTAAACAATCAATAAATAAATCTGTCAGTTTAATGTAACCAGGAGCAAATGGGGTCTCATATCCCAAATAAATTAGACTATTGATAGTATTATGATTAATCTGTGTGAATGATTTGGATTTTGGCCCTAAAATATTACATCTTGCCAAAATTTCATTCGTTATGAGTCGTGAAGACTGGCTGAAATTGTCTTGGATCAAAATAAACGGTGATTGATCTTTTAAAGAAAGTACTCTTTCAATGATTAATGTGTCGCTGTTCATAACTAAATATTTATAGAGATTTGAAATAAACAATTAAAAAAGAGTGGTACTATATATAAATTAATTGTAAAGCTATTGAAAACCAGTCTTCAATAGCAAGAATAAAATTCATGGATATGAAATTCCATGACCATAAAAAATCGATGCAAGTCTAAAAAAAAATGCCCTCACTCAGATTTGAACTGAGGATCGCTACATTACTAGTGTAGCGCCTTACCAACTTGGCCATAAGGGCTTTACAATTTGTAAGCTCAAAGTGGCAATCCAATTGCAGGAAATTGAAATATTGTGGTGGTTTTGCCGAATTATGCAGTTTTTGAGAGCTGCGAGGCAAAATAAATTATCACGTGAAAGATAGTATCCACACAGTCTTTTAAGTACTAAACCTTACGTATAGTGGTTTTCTTTTTTTTGGAAAAAAAAATCCTTTTTTGTAGTATTTTAAGAAAAGAAAATAGCACTTCCAATGATTTGATTAGCATCATTGTTCTAAGGTGAAATACTTTTCTCACTTTCATCAATAATGGTAACGAATTCTTGTTTTAGATAATCGTAAGTGTCTGGACAGGATATTGTCAAGTCACGTGTACCAAAATAGGTAAAGCCGAAATAGGTTAATATACCAGAAGTGATCACGTACATAAGGACATGATCATTTATACAAGGTGGGGCATTTACTAAATAGTAAATATAAGGGAGTGAAATTGTTAGTCAGAACAATCAATATTAAAGGAGTCGACATTCACTGATGTATTTTTAAAATACATCTCTAAATAGAAATACATACATATCGAAACATAATATAATAACCTGTCTCTCTCAAATCAATATGAGTATTAATGACTCAGAGTTAAACCGAGTAAACCTGGTTCATCAGTAAGGCGTCCAAACGATTTAACATTTGGTCGAATTTACTATCAAATTCTGACTTCATGGATAAAATTGATTCTCTAGTCTAATAATTCTGTCAGACTAGTTAGAATGATTAGACTTGAACAAATTCATACTATAATTGTCAGGGTTTTTGTTAGTCTTGTCATTATTTTGGTAGGCCTCATTTTCGGTTGATTCAGTAGATACTGTGAGTTCTTTTTGTAATGATTAATGAACTTATCACTTTACATGTCGATTTTATTCAAATTGTTGTGTATTTATATTATTATTTATTTAACATATTTTATCTAAATCTAAAAGGTATTGTATTATTAAATTCGAATGTACTATCGGGGACGTTCTGAAGTTTATAAAATAGACCATCTGTTTATAATCTCTAAATATTGCGTATTAATTAAAAATAATTATTCTGTTTTTACATTCTTCTCATTCTATATTATTAAAGCTATTCATAGTATTATTGTTATTCAATTTTCAAATTGTGTTTGTCGAGTCAGTTGTTCTGACTCGTTTTCAGAATCACTATTTATATTAATAGACATTCTTTGTTTTCGAGAGAGATAATTGATTATATTGTTATTTTTATCTATATATTCATCTATATTTCTCCTTGTTTCTCTATCTATCATCTAATATTCTTTATTACTTCCCCATATGGATATTTATCTCTTTATATCTTTATTTCTTATTCATCCTTGCTAATTTTCACCAGTTAATTATAAGATTGCTTTTTATCAATTTTAGCAATCTATTGGCATTCTAGCCAACCTTGGTGTACGCACAAATACTATATTTTAACAAGATATATTTAGCAAGTATTATCCCATATAATACTGGCTCAACAGTGTTATTCTGAATTTTTCGTCTAATAGAAAATTTCTTCTTTTTTCCAATGGTACCATACTTGCATATTCATGCATAACCATACATATTATATGGTTATTATCTGTTATTCGTATTATCATATTATGCTTTTATTATCATGCTTTTTACACTAATTATTCTTTAGGATATAGGTATCATATCTTACCATATGTTAATTAGTCCATAAATTGTTCGAAGAAAATATGGTACTATGTACAGAATAGCATGCTTGGAACAACCAGTGACTATTCCTATCTTTGAAAGAGCAGTCAGCGACTAGTTACAAAAAGTGGGGGAGGCGCAGAAAGGTGAGGAGAAATGTTCTACATCCTTCCATCGCGACAAGATCGTGACTGTGTATGATAAATTTCCAATGAAGGAGGAACAAGAGATGCCGCGTGTTATAATACATTGCTAAGTATTAGAATAATTAATTCCAACCATATATTGAAATTGCCGACTGCCAACTAAAGACGCTAAAAACAAACAATATTCCCTTAACTAATGGTATAATACCTCGTAGTTTACTAACTAACATCCTGTCAAATTCATTAGCAACTACAATTGCAAGAAATGTATACTAAACCATCTTGTGATCACTAGATCCTTATTATCGAATATGCCATTATCTAGCAATTTGTTCCCGCACGCCCACATTCTATTTTTTTGTTTTTGTTTTTCTTTGACGTCCCTCATAATGGCATATGCGTCCACCATAATAGCATATGCGTCTACATTAGAAAAAATTGAACTGCCATTTGTAATTTTCAACATGTCGAATATTTTTAGTTGTCTCCAAAGAGAATAATATTCTATGGCTTGACCGAATAGATAGCTAAAATAACTCAAACTAACGCCCAATATCACTATAAATAGCAGCAGGTCTTCCCAGTTATTCAATTAACTCAATATGTCTTATTGTTTCTTTTACTATTTCTTCTTCTTATCATCACTACCGAAACATTAATCAACAGTTTTACATCCCGACAATCAAAAATCTTCAATCTTATATTATCATAATAATCCAAAATGCTTCCAATTATCGCCAGATCTGCTATTGCCTCCCAAAGAGTTGCTGCCAACAGAATGATTCTTAATACCGTTTCCAGAAGAAACGCCTCCTACTTGGCCTCTTTAGAGCCTGCAGTTAGATACACTTTATACACATGTATTGGTGGTCTCTTTGCCGCTACTGGATTGATGGCCGGTTTCTACTACCAGCAATCTCCAATGAAGAAGATCTTCAGAGACAGAGCTCACAACATACACCAATAAATTTTTATTATATTTAATATTAAAAACACTCACTTAACGATAGTTTAATCACATATTTTATGCTATTTTCTTTCATTTTTTCGCTCATATTTAATTTTTATCATCATTTTTATCATTAATCAAATACATATATTTTAGGCTGTTTACATAAAAAAATACTGTAGGACATGTTTTATATAATAATAGTTCAATTGGCACTAGCGACAAAAGTCAGCAATTTAGCTTTGATACATTGCTGACTATCAAGTTTCATGCTCTCCAATATTGAGCAAGCGTATGTAATCTATCAATAACAACAGGGAAAAATGCATTTACACTATCTGTAATCAAACCTTGGAAATAAATAATAGCTTCTTCATCAGTTAACTCCAATACAAATTTCTCTTGTACTTTCAAAATCGCATTCGTGGAGTCATTTTTCAAATCTGGTATATTTGCAGATTTCATCAATTCCAACAAATTTAGAATCAAATTACTATTCTTTCTCAATGTTAAAAAGCATACAAAACAGTAGTTTTTGAATTTTTCAAACTGTTCACTTGCCAATCCTCCGAATCCATCCACTATTTCAATTGGAAGTTTCATCAATGGGGGAAAAGGTTTTGGATCTTTACCTAGAATATACCCAAAATCAACATGAAAAAATTGTCCGTTTTTTCGAATTAATAAATTATCTAAATGTCTATCACCAATTCCTAAAAGATATGTGATAACACAATAACCAGCACACGATTTTACAAAATTATCCATAATTCTAGGATGAATTAGATCTGCAGTGATAATAGTCACATTATTACTATTATTAGTATTACTATAATCAGTATCATCATTATCATTAGCGGTGCTATTCGCATCATTATTGTGAACATTACCGCCGTTATTTGTATTCTTCATAGCATCTGCAATACTGTGCTGAATATCATCCACCATATGTTTTCTAGCATTTGCAAATTCTCCGTATGGATTCTCTAAATGAAAAAAATTTAAAATATTGGAATATTTACTCAAAATCTTATCTAGCGTATAATTTGGTACAAACTCAATCATCCCTTCATCTAATCTAGTGGCAAGAATCTCATATGGGTTCAATTTCAAATTCATATTTTCATCTTTCAACAACTTCTCAATCAATTTAATGATTTGAATAATTAATTGATCCTGTCTTAAATCATCTCCAATCTTATACATAAATGAATATTTATCTTGCCAATCCCCTTCAGAGTTTTTATATGGTCTTGTTCTGAACGTTAGTTTTAACGGTGATAATGATGATTTGAAAACACTACATTCTTCAGATATAACATGCATAATCTCAATGTTTGGATTCAATGGTAACCTTAACAGCTTGCTATCATTTTTAGAATCGAACAAATAATACTCAGACTCATTTTTCGATAAATAATGCTTCAAAAATTTTGCCCTTTCTGGCGTGGTTCTTTTTCCATTACTTACAAGTAATGTTAATTTTGAAATATTTTTCACAAATTGAATTTGTTCCATCAATTCTGGATAGCTCAGCTTATACCAAGAGGCAACATCATCATCATTTCCTTCATAATAGCCACTATTACTATTACCATTATTAATTTTGTTATCTTCCTCTTTCAACTGTTTGAGAAATACCTTCATGATTTTTTTGAAGATAAGCTGTGTCTTGAACTCATTTTCAGTATCGTTTGACTCAATGCTTATAAACCAATAAAAAAAATTCCCCAATTTACCATTGTTTGTAGCTTTATAAATTAAGAAATTTGCCAAAGGAGATAAGCTCTGTTCAAAAAATTCGTCTTGGTATCCTATATTTAAGTCATCATCATCCACATCTACTACATTCCTTTCCTCCATATTGTTATAGTTGTTATTACTTATGGAATTTTCGATAGGTGGCGTTGCCCCAGGCCCCGAGTTTTTGTTGTATTTTAAGGATTTTATGTACTCCAATATATCCTCTTTAGCTGTAGCATTACCACTATTATTTTCATTATTATTATTATTATTATTATTGTTATTGTTGTTATTATTATTATTAATATTTGGTAACGCAACCTCTGTAGATTCATAAGTGTCAAATTTCAAAGCTTGCACCAATTGCAAAAGATACAAAACCAAGTCATCATCATCAAAATATTTCAAAATATTTACTGCAAAATTTCTCACCAATGTGTTCTGTTTGAACAATGGACCTAAAAGCTCCAAAATATTAGTTAGAGAAATATTCAAGTTATTACGAATCAACCAATTTAAAATATCTCGAATCTCCATGATTTCATTTTCGTTCTCCCAATTTATCGATTTTAATAGCAAATTAATAAAATTAGAGTGATTCAATGAAAAACTATTCAATTTAAAATCATTAATTAAATAATAACGAAATTTATAAATTAAATTCTTTTCATAATTATCCAATTGTTTAACTGACGAATATCCTAAGATTTTTGTTAAATTCCTCTTTGTTTCTAGATTAGGTTTCAAATTTTTGTCTGTCAAATCTTTGAATTTCCAATTATTCAATGAAGCTCTTTCTAATTGATGATATTTGGTCTCAATTGGTTGAATCTTTTGATTTTGTTCAGGATCAAGTACTTTACTTATACAATATTTATTATTATTATTCTGGGAATCTATATCTATCAAATTCTCTACTATTACTTGGTTATTGCTATTATTTTTAATGGCTGCACCGTTGCTCAATAAATTACTACTGGAAGGATGAATTTCCAAGTTCTCCGCACTATTATAATCATATTCATTAAAAATAACAACAACATCATAATTTACAAATTCCAAAGATAAATTAAAATGATTTAAATTTGATACATTTAATTGGTGATTCATCATTTCTATTTTTTCAAAGATCAATTTATTGATCCATTCATCATTTCCTGACCCAGATATGTTTTCATCATCATTCACTATCATCATGTTCTCATATTTTTTCAATAAATCATTGACCTTCTTTAACTCGCAAGAATATTTCTCTTCATCTGAATCAATTGGAAATCTCTCTTTGTTTAATTTCACCATTACATTCTCATATCCTTTCTTAAGAGTTAATTCTGTCTTATTAAATACTCGAACTTCACATTCCCCAAACAAACATTTCATATTATCCACATACTCATATATTTTAAATTTTAAAATGGAATCCAAAGGAAGCTGTGAGTATTTGATAGGTAGAATGATCCATTGATTGTAGACTCTTCTAAATGGTGAACTTCTCCCCTTGATCAACCCTATACTATTACTACTATACTTAGTGCTGTCACCATTACTGGCACTATTAGGACCACCATTAGCCAAAATATCACTTTTATTTTCTGAATTATAATTGTTATTATTATTTATGTCTTTTTTGTAATGGTCAGCTGTATTTTCCATATCCATAGATAACGTCAGTATGGGATTAGTTAAAGGAATACTGCCATCAAATAACTGTGCAGATACAACCAAAGGAGAATTGCTCTTTATCTGGGACAACTGCTTGTATAGCTGTGGATTCATAATCCTGGATAACTTTTTCTGAAGTGTTTTGAAACATCCTTCTATTGAAATAATGTTGAATTT
Organism: Saccharomycopsis oosterbeekiorum; assembly: GCA_031125405.1. Classification (NCBI taxonomy): domain Eukaryota; kingdom Fungi; phylum Ascomycota; class Saccharomycetes; order Ascoideales; family Saccharomycopsidaceae; genus Saccharomycopsis; species Saccharomycopsis oosterbeekiorum. Next base: position 10,196 of record JASTUI010000017.1, read on the forward strand.
GAAATATTCCTCGATATCTGTCAGAAGTGCATAAATGATTGTATTCTTGTCCATGATTTATTTACTATCTCCTGGCTGCCTGATTATTGTTTATATATTGTTCAGTTATAACTTTCTATTTTTTCTTTTATTTAATTTTTAAGTATTATTATATTTAGTTATTGTATTTTCAAATTCAAGATATTAATATTTCAATACACTGTGTAATGTCGATAGAAATTGAAGATAATCAGTCGTCTCTCTAATAATTCGACATTTGTTTTTCTTTGTATCATGATTTTCTGGCGTACGGGGTATATATATGCACTCGCACAGTGATTGCCTGCCAAAATTCAACATTGAATTCTTATTATTTTATGGGATTCACATTCATGGGAATTTCATTAGTGGCTTCTCACGTTGTAATTAACCAGATACCATAGAAATATTCTTACATATATATATATATTATTATTATTATTATTATTATTATTTAGTTAGTTTCAATAATTAATTAATTTATTTACAATAATATTTATCGAATACTTTCAATGCTTTCTCAGCGGTTATTCTATCTTCTTCGTTATATATCATCATCTTATCAAAAATATCATATTTAAAAAACCTATACTCGCCAGATTTCAAATATGGTAATGCTACATCAGCAGAGATCCTTTGCTGTTCAGCAAAATTAAAATTTTGGAAAAATTCTACTTGCGAGAGTTTCGGCCAACTTTGCAAATCCGGAGTACCAAATTTCTTGAATAATTCATTCAACAATGCTATATCGCTGAAATTTCCGGATTTACTCAATAGTGGTACCATATTTAGACTGAAAAATTGCGTAAAAATAATTCCTAATGACCAAATGTCTACACCTGTACCATAATCGTTAATTCCTAAAAGCGCTTCCGGAGGCTTGAAAACACCGGTTGATATATCAGTGTATTTCGACTGCATATTTGGTTCATCCACTTTGTGGAACTTGAAATTCTCACAATCATAACCAGGGTTCAATGTCTTTCTGGCAGATTCCTTCGTTTCATCTACGTACGAAATACCGAAATCTATAATTACTGGGTTTTTTGCGTCGTCTAGCATGATGTTATCTGGCTTTATATCACGATGAATGATGCCATTAGAATGTAAAAACAGCAAGCCTTTGAATATTTTCTCAATAATCGCAAGCGCTTCTTTGATGCTTATTTTGTTTACTCTGGAGAACACCTGGCTGGAACCGCTGGCGTCTGAGTCAAACCCGTCTGCGTCGTCAGTATTAAAGTAGTCGTCTATAGGGTCGACATTGTAGCTTGTAGATGAAGATGAAGAGTCGAGAAACGCCGTCATGTTGGTTCTGATTCTTGAGTTCTGCTTGAAATAATCTGTCAAAGTCATCCCGTAATAGGGAAACACCAATACACGGTCTTCGTGGTGCGCAAACTCATCCAATAGCGGTAGAAGATACCGATTATTGTTTGAAAACTGCTTGATGAAGTTTAATATACTTAGTTCGATCTTCAAGGAGTGTGGAGGGATCTCGCATTCATCAATGTCGAATTGTTTCAAAACAACCACTCTATCCCCATGAATGGCCTTGTAAACGTTCGTAAATCTTCCCCCCGAGATTCTTACTCTATCTGTAAAGAGATCGTGCTTCGTCATTGCAACATATAATACTCGTGAGAAGAGGATTCTGTGTCTGTCAGTTCAGTGTCTGTAAGTTCAGTATCTGATCAGCAAAATAGTACTATGTAGATCTAAGTCAGGTATGGAGGTAAGTCTGTTGCTGGTCTTCTTCTATACGCTTCTGTATCAAAAGAACCTTTTGTAACTATGGGCGGGTAAGCAGCAGCACACTACGTACGTGCCCTGATGCAAAAATCCGGGCCGGCTGGATGGTTCACGGATATTTTTTTTTTTTTTTTTGGTAAGTTTAGATAGCCGCAAAAATCCGAAAAAGTTAACCGAAAGCGGTTTTGATGCTAAAAATCAGAGGCGAGTTTTCGGAAAAGCAGATCGGATATCGTTGTGCTTAATATGCCGGGCTTCCCTTTCTATGTCCGCTGTTGTGTTGCGGATATAACTCCCTTCAAAGCCCCTAAGCTGGGTTTCGGGAGTTGCCACTTGCGTCAGTATATCCAGGTAAGTCCGAATACAGGAGAAGAGGATGAGGCTATTGAAATTTTCCGCCAGAAGATTAACAAGATAAAGAGGAAAAAAAAATAAAAAAAAATCCGCATATATATGTATATCCAGGTTTTCAAAAGCTTAAAAGGAATGAATATACCTCATCGTTTCTTCTATTTGGCTAAATCGCTATTTTAATTTTGAACTTGTCTTTAAAAAAATAAGGTATCCTCATTTTCTTGGATAAATTTCTTTTTTATTTTGTATATACAGTTCATTTGTTTCCTCAGTCGATAGATTTTCAGGTGCCCTCTCACAGACAGCCAGTACATAGAAATAGATAAAAGAAAGCTGTGCTTTGACTTGCCTGATATAGTTGCTGCGAATAGTTGTTGATTTCTCCAAAGAAAGACAGAAAAATAGAATCACAGATACAGATAGAAGATACAAACAGACGAAGCTCGCCGAATAATACCACAAAAATGTCGTCCTCCTCGATATCCTCCAAAGAACACGGTGATCTCGAGAAAAATGAAAAGACAGTGCCGAAACTCCAGCGTCATTTGTTGTCACCGCTTCTTTCCAAGAAGGTGCCCCCTGTTCCAGACTCTTCCGAAAGGAGGGTATGGCCCGGCCTAAAGAACCCTGTGTCATATGCCTTCTTTAGCTACTTATTTCCGGTTCTTAATGTCGGATATAAAAGAACGTTGCAGAATGAAGATATGTTTGCCCTTCCTGAAAGGTTGCAAGTTGAAACTTACGATAAAACCTTTTCCAAATACATAGAACTGTCTGCACAGAAGAAAAAAGAGCATGCTTTGAAGTTAAACCCTAAATTAACCGAAGAAGAGTTGGAACAGTCTGCTTATACCGGTCTCACTGTCACATTGGCTCTTTTTAAGACCTACAAATATGACTTTATAAGCGCCATTTTTGTCAAAATTATATACGATGTCAGTAGTAGTTTAAATCCTTTGGTCACCAAAAAATTAATCGAATTCGTTGAAGCTAAAATTCAACGTCCAGACTTGCGTGTCAATGAAGGTATCGGTTACACGTTCGCTATGGCAATTTTAATGATTGTCAGTAGTTTGAGTCTCAACCATTGTTTCAATTTCAGTATGATATGTGGTGCAAAACTTAAGGGGCTGCTTACCAAATATATGATCAACCATTCTTTTCAGATGACGGCTAAGGCAAAGCAAAAATTCCCAAGTGGTAAAATTACTAATTTGTTGACCGGTGATTTAGCAAGGATTGAATTTGCGATGAATTTTCTTCCTATGCTTATCACCTTCCCCATTCCTTGTGCTATTATTATTGCTTTATTAATCGTTAACATTGGTGTTTCTGCATTGGTCTCATTAGCCATCATTATTTTTCTTCTCTTTTTTTTTGTATTAGCCTTTATAGGGGTCGTCAAATACAGATTCAAGGCTAATTCTGCTACTAGCAAAAGAGTCTCAATGGTCAGAGAAGTTTTAAGTGCTGCCAAAATGATTAAATTTTATGGTTGGGAAGAACCGTATTTTAAAAATATTTCCGAAATTCGTGAGGAAGAAATTGAATACACCTTTTCTCTTAATTATATTAAAGCTGTCATCAATACTCTTGTTTCTTGGTTACCGAGTATCAGTAATGTTATTATGTTTATTGTTGTTTACAGAGTTAATCCCAATAGAAGTCCGGCTCAAGTGTTCTCGTCTGTCTCGTGGGTGACTGCTTTAGCTAGACAATTCTTCTTTATTCCTCTTGCCTTAGGTACTTCTACTGATGCTTTTGCTGCTTTAATCTCCTTTGCTGAGGTTTTACAATGCGGTACTGAGAAGAAGTTAAGCGAAGAAGAAGAAGAAGAAGATAAAGAAAAGTTTGGTTTAGTTGTTGACCCTGAAATGGCAATTCAAGCCAAACATGCTAGCTTTGAATGGGAAGCTGTTGAATTAGATGATAATGGTGACAAAGATAGTAAGAAAAAAAAAAAGAAAAACAAGAAAAAGAAAAATAAGGGAGATATGGATGAAAAGAAAGCTATCAAATCCAAACAAGATACTAGTAGTTTTAAAGGCTTACAAGACATAACTTTTGATATCAAGAAGGGTGAATTTGTCATCATAACCGGTTCCATTGGCTCCGGGAAATCTTCCTTGTTAAGTGCGTTAGCTGGCTTTATGAAAAAGACCTCTGGTGCGTTGTCCATTAATGATAACCTATTATTATGCGGAACACCTTGGGTTCAAAATACAACAGTCAGAAAGAATATTCTATTTGGTGAATCCTATGATGAGAAAAGATATAATGAGACTATAAGAGTTTGCTGTTTGAAAGACGATGTCGAAATGATGGCCGGTGGTGATCAAACTGAAATTGGGGAAAGAGGAATCACATTATCTGGAGGTCAGAAGGCTCGTATTAATCTTGCAAGAGCTGTCTACAATAATCAAAATATCATTTTAATGGATGATGTTTTAAGCGCAGTTGATGCCAGAGTTGGTAAGAAAATTGTTAAAGAATGCATTGTTGGTTATTTGAAAGATAAAACCAGACTATTGGCTACACATCAGTTAAGTTTAATTCGTTATGCTGATAAGGTTATTTATTTGAATGAAAATGGTAACGCTATAGTTGGTTCTGTTGAAGAATTGAGTGAAAAGATCCCAGAATTCAAGAAATTGGTTGAGTTTTCCTTTGAATCTAAAGATGAAAATAATGACGAACAAGAAGAAGATGAAGAGTTTGAAAAAAAATCTGTCTTTGATGCTCCAATTCCTGACATTGTTAACTTAAATGATAAAGCTGAGAAAGGTAAATTGGTTAAAGATGAAGAAAGAGCCATTAACTCCACATCTTGGCAGGTTTACAAAGGGTTTATCGAATCAGGTTTTGGTAAATTCTCTTTCGTTGCTGTTTTCTTTTATTTCTTATCTCTTATCTTAGGTATGTTTGGTTTGATTTTCACTAATGTTTGGTTATCTTTCTGGACTGCTGATAAGTTCAAGAGAAGCCTAGAGTTCTATCAAAATTACTATTTGTTGATTTGTTTTGTTACGTTTGCTCTCTTTGTTGTTTGCTTTGGATTGAATTATTATTTGATTATTTCTTGTTCCAAACAATTGAACTTGAAAGCTATGCATAAGATTCTTCATGCTCCAATGTCGTATATTGATTCCACACCAATGGGAAGAATTTTGAATAGATTTACGAAGGATACAAATTCTTTGGATAATGAATTGGCTGAACAAGTTAGATTCCTATTTTACAATGCTGGCTTCATGATTGGTATCTTTATTCTTTGTATTGTTTATTTGCCGTGGATTGCTATTGCTTATCCAATCATTATAATGATTTTCATTTGTTTGGTTTCGTACTACCAAGCTTCTGCTAGAGAGATTAAGAGATTGGAAGCCGTTGATAGATCATTCATCTATAATAACCTTAATGAAATTTTAACTGGTTCCACTACTATTAAGGCTTTTAATGCTGAACACTTATTCATAGAAAATACTGATTATCATATCAATCAAATGAATTCGGTATCGTTCCTTATAAGTTCTGCCCAAAGACTTGTTTCTTTCTACGGGGATTGCTTGGCTTCCATTATTTCATTTATCGTTTGTATTCTTTGTGTCACCCGACAATTTCATATTAGCGCTGCTTCTGCTGGTTTATTAATTTCCTATCTTTTGCAAAGTACCGGTATTTTATCTTTTGTTGTCAGATCTTTGGCAACAGTGGAAAACGAAATGAACAGTGCTGAAAGATTGTTATACTATGCTGATGATTTAGTTCAAGAAAGACCATATGAGATTCCAGAAACCAAACCTGAACCATCTTGGCCACAAAATGGTGCTATAAGGTTTAATAATGTTTCTATGAGATATAGGGCTGGATTGAGCTTGGTTTTGAAAAATCTAGATTTTGCTATCAAGGGTGGTGAAAAAGTTGGTATTTGTGGTAGAACTGGTGCTGGTAAATCCTCTTTGATGACTGCTTTATATAGGTTGGCTGAATTGGAACAAGGTTCTATCGTCATAGATGGTATTGATATTTCTACCTTAGGCTTAAATGATTTAAGATCCAAGTTATGTATCATTCCACAAGATCCAGTCTTATTCAAAGGTACTATCAGAAAAAATTTGGATCCATTTGGTACTAAACCTGACGAAGAACTTTGGGTTGCTTTAAAAAGAGGTGGTTTAATTAAACCAGATGTTTATGAAGCTGTCAAAGCTCAAAAATTACAAGAAGGTGAAAAATCGATGGATACATTACACAAGTTTCATTTAGATCAACAAGTCGAAGAGGAAGGAACAAACTTCTCTTTGGGTGAAAGACAGTTGATTGCTCTAGCAAGAGCATTGTCCCGTGAAACTAAGATTTTGATTTTAGATGAAGCTACCTCTTCTGTTGATTATGAAACTGACTCTTTTATCAATGAGACTATTAGAAGGGAATTTGCTGACTGTACAATATTATGTATTGCTCATAGATTGAATACTATTTCCAAGTTTGATAGAATCATGGTTTTGGATCAAGGTACTCTTTCACAGTTCGATGAACCAATGAATTTATACAATGCTGATGGCATTTTTAGAAAAATGTGCAAGAAGGCTCATCTTAGTTCTGAAGCCTTTATCAAGGATCCGTAATCCTTAGAATTTTTTCTTCTATTCTTTCTCTCTCTCTTGAGTTTTTATTTGTCAACTTGTTTTTCGATGTCTTTCTTTTATACTTATTCAAAAATACCCTCTTCTACAATTAATTAAAAATGACTATAACATATAAATTTTCGAGCTCTATTTGTAAGAAATATTTATCTGTTCAATGACAAAACGTAAAACAAAAAAGAAAGTTCTATATATTGTCTGAAATGTTGTTATCAGCATTCTTGTAATTTCCGCTCTTGTTTTCGTCATCAGAATCCTCAACTTCATTGTCTAATTCAAGCTCTTCATCACTGCCTTCAGCAGATTCATAGTTCCAATTGCTTTTCTCTAGAAGTTTATTATCTTGTAATTCATTGATTTTTTCTTGAATGGCGTCCTCGTTGTCTAAATTTCCATTAGAACTTTCGTACAGAAGACCTTTACTTTTAATTTTATATCTTCTGGTTTGTCTTTTAACTTTCTTTCTCTTCAACCAGTAAGGTGTTTTATGAGCATTAGCTTCTTCTACTTCTCTTCTTAATTCTTCTTTACTTTCAACCTTCAATTCAGAATCAAATTCATTCTTTGACATTCCCATATTACCTGTCAACTCTAACCTACTGGTGATATCTAATACACAATCGCCTGTATTTTCAAAATCTGATAAAAATTCAGATTCTTCAACCTGGTAAATTGACTGTTCAGTATTATCTTGCGATTCCTCTTTAAATTGTTGCATCTCTTGAAAAAGTTCAGTAAGGGTTTTCCGACGTTTCAAAGTTTTACTGTGTTTTGATTTAGACGGAGATATCAATTTTTCAGGACCCTTTTTTGCACTTGGAACTGCCTTCGGTGTTTTCACTCTTAAATTACCTTGATTCAAGTAAGCGGGAGTTGATATGTTAACTATTGCACTTTTATTCATTTTGATTAATTTTTGGGGTGTGACAAATTTGTTTTCAATTCTGGTAATTGGTTTCGCGGAATCCATTATTTCTTCATCATGATCAGGTTGGAAATCCAATTTTCGCTTTGCTGATGGGGTTAAAAATACCGATTTCCTAGCACTTGGTGAATTCTCGATATCTTTATTCGGAGTTAAATTCATTTCAAAAATACTAATTATTTTCCCATTTAGTTGGGGTGTGGGGCCTAAAATCTGTGGCGAATCCACAGCTTGAAATTGAAAATGTCTATACGGGGAACTTTTCTCTGGTGTTTCTAAACCATATGTTATTGATTTTTCAAGCTTTTTATGATTTTTACTGACATGCTTGTGCTCATTTCTTTTGATGGAGGATGAATGATGGCGACTATGATGTCCAATTCTTCCTAGTTTATCTACTTCTTCTTTTTGGCTATTATATTGAGGTGAAGCTCCACTTTTAAGCTTTGAATACTCTTTGTATTTCAATTCTATTTCTGGGACTTTCTTAATATCTTGCTTAGTTGGCTTTCGCTGATGTTTGGTATGAAATGCCTTCTCCCAATCCTTCAATTCCTTCTTCAATACCGATACTGCCATGTTTTGATAACTCTTTATAAATATTCAATAATAATATTTATTTGTTAATCGTATATGAGAATCAACCGAAAATCAACTGTAACACGAGAAGAAGTTAGAATCAAGGAATAGATAAATCAATACAACAAATGTGTATAACCGTTTAGATGACACCAAAAAAAAGTAACGCGTATTTACATGCAAATATAGAAATAAATTTTTTTTCTGCATAATAGACGCGTCTTTTTTTCAGTGTTTTATCTGCGATGATATATGGCTTACGAAATATGAGCAGAGATAATTATAATACAAAATACATTAAAAGTAAAAAGACAGAACTAAGTAAAATAAATAGTGAAGTTCCAAAAACAAAAGGAGCTGTAAAAAGAAATGTTAAAATGAGAAAATGCTAAGATGAGAAAATGCTAAGATGAGAAAATGCTAAAGAAATGCTAAAATATAAAATGCGAAAGAATAAATGATGGAATGCTAATGATGAAGGTGAAAAAATGGAAAACTAGAAGTAGTATTGGCAACCAACTTCACAGACACCGTACAAGACGGTTAATCCGGTGACTTCCCAACATGGCTCAACGTAGTTGGAGTATTTTTGAAGGATGTTACAAGCGTTCACACATTGTGGTAAGGCGAAACTAGCAATACCGAATCCACGCTTTTCTGGAGTCATGTATTCGTTAGTGGCAGCAGAGAATTCAGCATCAGTGGTGGATGTGGCATTAGCAGCAGATGACTTCATCAAGTAAATATATTCAGCTTGTAATTCAAGCTGGACATCGGTTTGTGAATTACTTTTGCCGTAGGAGATAGAACTAAGATTCAGCTCGATTTGCTGCGGTGATGGAGAAGAGAAACTAACCGGATAGCCACACAACTCACTTCTCGCAGCTTGGTACCAGAAAGTGCTATTCAAACTCTCAAATTGAGAAGTACTTGAAATACATTGACCAAATTTGTAGAATCTGTTAGCGACTTGGTCACAAACACTGCTCATTATGCCTTGACCTTGGTCGTTGAGGATACTTCCAACTGCAGGAATAGCGGCAGCTTGAGAGACGGCAACTAAGGAAACGATGGCGAATAAAGATTGGGTGAATTGCATTTTTGGAATTATGTTAAATATAACTTGGTATGTTGGAATAATGGAGATTTTACTTTTATTTGAATTTATAGTTCAGCAAAGTTCAGCTAATGATTGAGGAGAAACAGTTCTGGGGATATTGGCTTGCTTTTATACTTGCGATTGGCCATTGGAACGAAGGTTAATCAAACATGTTGCCTCATATACTTGAAAAGGTATTTTTATCTGATTAGAATTCCATCTCTCTTTTTTTCTTTGTTATTTGCACGGCGAAAATCCCATTTTTGCTGTATTCGCTGTGTAAATTCAGGATTTTATTTTCTTTTTGTGTATGTATAAATATAGAAGTACAATTTTTTGCCAGATGCGGCATCATCTGCAATTTCATGTTGCAATTTCAAGCTGCATTTAGAAGTTCTTAGAACACGATGTACGGGTGCAAACGATTTTTGGTGTAAAAAGTAAAAAGTTACCTGTTTGCACATGAAGAGCACGTGATTTAAATGAGTTTTTGTTTTTTCAAGAGGCTGCGATTCTTGTAAAACGAAACAGAAAATTAAATATTCCCTTAACGGCACGTGATGCACCATATTTTAGCGAGCTTTTTTTGGAAGATCTTTTCCCATATTTTTACGGCTTGCTAGTACGTTCGGCACTCTATTCGCAGCTTATATTCACAAACGCCTTTAAATACACAAATATCATAGTTTAGAGACCCGAATAAACAGATAGAAGCCCTCAACATACAGATATAATAAAAACATTTTGTCACTAAATGGAGTTGCAACTACTTGATAAGTAAAAAAGGCGTTTTATCATAGCCACCTGTCAGCCTGTGCGTGCCTGCCAATTCATGATAACAAATATGAATAGGCATAATGTGGAGCCTAATATGGAGTACATTGAGTTCTAGATTCTAGTTGGCCTGCAATAAAAAGATTTTTTTATAGATCAACAGTTTTGACATACACCCTTAAAATGCCTCGAGCCCTCTTTTCTAACCGCTTTTCGTAGATTTTGACTTATCTCTGGGACTTTAAACGCGAGATGAGAAATCTCTTGGAATGTTTGCGCGCGCGGCATCGATTTCTGGCCTGAAAATAGATGACAAATCTTCTGAAGGGCATGGATTTCAACATGCATAAAAAATGAAAGAAAGACAGACAAAATAACTAAAGATAGCAACAGGCTTTCGCGTACATACTGCTGTCACGAAAAGACCGCATTTTTGTAACATAATGTATTCTGTTTGACTATGTACGTACGAGGTCCTAATAATAGCACTAGTCGAACTTTGACCTGATTTTTGGTATAAATGAAGACCTGTTTCTCCATGGTTTTTCTGTGTCGTCCGATAGATTGGTTTTATATTTCTTATTTTATATAAAAAACATCAATCAAAACATTATCAAGCTTTCTTTTCAATCTTTACTTCTCTTCTTATTCTTCTTCTTCTTTTAGAACCAACAAAAATAGTATCTCCAAATCAACCGACCTATTAAATCAATATGCAATTCACCCAATCTTTATTCACCATCGTTTCCTTAGTTGCCGTCTCTCAAGCCGCCGCTATTCCTCCATCAGCCAGTACCGGTTCAAATGACGGTATGTTGGGTGGTATGTGCGACCAGATTGCCAGCAGATTCTACCAATTTGGTCAATGTATCTCCTCTGCTCCTCAATTCAATACTTTGAACAGCACTTTCTGGTACCAAGCTGCCAGACACGAATTATGTGGTTATCCATTTAGTCTGGACGACGCTCCAGCTGATTTAAACTCTACCTCCGTTGGTTCTAACGGTAAGAGTAACAGTGCAACCGATGTTCAACTTGAATTGCAAGCTGAATACCTCTACTTGATGCAAACATCTGGTAATGGAACTGCCACCGTTCAATCTATCGATAACTCCACCACTGAAGTATACCTGACCCCAGAAAAGCGTGATTCAGCTAGCTTTGGTTTGTCACAATGTGTCAACGCTTGTGACATCCTTCAAAAATACTCCAACTACGTTGAACCATGTTGGGAAGTCACCGGATTAACCGTCTTGTACGGCGTCTGTGAAGTTGGTTGCAGATACTACTTTTAGGTTTTGAGAATTTTTTCATTTTTTCACCTTCCTCATTAGCATTCCATCTTTTATTCTTTCGCATTTTATATTTTAGCATTCTCTCATATTAGCATTTTCACATTTATTTCATTTAGTTTTCTCACTTAGCATACACTCTTTCATTCATTCGTATCAAATTCTTCCAATGTACATTTAACAGTTTTTACTGTTTCGTTTTCAACTTCAATAGCCTATTTTGTAAGTTTAAGGTTTACAACTATAGAATACGTAGTTTCTTTAGCACTTTAAAAAAATAAGAAAATTCTTTATTTCTCATCGGTGAAAAAAAAAGAATTTTTTGAGAAGAATTTTTTTTACGACTATATAAGTATCAGAGATTCCTCATCCTTATTATCTTCATCTGCTTCTATATTTTACTTCTTTTAAATCTTTTTTTTTTCTTTTCCCTTTTGTTTCTCCAGTATTTTAACCACCTTCTGGATTAACCTTGCCGTAAAAGTATATTAGACCCCGTCTTTTAATGATTGCACAAATGGCCGGAAGAAGATCAATACCTACCCTTTATAATATGGTGCTGTTTATTTTTAATTATTGATAGTACTGTTTCGCTTGGGGTTAACATGTGTTTCTTTTTTAGATTTATTTTTTTCTCCATGAAAAAGAAAATTTTTGTTTTCGTATTTTCTTTCTCTTTTTTTGTTGAAAATCTGTAAAATCTAATCTATTATAACTTGCTTTTTTTTTCACTCTTGAAGGAACATCAGCATTGTAAAAAATAGTTAAACATAACGCAATTTCACTAACTCGGATGATGACAAACTCAGTTATCCCCATGGAATCTGATCCTGAAATTTTTAGCAATTTATCCCACAAACTAGGACTTGCTGCTAACTACGAGTTCACTGATATTTTTTCTTTAGACTTCATTGATCCATCCATTAAGTCCATCATTCTTTTAACGCCAATCGACGATGATATTTCCAGAAATATATGGCAAGTAGAAGATCTGCTCTCCAACGGAGGTCCATCAGCATCTGCTGATATTAAATTTTTACCACAAACCATAGATAACGCTTGTGGATTGTACGCTCTATTACACTCTATTTTGAATAATCCATCCATGATTGTCAAGGATTCAAAACTTGACAATTTCCGGAAAATTTTGAGCAGAACATCTTCTGTTGAAGAGATTACTCTGTTAATAAAGAACTTACAAAATGAATATTCCCAAGCGTCTCAGGAAGGTCAAACCGAAGTACCTGAAAAAGTAGACTTGCATTTCATAAGCTTTATCATTGATTCTGAAAACAACTTGATTGAATTGGATGGAAGAAGAGAAGGCCCGATCAATGTAAATCAAGTATTGAATAAGCATCACTCTAATCCATTTGATTTGCTTTCACACAGAGTAAACCAATATATTCAATTGGCAAGCAATCAAAATAAATTGAAGTTCAATTTGATGGGGTTGATGCAAGTTTAAATCAGTATATTTTTCTATACATTTATTAAATGAATGCTTTCAGCTGGTTTTTTTAAAAATTTTTTTTTTTTTGTAAAAATGCAAACAATAATGAATATATATATATATATATATGTACAGCCTAGGAAGACCAAATACATGTACGCTTGAATACATAAAATAAATGTCTATAATACTAACAAAGGAAAACTATATAGTAAATACCCATTTTTTTTATGCTTAATTCATAAACTATCATACCTGTCCTTTGATATCAACTTTTTTGTATTTCAGACTATATAACTCATTGATATGGGATTTGGCTAAACTTAATTCAAAAAATTTAATTTCTTCGCCAGTGACGAATTCCTTTAAATTTAATGTCTGTGTCAAATATAACAATAAAGCCTGTTCATCGTTATCATTGAATCCAAGAACTTTATATAAATAAGTTACTGCTATCTTTTTATAACTTCTACTCATTGTATAAAGTGTTTTAATTCGGAATTTTTCCCTAATAAGCTTCAAAAATTCAAGAAAATATTTGAATTTGTTCATGTAGAAATTGCTGTTATTCAATTTCTGGACGTTTTTATAAATACGATGGAACTCAAAATAATTATTGTCGTAGACAAAATCAAATACATTTATCGAATATTCGACGAATGCATTCTTGAATTTGCTTCTCCCCTTGTATTTATCATTGAACAATTTATCTTTTTTACTAACATTAATATCATACAACTCGTGTAATTTCACTTTGCAAATCTCTGAGAAATTGTCAGTCAATATAAAATAAAGAATACGATAACTTAAAAATTCCAACATATTAGATCCTGTTACACCATTCTCTTTGTATAATGTTTTCAAATTACTTTGACACTGATTATATTCCCCTAAATCGCCATTTTCAATAGCTATCCTAGCATGTGTCTCATATACTTTCACAGTAAAGTCATTTCTGATTAATTGAATTGTCAAATCTTGCCTAATAGATTTCATTTGATCACAAATATAGTTATACTTTAATTCATTCTTAGATTTGTACTTGTTGAGCACAAATGGTAATGCCTTCTCCAAAACTTCTAACGGCCGTACCCTAGATGGAACTGGTTCCGAGGTTAGTCTCAAATATCTTTTTTCCAACTCTGTACACTCACCTATAAGCCTAGTCATTCTAAGACCTTCATCATCAGATGATTTGGCTACACTATTAAAATCTGATTGGAACCTTAATGCTCGTAACTTTTTCTCTCGAGAGCCACCAAAGCCATTACTTTTTCCTTCATCTGGATCCACAGACTTTGACTTTCTCTTCTTCTTATTATTATTACTGTTATTAGTACTATTATTACTATTATTATTGTTGTTGTTATTGTTATTGTTATTGTTATTGTTATTGTTATTGTTATTGTTATTGTTATTGTTATTGTTATTGTTATTGTTATTCTTATTCTTATTACTGTTATTGTTATTGTTATTATTGTTATTGATACTATTATTATTATTAATATTATTAATATCCGAACTGGATTTCTTATTCTTAAGCTGGGCTTTCTTATTATCCACATTACTATTGAAATTTCTCATATCAACTTCTAAGTCAATTTTACCTGAAGGGTTATCAAGAATTGGCACTTGTTGCTTTTTCCAATCATTTTCCCAAATCTTGTTTTCTACTTTAGCCTTTTTAACAAGCATTGCTAGTTGCTGTTTCAATAAATCCTTCTGAATAGGACTGAAAAATAATTCTTCCAGTCTTTTCAAACTTTTTGTAAAAAAATCCTTCAAAGAAGACGGCCATTGTTGTCCTTGCTGCTGCTGACTGATATTACTCTTATTGTTATTATTAGCATTAAAATTGTTGCTGGAAGTATCGTTAGTGAAAGAGCTACCCCTTTTCTTCTTTCCTAAGGATGATGGAGTAACTTCGTTATATGGCATAATTTAAGAGTGAATTAATTGTCTATGAAAAATAAAAACAAAAGCAAATTAATATCAGTGAATGGAAACAGCAATATTTACAATTATATATATATACAAAATAATGTTAACTTACCCTAACCCTTTGTACTAATACTTATTTAATACTGACTTAAGAACTAATAACAAGCAAGTTGTTATTAAAAACTGATGTAAAAAGACAACAAATATTTGATCAATCAATCTTCTTTTTCGTAAATGAAGTTTTAAAATTAAAGATGTAAGAAAAGGAGTGCACATAACATAATCGAAGTAAATGAAATATTGGTTTTCAGTTTGTAGTGTTTAATATTTATCTCTGAATTGGAGATGTTTAAGCATTTTAACTGGAATACTTTTGGTTGACAGATGCATATTCATATTTAACATATATTGGGAGATAACCAAAATGCTAGTATGTAGTGGTTACTATATTTTTATATACATTCGTAAACGCCTGAATTATTTACTAACAGTCTGACACGTTACAGTTTAAACCTTGGTCCGAATTTGACCGTACTCCTCGTCATCAAATAGATGAGTTCGATGGATCTGAAATTAAAAAGAAAAATTACGATTTTAAATTATGTTATGGGAGCATAACAGTTGAACATATGCACAATTCTTTAATTATAGCACCATACAATTTGGGATTTCTAATAAATGACAGTTTGCCAAATTTCACTAAACTCGCCACTGTGAATGTATCTATAAAGAACTCCAATGATAATGAGGAAACCAAAGAAGATGAATACTTAGAAAATGAACAACTTTATTCAGCATCTGATCTTCAAACAAATTTTCAAAGTTTTGAATTATCAATTTTTACATTCAAATCCTCAAATTCTCACAGTTTCAATTGTATCACAATGCCTAACTTATCAACATTCCATCCGATATTATACAATAAATTAAGTCAATATTTGATCCGTGAATGTTTACAACCAAAAGAGTTAATAACATTAACACCATGCGGTTTAAATTATGATCAATATGTATGCAAACTAATATCATCAAATCAAGATAGCCTATATGATGCAATTGATGTTCCAATTTTAAAGCCTCCACATTTCATATCTGGTATAACTGCAGCATGTTTTGCAACTGCAACTTTACATAAAATTAATTCATTAGCTTTGATTTTGGATTCAGAGGGTGTCCTTAATTTTGAAAGAATTAAGGAAGATTCAATTTCTTCAGCTGCTCGTATCTTAGTTGACAATATCTTTAATTTGAACTCTGATATATCTGCCAGTTACTTAAAAGAAATTTCTAGAATATATTCAGTCTCTGATTATGTGAATTCGGGAATGTATATTTAGATATCTCACTGATTAATTTTTTCCTAAGTTATATATGTTTACCGTTAGAAATGTTTTGTGGATGCAATTTATATGTATTAATTTTTTTCAATTTTTTTCAATTTCCAGTGAAAACAATTTATATATATATAAATATATAATGAGAAAAATTAGGCAATACCACTGATGTAATAAGTGATAATATTTTCAATCTTTAGCGAAATTTATGAGTTGCAAGAATTCATTTGATCAATCGATATATTCTAGAGAAAATATCAATTAAAAAAATTCATAATTTCTTTTTCATTGACATTATCGACCAAAGAGTTGGTATCGACCAAATCTATATTATGAGATCTAATGTTAGTAGATGTAGAAGAGTCTAAGTTTTCAATACTTAAAAACATACTAGCTGAATTACTAATATCACTGATTAAAGTGCTGTTACTGTTATTGCTTTGATCATTTATTCTATTTATGAATTTCTTTTCATCGATGCCATCGAGGTTATTGGTATTTGACTTGTCATTGATGATTTCAACATTTTCATTATTAGTTTTGTTAAAGTTCATGTCCTTATCAGATAACATTGCATTATTAGAAACATAATTCAATGGGGTAGATTTGGCTATTTTTCTAGGTGGATAATTATTGCCTGTCTTCAAATCATCTTCTGATAGCCTTTTCTTACTATTGTTAGCATTAGTTGAAATAGGGGTTGAACTTCCAGAGATTGCAGTACTTCCACTCAATGCACTGCTTCCATCATCAATGACTTGATTATTGTTATTGTTTATATTAATGTTTGCTAAATGATTAGAGTTTGCAGCAGCATCAAAAATTCTACAAAAGCTATTCATTTCACCGTACCAACTAATCCATTCAACGGTAAAACTTTTTAGCTTCATGAATCTTTTGAAATCATGATTGAATTCAAGAACATCTGAAAAAGATAATTCCTTGATGATTCCATCAAAAATGAAGGTAATCACTATCACAAACATTTCTGGGATCACAAAGGTTCCTTTTTGTGTCATTTCATTAGCAAAATTAACAAAATAATTAAGCCATTGATTTATAAAATGAGTATCTATTGGTAATTTTAATAAAGAGGAGACATCATTTTTGAAAGCATTGCCAATCATTTGAGCAATCACAGAATTATTCTTGGTGATATCATTGATGATATCGTCATGATCATAAAGAGTAGTAGAATTGCTATTGACAATCAAACTATTATGATAATGATCTTGTAACACACTATTGCTATCCACAATCTTTTGAATATCAACTAAATCAAAATAATTGAAACTAAACATTGAATTATTAGAAGACAGGATACTAATAGCTAATTTATCAATTTCTACGATTCTTGCTAACAACTTGGAAAATTTATTAGCTAGTAAAGTCTTCATAACCCCTAATTTCTTTGGAAGATTATTAACACTTTCAGAGACCAATCTAGTAAATATCTTAGAAAGTTCATGGATGCTGTTTGATGTCTCTTGTGAAAGGTTGACAAATTTTTCGTTTCCAAACGTGAAAATAGATTCGCAAATCGTTGATAAAATAGATTGATATAATTTAAGATCACATTTTAAAATCCACGGCAAAATCTGCGGCAGACTGTACAATTTAGCCACAGGACTAGTCAAAGACTTTTGAAGAGATCCAATAATGCTAGTCAATGATTTCACATTCATTAATCTTGTTGCTTCAAAAATACTAAAACAATGGTATTTGTATAATGAAACCAACGTGGAGACACTATCAGAATGGCGAAGTTGAATAGGAATATATGGTTCGATTTTAGGAACCTCAAATAGATTGTTTTGGAAAGATACAGGAATAAAACTTGACTTGCCAAGGTTTCTAATTATATAATCAACTTCTTTGGAAAAAATATCAACGGCATGGCTATTGTGTTGATTTATGTAATTGCTATTGTTGTAAACAACAGGACTCATAACGGTGCTTACAGGAGACTCCATATCATATAAGCTTCTGAGAGGAGATGATACTTCCAGATTAGATATGAATTCATGATTGTTAACAACAAATCCATATGGAGTATTAGGGCCGCTAGCAGGAGAGTTTGGCGTTGACACTGTTGATAAAAGAGTGTTTGTGATATTCATAGAATGTTTATCCACTAGCGAATCTATTAAGGTGATTCCACAATAATGATATTTGGTTTGACCCCTAACACCATAACGATGAATAGTAATAAATGGGAAGATGATTTTGATTAGCTTTCCAAATAACGGAGGTGACAACAGCGCAACATTATGTTGCGCACAAGAATTGACATACTTTGCATAAATTCTAGATCTAGGAATGTGTTCATCTTTTGAAATTCTACAAGCTTGCTTTAGGAACAAGCCGCCAAATAACTGTTGCCTTCTCAGTTTAGGAATAGCTGTTAGTAATTGAATAAATTCATCGCGGGTTAATTTTGTATCAGTGGCCGATGATAAATTTCTCAAATTATTATCATCCAAAGTTACCTTTTTAATCTCCTTTGAATCACTTTGACGAATTACATCGGCTAATTGATTCAAACTAAACATATCAATGTTTTCATGAAGTATTTTCCAGTCATTATCAGCTTGAGTACAAGAGCGCTTAGCAACAGAATCTCTTGAATTAGCTGTTTTTTTTTGTTTAATGATTACATTGTCTAAATTTTCATTCGTAACATTTTTAGAAGGATCAACACTAGTATCAGAGGAAACAGGCTTTCTCCTAGTGTCAACAAAAGTCTTTCTCTTTAATGATTCCAAAGATTTCTTTTTAGGTTTTTCAGGTCTTGCAATTTTTTCAACGGTCAACGGAGCACCATTAGCTACAGCAGCAGCGGATATAGTAATCTGTTGCTGAACTGGAACAGCTTGTGGATGCAACAGTCGAATGTCTTGATATTGTTGTTGAGAATCTGATGAGACATTGTAAGAATCTGAAGCAATATTTTCCAATTTATAAGGATAGCTGTTGCTAGTACTTCCATCTTGTTTATTTTCGTATCGAGTCAAGTATTCTGCTGGCTCAGCCTTTATAGGTTGATTATAAGATGGATCAAAGTTTAAGAAATTTGGAGCAGGATTTGAAATTACCAACATAGGATTATATGGCATCAAGTGAGGATATAGTGAAGCCGAAACGTCTTGATAAACATTATTTACTGAAATATTGTTATTGTTGACATTGCTATTGTCATTGTTAAGAATTTGGTGTTGATTTTGTTGAATATTTATATTAGCAAAGGTATTATTTGAGGTAGCATCGATGATATGATTGTTTTGGGAATTGTTATCGTTTATCATTAAAGATGAGGATTGTGTTTTTGAATGATAATTTAATGAAATTGATAAAGATTTTGGGATCTAAGATAAAAGATTAATAATATTGGTCTGAGAGAGGCGAAAATATTATTTTAATCTATTTTAGGAAATATGCTATAACGGAAGAAAAATCAAAATCGTATGAACGGAAGTGCTCAAAGGAAGTTCTATGGGTATATGTATCAATCAGTTGAAGAGAAACGATAATGAATGCAAATGGAAGAAATGAAATGCAATATTAATGATAATTGAAAAAAAAAGGAAATCAAATGATATATTATTATGTACTTATATTTTTTTTGGATTTTTTATGCTTGGAAAAAGATCTCTATTATTCTATAATATGGGTGGTTGAAGATCAATAGTACTTTTTTATTTTAAATAAAGTAACAAAAGGTATAAAAGGATGTTGCAGATATAAACTTAAGATACAAAATTCAAATTTTTATGAACAAGGAATGAGAGAACAAAAAATTATAATATAAAAATTAAGCGCCGAAAGTTTCAGTGGAAATAATATCTTTTTGCTGCTCAGAGATGACAATATTACCTGCTTGTTATTCTTGTACTCTTTGAATAATGATCGAAAAATTATGAAGATTATTCCAATGATTTGTGAAATAACAATAGTAACGGTGAAGATAATATAGAAAATACTAGTAAAGAAAAGCAAGTTGGGATTTGGGAAAACAAAAAGTGGTAAGGAATGGTTCTCTGGTATTTTAAAATGAATAAGAACAAAATGTGTTTGTCTGAAAAGTGAAGTGAAAAAAAGGTATTATTTTGTCTCACTTAAGAAGAAAAAAAGAGAGAGAAAAAAACATTCTATAGTATGTTATATGTGGTCCGGATGTAAAGGGAAAAGGGTTCACAACGGCTTTTTTTTGTTTTAGCTCGCATGATATATTTTAAGATCAATCAGAATTCCTAAATAGGCAAGTCTTTAGATGAGATGAGATGGCTGATTTCAATTGCTTGCAATTGAAGAAAACCTGAAACTAAAAAAATTTCGTCTTATTATATTGCTCCACCCTATTTTTGATACTACATAGCTGCAAGTTTCGCATAAATTAGTATGGAATTTCATTTGAGTTGTAAAGTTAAGGCGTTTTCTGATTTCAGACAGTATTATCCCACAAAGTGAGACAGATTGAAAGCGGCTTACCCTAATTACACTGAACGTGGTTTAAACTTATGAAGAGAAAAAAAGACATGAAGTGCAAACTAAATGAAAATTGTGACAGTGTAATTAAAAAGAGAAATTACTGTTGAAATGACTAATGGATCAAGAAAGACAATGATAGGAAAAGCAATTACGCAAAATATGTGCATTCTACTACTTCATTCCTAATATACTTTGATGTTTGATGTTTGAAAAACTATATTCTTATTCCTTTTTGGATTGAAATTTTGAGTAAAAAACAAGGCTGCAAAAAAAAAATCATGGAAATATCTCTCATAAAATATCAACCTGAATATACAAACTAAAACAAGGAAAAAAACATGCAACTACATCAGAAAAAAAACGTCTCCATCTATCTGGAAGTAACTACTATTCTCTTACCATCTAACTTTTTTCTAGCATACTTTAGAACGAATTTCTCAAGTTTCAAATTTTTGATGTTCAAATCTTGAATGAATGGCTCGATCTCATTGATGTCCCATGTCAACTGAAATTTAAATAATTCTTTGAATCTAGAATTAATGTCAGAACTCAAAATTGACACATCCATCCACTGTATTTTGTCGTCTCTGTTGCCCAATGGCCGATAGTAATATCCTATTAGCCAAGGGAATTCTATTGGGACATCGTATAACAGAGGAAAAGATTGTTTCCATTTGATAAGAAATTCTCTGATTGTAATGCTCGTATCTTTTGCATACTTCTTTAACGATTCAATTCCATACCAGATCGCTATTTTTTTGGCATCTAAACTATATTTTTTCAAATTTTGCGACTGAATTTTTGAAACATCTTTGATGGAAAATTTGGATAATACCGTGCATACCATATCTTGGTTGATTTTATCTGATCTTGTCTCCAGGATAATATCGAATAATACGACAGGCTTGATATCTTTGTAAGCCTTCTCATCATCATAATCATAGTAATCAGGGTCTTCCGTGAGAACTGCTTTTTCTTTTGTGGAGTCACTATTATTCAACAGTTGTATATATTTACGACTCTGCAAAGTAAGAATAATAATGTCTAAACAATAGGTGACGAGACGATCTGATAAAATGCAAGCTATTTGATCAATCTCTGTCCCTTTTAAGGTTGCAAACATTTCATCAAACTCAAAATCTGAGATACCACTGTTCATTTTTAAATCATGAACACTAGCTTCTTGAAATTTTTTTACATTCCGCAAATCTTTGATGAAACTCGAAATTGTTCCACTTTGATAAATGGGGAGTGAATCTAAATCTATAGTCCCGCTCGTTAAACTACATTCAAAATCACTATCTAGAGATACAAATGTAACGATTCTTGGAGTTTGTTCACTGTGTTCTTCTGCGTTTGAACTCGTTTCACGGTTGCTATTTATAATCAATTGTTCATTTTCGGCATTATGAGATCCTAATAGAACTGTGTTGGAATGATTCTTCCTTTTTAAACGGAAAGTTTTATCTTTGGAACAAACCACGGCAAATCCAGAAGGGGACGCTTTAAAATATAATCTGAGAAAAAAGAAAAGTTATGTTAGTATTAAAAAGAGTAAATTAAATGTCTGTTTTTGTGATTATTTAAATGTTTGTGCACTTACGGTTCTTTATTTTCTATGATCTTCAATAAGGGATCGTCCAATTCAATAGTTTTGAAGAGGGAATTATTGTCTAAGGAACTATAAATATCCATTATTTATATTTAACCAATATTTTTATAAAGTTTCAGCTATATCTAAAGTGTGACCAGTAGAATCGAAACATTATAAATAAACATATCAATTTGATAACCCAGCAATACGCGTACTTGAATCTCCTTATTTTGAATCTTATTCTAATTTTTATTTCATTTTTGTTCGGTATTTATTCTAAAACGCGCGTCCTACTGAAAAATTTCGGAGAACAATAATTCAGTTTGCAGGAGCAGATTAACAAAAGCTAGCATACAAAGCCCTGCACTTTTACATTCTTTTTCTCTTACAATAAATGCTATTGCTGATCAGCTATATTGATGTATTCAACGGAATTGAGCTGCAAACTCAGTAGTGCAAGCTGAGTTGAAGAGAGTTCGTTCATTATTGACAAGAGATATGCTAAATATGTAGAGTTGAAATGGCATATATATAGATATATAGAAAAATATAATAGATTTGGATGGAAGGGAAGTACATTTGCGCACGTATTGTTGATATGTATGGAGGAAATGCTAAGGAAACATTGAAAAGAATCGGCTTTTTATTTTTTTTTTATTTTCTAAAAATTAGAGACTGCTTCTGTTTTCGGACAAGTACTTTCTGACCAAGTTCTTGCATATGCTAGGCTTAATAGTGGAGATATCTTTGCCCATACTCGTAATGATTTGAGCCACCTTTTCTTTATCTTGCATCACAGTGTTAAGAGTTTGTAATATTTCGTCGGAATCGTCAATTTTGGCCTTGATAGCTCTGATCTTGTTTCTCATATCCGAGATTTGAAACGAATCAAAGACCTTGCCTTCAGGAGGCCAGGTTTTGAGGTTATATTTAGCCCTTAATTCCTCAGCCTTTGCCAAATCTCCAGCAACAATCTTCTCCTGAGCGGTGCCAGCCAACCTGTCCAAGAACAATAGATCGTTTAATAAGCCGGATTTGTTTTGCAAGTTGAAGGTTTCATTTTTCTGTCTGGACATGAAATCCATTGCTTTTGCGGCTTCTTCTTGGTTAACTTGAATCTTGGCATCTTTTTCGAATTGCTTGAATTGTTGACCCTTGTTTTTCAAGACTTGAGCAATGGCAAAATATTTGTGAGCAGACAACGGTCTGGTGGCTTCAATACGAACCAAATCGCCTTCTCTGGTGACGCTACCTTCATCATGGACCAAGTAATCTTTTCTGGACAGCAAATGTTTATTGATCAACTTATTGAACTTTTGTTGTTCAACACGAACCTTAACGGTTTTGTTCATTTTTCCTTGTGATACAACCACACCGATGAAATTCTGACGAACCATTTTTAAATAATGTTGAGTGCTTGATAATTCTATGAAGTGAAACGATAAGGAGGACGAGCTGTGATCTCTATGTTGATTAAAAAGTTGAAACGCTGTCTCTCTATGCTGATTAGGACGTATTCTATCTATTCTTACTTATTGATGTTGAATGTTTTTATTATGTGATCGCTCCATAATTTCAGAAGAGAAAATTTTTTTTTTCTGTTCTAAAGAGAAAATTTACACAAATAGCCAATTACACTGAAATTTCAACGGAAAAGGAAAACTTAACAAAAAAAAAAAAAGGTCATTTTTGTTTTTGATTTTTGAAAATGAGGTTATGCTGCGATGGACAAAACGGTTACGCAGCACCGATAAGTTACGTAACCATGTAACAAAGTGCGTTGATCTGCATTGCAGGGCTCAAATAAAAAAAATAATAAGGAAACATCACGTTTTTAGAAAAAAAAAAAAAGGTTGATCAATCAATGAAAATAGATCTCAAAAATTTTTCATACAAAATGTTGAAGTGGGGGGAGAGTTTTCCCGTAAATAATACCATATAGAGAAAAACTGCGGATAGCATTTCCTATTTCATGCATGGTGGCCAAAAAACAATACAGCACGAATCTGTGAAAAAATAAAAGAAAACATTAAGAAAAAATTATTATAACGATAGAACATAAACTCCTATAAGAAAAATAAATTGATCCTAGTAAAAAAATTGAACACATTTCGATCGTCAACGAATATTGTAAGTAATATTTCACTTATTGCTAACAGGTTCAGGGCATTCTTTCATTATCACGATCGCCATACCTATCCCTAGATAATCAACAAACATCTTGATACTCTGCCAGGACTACTTAAAGTTTTGTTCATTTGGCCAGCTGGTACCCTCTTTAATAACATTGGACCAGATCAAGAAAAAATAGACAGAAATCATACCGTCAGTTTACTGAGGGGGAATATCTTATAACAACCAATAGCAAAATAATAATAATAGTAGTATCGTTACAGCAATAGTAACAGTTGAGTGGTAGGAATAATAATAGCATAGGAATAAAAATAAGAATACGCTGACACCAGTATACACAAAAAATATCTACAAACCAAGGAAAATGAAAGCCAATATCTTAAGACGTGTGTTGATAGTGATGTGCTCGCTTTTGGCTTTGATCTACTTGCTTTTCAAGTATGTGCCTTTTAACACTAACAACAACTTGCAAAAAGTCTTATTCGAAAGTTACTTGAACTCCTTGGAGAAAAACAACGAACAAAACTTGCAACAGCAACGTCAAAATGAAGAATTAAGCAAGAAATTGGAAGATATAGCTTCAAACTTGTTACAAAAGCAAGAAGAGAGAATCAATGATCTCGAGAGAAAGCGTATAAGATTAGAAAAAGAATTGGTAGGTTTGAAGACTCCTTCCTCTGATGCGACTTTGCGTGAAAAGCTAGCGTACATTTACCCATACGATGCTTCCAGAAAGTTCCCTGCTTACATCTGGCAAACTTGGAAATATGGCGTGAACGATAAAAGGTTTGATGAACGTTTCAGGTCTGGCGAAATCGCTTGGACTGATAAAAACCCGGGCTTTGTCCATGAAGTGTTCAACGATGATACGGCAAGGGCCATGATTTATCATTTGTACAAGGTGATTCCTGAAGTCATCGAAACTTATGAAGAGTTACCTAATATTGTTCTCAAAATGGATTTCTTTAGATATTTACTCTTGTTGGCAAAAGGTGGTGCATACGCAGATATCGATACTCATCCATTGCAGGCCATTCCTAACTGGATCCCTGAAAACGTATCTCCCAACGAAGTAGGTCTTATTGTAGGTATTGAAGCTGATGCAGATTCTCCAGATTGGAAACAATATTACTCTAGAAGAGTGCAATTTGGTCAATGGATAATTCAGGCGAAACCAGGCCATCCAATATTGCGTGAAGTTATCGCACAAATCGTAGAAAAGACGAAAAAAGCATCATCTGCCGCTTCTTCTGATTTATCTGCTACAATGACTCATTTGGAAGTAATGAAATTCTCAGGTTCTGGCGCTTGGACTGACGTCATATTTGCGTATTTCAATGATTATGTGTTGAGTGGTATTTACACAAAAGTTACATGGAAAGATTTTACTGGTTTAACCATTCCTAAATTAGTCTCCGATGTTTTGGTATTACCGATCACCAGTTTCAGCCCAGGTATAGACAGTATGGGTTCACAGAATGAAGACCACCCATTAGCATTTGTCAGACACTACTTTGAAATGACTTGGAAGCCTCCTTTAATAGATCCTAAGGCGATTGCTGGTTCTGGTTCTGGTTCTGGTTCTGGCTCTGGTTCTGGTTCTGGTTCTGGTTCTGGTTCTGGTTCTGGTTCTGGTTCTGGTGCCGCTGGTGCCGCTGGTGCCGCTGTTGTTGACGATTCTACAAGTCCAAAACAACAAAAGGATAAAAAGAAAGATTCAGTTCAAAAGAAAGGTCTTTGGTGAAAGGTGAGGAATACTATAAATAGACTTTCTCTTCCATGCCCGACAGTTTTGTTGGAAATAAAAAATTATATACTGATTTGCTGCTGATGCTCATTAATCAAATAGAAACTGCTTGATAAATATATATAGAGGGTATATTAGCATGCAATTTTTTTTATTTAGTTTTTCTCAACTGACTAGTTTTTTGATTTGAGCCTATTGATGTTAGTTCCGATTTTTTTTTTGTTACATTATTTATTATTGTTTTTATTATTGTCACTATTCTATTACAGCCTATATTTTTTTTTTTTTTATTATTATTAGCAAATTCAAATATTTTTTAGTCATTAATTTTTAAAGATTGTAACTATTTGAAAGAGTTGAAAGAATTTTTCTTTTGCATTAATGAAAATGAGTGTCAACTGAATTTGATATTGTCAATAATAATTAAAAAGATTCGATTAATGATTCCAAAACTAGAATATTCGTTATTTTTTGTTTGATAAGCATTTTAAAAAGTATGATAATATATATGTAAATGTTCAAATAATTCACCTCATAACTGTGTAACTTTTTTTTTCTGCTTCGTTTTATCACATCAAAGAAAAATACATGAATTTGTACGATACGAAATTTTAGATCCGACGAGAAAACATCATTGATGATCTGACAGTGCAATCAAATGAAAATGATCAAAAAAATAAGTCATATAAAATATAATTTTCTTTTATATATAATAATAATAATAATCAATGTGGGTCAGGAAAACAAACATAAACAGATAAAGAAGACAGCACTATGCGCGGAGGTAAAAACCTAGAACAGTCATCATCACAAAATCCCTATAAGAAAGCTTTCGATTCTTTCCGCTCCCATAATTATGATAAAGTTGACGACGACGACGATGGAACTGTGAATAATATTCGTTTTAGTAGTCTTAATCTGGATCGATCAACTTTGTATATGGAAGAGCCATTCATAGATCGGCAAGCAGTAAGAGGGTCTGACAGTGGTAGATCATCCATGTCTATCGGCAGAGGTGACCTAGATAAACAAAATCCGAACATATCCAAGCATAAACTCAACGCATCTAAAAATGGTTTTGTTGGAAGCAGGCCAGATTTGATGTTACAAGAGTCTGGCGGACGTATCTTTGATAGAAGCGTTCACGATAGAAGGAGACAAATTTCAACACCCCAGGAGTCTGAAGGACGTATCTTTGATAGAAAATTTCCCGACAGAAGGAGGCCAGCTCCAATACCCCAGGAGTCTGAAGGACGTATCTTTGATAGAAAATTTCCCGACAGAAGGAGGCCAGTTCCAACGCCCCAGGAGTCTGGTGGACGTATCTTTGATAGAAGTGTTCCCGATAGAGGCAGACCAACAGCTGTGAATGGAGTATATGGGAGTATAGGAAATTCTGATCAACATTTTGAAACAGTATTCCGAGGTGAAAGGTATAATAGAACGGATGATAAATATACTCAAAATAAAAACAAATTGTCAACTTCCATAAGAAAATATGATGGAAAAGGTAAAATTTTATATTATGGAAATAAAAGATCGAATAAATATCAACAAGATATCTGCCGCTCTAATTATTTGAATACAAGCAAACAGAAGGTTTATAATTTCATTGATAAAACACAAAATTTGGACTTCAAATCTTCAGGACGAAAAGTTGATACATCAACAAACCCAAATCTTGTTCCTATTAAATATAAGTCTTCCGTACCAGCTGGTGTTCTTGCTGAGTTACGAAATAAAAAAGAAAATCAAATTAGCAATGATTTTCAAGAGACTGTTGTGAGCACATTGGATACAATCGTTCCGATGAATTCTAATATTAGTGAAAATTCTTTGCACATTGTGAACAAAAACGTTTTGTCTCCCATAGAAAATCAAATAAAGAAGGTAGAAACTAATTTTATTTCAAAACATATGAGAAAAGAATTTTTATCATTCAACAACTCAGAAGTTTTTAGGAGCTCAAGGTTTGAAGGCAGCAAAAACCAGAATATGAATAAATTTAATTCAGAATATTCATCGTATCGAGCGTCTAGATCAGACAAGTCTAATAAATTAAGTAGAGCACCTAAACAAAAAGATGCTTCTAGAAAGCATCATATAAAATTTGATGATAACAATGACGTTCATTATGCTTTGCGTCATTTAGAATATGCCAATTGGTCAGTTCCAGATTTGGCAACAAAAATCAGAGAATTAGAACATAGATTTAACCACTCAAATATCAAGTTTGAAAACTATCTTTCTCATATGCAATTTCAATGCATTAGAAAATTGGAGGATGAGAGTAGTACGCGATCATCATGTAAAAAGAAAAAGAAAGAATTTGATTTTTCAAAATATGGAACTCGTCATATTGCTTTGAAAGTCAGTTATCTAGGTTGGAATTATGATGAAATAGTCTTACAAAGGCCGAAAGACGCTAGTAACGCAAGGCTTTTAAATCTTTCTGGAAAGTTTGCACCACTTAAATATGTTGAACAAGAATTGTTTGAAGCTATGGTTAAAACAAAGATGATTCCTGATTATGTGGACTTTAATGCTATAAATTTCGAGCGTATGGACACACCTGAATCAAAAAGTAGTGCATTTTGCCAAGTTTATACTATCAATTCTAGATCTGTATTTAAGGATAGGGCAGATATTGAAAGCAAAGCAAACGATTCAAAAGAATTGGACTATCCTATGATTTTGAATAAAATATTACCTGCTGACATTCGTGTGAGAGCTGCTTGTTTGCATTTACCAAAACATTTTTCACCCGCAGAAAATCTTGAGTACAAATGTTACAGATATTTTTTCAGAAATGAAAATATCAAATATGATATGAAAAACAAAGTGAAGATTGAAAGGTTGCATGAAGTTACACAGAAATATATTGGAAGTCATGATTTCAGAAATTTCTGTAGATATAGTGAATGTGAAGATATCTCATGTGGTAAATATAGCACTATTTTAGATATCAGTGTTTTCAATATTAGAGATGACATGTATGCAATGGATATAAAGGGGAAAAATATAGCAATGAGCCAGATTCGTGCTATGGGCGTCGTTGCTCTTAAGATCGCTGCAGGTTTGGAAGAGCCATCACTTGTTAATTATTTGCTTAATGAAGATGAATTTGGAAATCTCCTATCTACTGGAGAATTTCCAGAAAAACCAATCTATGAATTAGGACCAAGGGAATATGTCATTTTAGTGGATGCTAAGTTTGATGAGGAATCAAAATTAGAATGGATCGAAACAAAAGAATCAGATTTCAAATTTGATGAATATTATTTCGATTCATCATTGAAACAACATATTATGACTATGTTTGCCGAATGGGCTCTTGAAAGAAAACCGTGCAAAATAGGAGAAGATCAACTGGTAGCGCCTATACGATGCGATTATGGCTGGGTGGTAAAGCATACTCCATTTAGAGAAAGAAAAACTAATCTCAATCGCAACGCTGTTCTAACAAGAAGAAGAGACAAGTTAGCGTACAAAGAGATTTTGAAGGAGAAGAAACAACAGGCGCTTTTAGAGAGAGAAATCAAAGATAATGATGGAATGAATAATAAATTGAAAAACAGTGAAAATAAAAAGGGTACAGGCCAACCACAAGACGTGAATCGCACTGAAGAACAAACAAGGCTACACCAAAATGATTCTTTTAGTAAAACTCCAAGTGAAGGGCTTAATGATATTAGAGAAGAAAATTATGACGACGAAGACCAACATGAAAGAAAGAGAATCAAGCTCAAGGCTAGTCCAAATGAAGCAAAGCCTTCCAAAGAGCCAGGTGAAGACATTAACTAACTGTGGACACCCAGGAATTCGACTGAGCAATGCGACGAAGCCATGGAGGAGAATGCAGAAAAGAACGAAATTTGAAACCAGTGATTGCTTTAAGGTACCCAGCGGACCAAACGAACGCTGATGAAACTACTGGTACACAAATTGAATTATCCTCACAACAGCCCAAACAGGTATCGATTAAGTTTAATTTGCTAATCGTATATTCTAAATGAATGCTCTGTTTAGACAGACGGCATTGCTGGATTGGAAAATAACAAATGTCTACAATGATTAGAACGTGTGTAGCACGTGATGGGAAAGGCTCACAACCATTAGATCTGGTTTTTTTTAGTTTTTTTCTTCTCAATGGAACAGAGATTCTAGAGATCAACAACGCCACCAGCTGTGAATATTAAATAGTAAAATGAATAGATAGATCCAGTTTTATCTGGAAGCCACTAAGGTCATTGGAGATGCTAAACCTCATATTGTAAGGCATGCTGTATGTATCACGGAAAATTACCGCATATAATACAATATGTTAATAACAAACCGATACGCGCTATGGAAAAGTGAAATATTTTTTTCTTTTTTTTTATGCGAATCCGGCAGCGTTTTATGTGTTTGAAGACGCGTGGAAACAATAAATATTACAAAAATACAATTAAATACAGATTGACAATTTAAGCGTGAAAGGACGACCGCATAATATTGCCCAGCACGTATTTTATTATTTTTTTTTTCCCTTCAGTGTATATTTCGATGTTTTTATTTTACAAATTAGTCTTTACAGTAGATTATTTATTATTTAGCACCACAATATCCTTAATTCTTGTTCTAAGATTCATTCTTTTAGTATTGTTAAAATATCCACTCATTTTTCTGGTCACAATATTGAAAATTGGTAGAGCTCAGTTTTTTGGTGCCACCTTATTCTTTATAAACCCGTATATTTCTTTAGTTCAGTTTCAAGAAGAAAAAAGAAACAGCACACGAAGAAACAAAGCAAAAAGCGTTGCAAACGTTTATTCCAACGATTCAACAATCTCCAATACAGTTAATACGTAACAAAAATGGTGCAACAAAATCTGCCAGTGACTAACCTGAACAAATTGCTTCACGATTGGGAGAAGATTATCCCGAACGCTGCCTACTTCATTGGAACAGATAAGCTTCTCTTCAACAACGTGATTGCTATCGTATATGAAGATCCATCCACAGAAAAGATCAGCACGGTTTTTATAGCGAGACACGGTGAAAACCAATACAACTCGCTAACTATAGACGCTAGGTCCAGATACTTCCCAGCATGCGAAAACTTGTTGCCGGAGTATAGAAAGAGCAATGTCCGCAGGTCTTTGGCAATAAGTGCCTTACGAGCATATGCTAATTTGGACGTCAAGCTTCGCAACATGCTATTGGATAAAGTGGCCAGTAGTGGTGCTTCTGACGAAGAGGACTTGACAAAAGATATCGATGATCTTAATAACTTTGATTGGGACGAAACAACAGCTGGTGACTTGGCTTCATCGATGCAATTGGTGATAGATAAATCTCCAACTGACACAGGTAAAAGAATATTAGACTTGGGTTTTTTGCAGCAGAAATTATGTAATGCTGTGATGTTAGACATTGTATATGAAGACCAAGAAGAATTCATTGACGAAAACAACAAATTGGTGTTTTTGATGGGTGAGCAGTTAGATCAGTTATTCGATCCATTGACAGAATATTCACCTGAATCCACAGAAAAGGTCTATGCGACTCCAATACAAAGCCAGAAATTAGACTCAGATGTTGATGATACGGTCAGCACTTTATCCGGAATATTGCGTCGTGAAAAAGATTCGAAATTAGGGCAAGCTATAATTGACGAATTAATTAATCTACAGACAAATTTTACCAAGAATCTTGTATCCTTTTTACAAAGCTTTTTAGTTCCTTTGCGTGTTAAAGTTTTGAACAACGAAATTAACGGTATTTCTATTTCAAAATTAAATATGATTTTTCCACCAACAATAGATGAAGTCACGAGAGTTAACTGCATTTTTTTGGATTCTTTGAAAAATGCGTATCCCTATGGTAGTTATGAAGTGTTGAAAGCGTGTGGTACCACTATTCCGTATTTTTATAAAGCTTATATGAGACACGAGGCAGCAACTAAAGCGTTTTCGTCTCAAATTAATTTCTTTTTTGAAAACTTAGACGCTAATGAAGATTTTCTTGACCTTGATTTTTATTCTAAAAGAAAAATCGAATCATTGATCCACAGTTCATTAAATCTCATAAAATTGAAATTGATACTTGCGAGACTATTGAAAGAAGAAGAATCACAATGGCTAATAACTGAACCTCAAGAAGAGATCACGAAATATTATGAAAGCGCGATAAGCACAATTGAATCTTTTGCTCGTGACAAATTACAACCTTATGATAAAAGAGTTTTTACACCAACAGGAAAGATCTTAACAGAGTTGGCTACAAGTTGGCCGATTGAATTACAATATGGTTGGTTGACTCGTCGAGTAGTTTCCATATTTGGTGGCATGAACTTATTTGTTACCAATGAAAATAAAAACCAAGATATCATTATTATATTTAGTGACCATATACTATTTTTAACCATTGATGATCCTAAGTATTACAACAAGACTTTAGAAAAGAAGAATTTACACATGCCTTCTGTACCAGATATTTTAATGCATTCCTTGATTAATCAAATCCCGTTGAAGCAGATACCTCGAATGAGAGTCAATGGTTGGGCTAATATTGGAGATGTGTATCCATCTAGTTACAATAATGATAAAATGATTAGATTCTTTGTCAGTGGTAAAGGTATAAAATCTCCTAATACATTGAATGTAACATCTGTGAAACAGTACAAAATAAATGATTTTGGAAAACTGATAAATGGTTCCAAAATTATTGATTTAGTTAATAAAGCCAAGATTTTGAGTAAATCATCTCCTTTTCATTTATTCAAAACTAATAATTTAGGATTGTCTATTTATTCAACAGCCCATGAAAAATCAGTTTACAAAGAAGAAACTGCAAAATCTCCATTTGCATTATTTTTGAATATGCCTCCAATCACTCCGAAGAAATTGTATGAGAACAACCTTTTTGCGGCACTTAATGCTAGATTCATTTATAAAGAATCAAAAACTGATATGGATTTTGGAGAAGAAGCCAATAATTCTTCATACGTCAACACCACAATTGAAGGTGAGGACTTGATTGAAGTTACAGGTCTTTCAAGGGAAGGTACTAATATTCACGAGATCATCCCTGCATCAGAGATTTCCACTTATTTAGCAGAAGAATTAGGTAATCTATATTCTAATTTCCTCAGTTTTAAAAATGATGCAATGTTTGATTCTATCGTGAAGGCAAATGATGCCATAACAGATGCTTTGAAGAGATTTGTGAAATCTGATGCTACTAAATTGACCATTCACAATGAACAAAGCATTTCTACTCCGGCTATCCCTAGGATTCAAGAAAATGAAGAAAATATTAAGTTCAGCAATGATGATACCTCAATTTTTGATGATAATAATAGAGACGAATTAGACTATGATGCCGAAGAATTAGATGAACTTGATAAAATAATTCGTAGAGATGCTAAACCAGAAAAGAGAAGAAGTGTTATCTCACTTTTTATGAGTCCTCTGAAAAGAAAACTTGCGACTGCATCAAGTGAAAAGTCTATTGCATCTCAGAGATCCTCAATCAGAAGTAGTTTGTATTCTAATCGAAATAGTATTGAAAGTGGTAGGAGTAATCATGGAAACATTTTCCGAGCTGGATCTCACAGTAAGAAAAGTAGCATTAGTAGCAATAATGGTCAAACTACACCAGGAAACAAAGATGGTATTCAATATGATGTTCTACAAGAAGTTACAGAGATGGAAAGCACAGTTGAGCAGCATCTCAAAAACAATACCGAAGACACTAAGACTAATAGTGCTATTCAAAAATCAACCGAGAAAAAGCAAAGTCAAAAAATTACTAATAATGCAAATATCAAGAAGGTCACCGAAACTAAAAAGAAAACAAGCTTTTTTGATAAACTTTTCAGAAGAAAGCCAAAAAACAAACCGCAAAAACAAACCGCTAGTAAGATTGGTACCGTGGCTTCTGAGAAAAAGTACGCGAAAAAACCTGAAAATACAACAAAAAATAAACTTGAAGTCAGTAAACCAAGTATTTTAGAAATAACACCTATCGAGGGCAATGCTTCCTTATCAAACAAGGCTTCTGCAACTGAATCAACTATCAAAAATCCTGAAATGCCTATGGCTATTAAGAAAACGGTTTCCAATATACCAGCTGCTTTTGATGATAATAACGATTCAATTATAAAAAGATTGAGCATGATGGCAGATACGACGTCGGAACGATGTAGTGCTATGTATATGCAGTCGAATAACGGAGGTTCCGAATCAATAATATCATCCAATACGACCAGAAAACGTTCGAGAGATCAGAGGACTAGTGAAAACATGGGGTCACCGGTTCCTGTTTCCTCAGTCAAGGCCTCCGATATCAATATTCAGAAGCCAATTGAGCATAAGATTCCAACTGACGATTCTTTTAATGATAATTGGAAGATTATTTCTGATGACGAGGATACTACTATTAGACCTGTGGTTGAAAAGAAAAGAAATGGTAAAGTTTCATATTCTGATAGCTTCGTTAAAAGGACAATTTCGGTTGATTCTAAGAGAATAAATGAAATAACAAATGCTTCCTTGATGATGAATGATCCTTCAATGAAAGATACAAGAAGAGGTAGCAGTATTGTTTCTGATAATGGAAAAGAAAATTATGAACATTTGGATGAAATTGCTAAGATTAAGCTTGCCAAGGAAAATCATGAACTCTTGTTGAAAGTTAAGAGTCATCAAAATAGAAGAAGCTTTGTCTCATCTAATAGTGCATCCAGTTTTGGACGTAATCTAGATCTAAATATTTTTAGTAAGAACGGAATTTATTCTGAAAGTTTTGGTTTTGCTGATAGAAATAATGATGATTCATCTAAAAACAGTATTCACGGAAGTCCTATTTTCAACCAAGATTATTATCTGTTATTACTAAACGATTTTGTTTCACACAACAGTAAGAATGGAGATATGTTTTCCCAACAACCAGCTACGCATGGCTCTCGACAATCCAATAGAGACTCTGAATTTTTTGATGATTATAGTGACTATGAGGATGATGATCTAAAACAAAATTGGGTTATAGCTAGAGAAAATTCTTCCTTGATGAATCTTGATAAATTTAACAGTGGCTCTAACAATAACAGTTTGAGTAATGTCCGTATTGGATCCAGTAATCGCCCAATCACAGAAGATAAAAGCGATAGTGTTTTCTCTTCCACAAGAAGATTGAAAAGAAAAAAAGATGACGATGAAAGAATTATTGTGAGTCCAGACACAGAAACAAAATTGAGCAACTCTCAATCTAAGAACTGGACAGCAATTACTGGTGACACTTCAAGCTTAGATCTTTCCAGGCCATCCATGCACAAGTCTAGTTCCGGCTTTAGTATTTATAATGACTTAATAGATGATTCTATTTCACCAAATTGGATCATTGCGAGGGACAATTCTACTTTGTTGAATATTCCTAAACAAATCAGTGAGCGCAAACTTATTTCTCTTGCTAAACCTTCCAGAAGTATCAGCAGAAGCAAAAATGTCAATTTTGGATCTTATCAAAGCAAGTTACGTAATTCCCTTAATTCCTTAAAGAATGCAGAAAACTTACCAAAGGAACAAAAGAATTATCTTTTGCTTCACAACGACTCATTTGATATCCGTGACGATAATGCACATGCTGGCGTTAAGACTAATGATGAAGGCAATAGAGAATTTTCGAACGATGATAACCAAGCTGTTTATTATAATGGATCCAAATTATCTGACGATGAAGGCAGATTCCACGATGAAGGCAATACTGACGACTTTGATGAAAGTGACGATGAGGAAGCAGAGGAAGAGAGCAAAGAAGAGGAAAACTTTGACTACGACAACAAACAGATAGAGGAAGCTGAAGAAGATGTTGAAGTTCGTGAGTCATCCCTTTTGCGTGATAGATTTAATTATAATAGTAAATATTCTGTTAACTCAGATGATGAAGACAGGGATTTTGATGATTTTGAAGAAGATAGTGACGAAGATGAAGATGATTATGGCGACGATGACGAATCCTTTGATGAGCCAAAACAACATGAAATAATGAGCTCATTACCGACCATGTCTAGTTTAGATGTTGGTGTGCACAATCATAGTAGATTCCAAGATGATGAATCTGATCCGGAGGAAGATGACCTTTCTTTTGAGGATAATAATCACATAAGAGAGAGTAACTCTGGTAGAATTCCTAGAACCATGAGTTATAGAAGCAGTAATTCCCTTCAGTTCCATCTTGCATCTCTGTTAAACGATATTCATGAAGGCATCAACGACGAAGATCTAATTGAAGTCGAAAATAATAATTAATTTAATACAATGATTAACTTTAAAGTTTAACGTTTCGGGTGATACCCATTTTTTTTAACATGATACAATTTTTTTTAAACTTCAAAGTATTTTCAGTATTATTCTTTTTTTTTGTTTATACTTTTGCGATACTTTATTATTTTTTTGCTTACTTGGTACCAAATCCTTTTTGTGATTTATTGATTATTGAATGGCACGTATTTACTGATATATATTGATCTTTCATGTAAACCCTATTAAATATATACGTATATGGCATATGCTCATTTTAATTAAGATTTGTTGATATTTTTTTATTTTATTTTATTTTAAAACTCTTGTTGATTTATAATAAGGAAATGGAATAGAATTAACAGAAAAAAAATACAAATTTAATATTATCGATATTATGACAATAAATGTGACAAATGAGTAAGTAACACAAAAATTGAATTTAAGACTAGACACTAATAAAGAAATAAATGAAGTCAAAGAAAAAAGAAATAAAAATGAATCTTCTATTGTTCAGAACTAGTCTCACTGGTACTATCGGTTTCATAATTTTCATCAGATTCAGCATCTTCCTGCTGCTCATCATTTTCATCATCGTCGTTGCTATTATCGTCACTATCCTCGTCACCATCATCACTGTCCATTGGAATATCTTCATCTTTATCTTCAACAACTCCTACTATACCCCATGGAACCTTAGTAAGTTCATACAATCTATGTAGAATAAGAACCATTGGCGAATAAAGTCCAAATTGCTTAAATTCACCATCATAGGCATGAAGCATGCCCACAACACCTAAACCAGATTTAGGATTATCTTCACATTCTTCAATACTGGCTAGCTTTTCATTATTAGTATTGTAGTTATTGTTATGAGTGTTGTTTTTATTATTTCTATTGCTATCATTGTTACCTGTGTTGAACATTCTTCTTTCAAAAAATTCATATTCTTCTAATTTTTGTAAAATCCAAGCACCAGAATCCCCACCAGATGCAAAACCAGAGTCATCACCTGAAATCACAAATTCACTTGATTGTACTTTATTATCAGCCCAGTAAACTAACTTTGGTTTACTCAACTTACCTACTGTGTATTTAGTAGTACTTCCATACTTAAAAACACTTGAACCTGGTCTAATTTTGCTAATGACCCTTTTGATTTGCAAATTTCCGAACATCAAAGCAGGATCATATTGATTGAAAGGAATATCCAAACCTAAATGATTCATTGGGTTAATATGCGGATTACATTTGATAATGGCAATATCTGATAATCTTCCATTAATGATAGAGCGTTCACCAAATATAACACGACCAAAAGTACCCACAGAATTACTTTCACTTTTACCACCAGGAAATTTGTAGGCAAGAATATTCAAAGCAGCGTTATATCCTTTAAATTCTTGAGAATAAACAGGATACTTATCACGCTCAGCCGTAAGAGCTTCCTGATATAATTTGACCAATACCGGGGAAGGAATACTCACGTATGGTTGGGTCATAGAATCTTCAATACAAACATGAGCACACGTAAGTGCATATGTAG
The DNA here is from genome assembly GCA_031125405.1 of Saccharomycopsis oosterbeekiorum. NCBI lineage: Eukaryota > Fungi > Ascomycota > Saccharomycetes > Ascoideales > Saccharomycopsidaceae > Saccharomycopsis > Saccharomycopsis oosterbeekiorum. The sequence continues at coordinate 48,154 of JASTUI010000017.1, forward strand.
CTTTAGCATCATCTTTTAATGCTGAGTTCTTTTTGATATTAATTTTAGGGTAAAGGTAGCCTCCAAGGGTACCTGATAGTTTACTATCAGAATTAGGAGCAATAGAGAATGATATAGGAATATTATTAGGGTCTGTTGGTACACGAAATGGAGGCGCCAAACCTGCAGCAAAAATGTTACTATTATCAGAATTCTTATTAGTTTGATTTCCCATCAATAAACTGTTTATACTTTGATTATTCATACTGTTGCGATAATTAGGACTTATAGGACTAGCTGCAGCAGAAACAAACTCCTGAGTAGGAGACAGTACAGGCAGCGTGTCCAGTGGTAGTGAGCAAGTTTTAATATAGTTCTTTTGAACAATAAAATGAATGTCATTAAACGTTGTACATAATTGTTTGACTTGCAGATAATGCGTGACATCAGGAGTAGGAAAACCACAGATAATAGTAGGAATAGATAATTCTTCTGAGATACCTCTTGAAACAGGAGCCAAAAAGGATCCTTCTTGATCTAAGATAAAATCTGAATCAGCTTTTGAAATTGAGTCCAAAATCTGAGAAATTTTAGAGTTATATTCTTCGACCAAACAAAAATTTTGGGGCTCAGGAACAACTAAGTTATCCAAGCTTGAAACCGCATTCGATATCTGCCTCATATGCAAACAAAATTTATAAAAACTTTTCAACAACATGGTTCTAGCTGTTTCATAAGTTTCATTATTCACCAAAACTGTATCCACCAAAGTCAATACTACCTTCAAGATGTTCTGAATATATTTTCTATTAGAATTCACATTCAATTTCGTAGGGTCATGTTCAAACTTATTTAGCGACTCAGATATTAAAACCGGCGTTTTGGAATCGAAGTTTTCTAGTTGTTGAGTGAGAACTTCGGAAAGGCGCTCCAATGGGTTTGCAGTTTTATTTTCAATGTTATCAGAGACTCGTAATGCTTGTCCAATTTTGGAGCAGTTAGCCGAGCCTGAACTCGTAGAATTCCTTGTAGAAGGCCTCGTAGAGACCGTGGAAGGCTTTGTGCCGCTGAATAAACTAGTTCTTCTCGAGGAAGCATCATCGTCGAACTCAGGTCGATTTGGATTGTACATGATTCAATTGGCTAAATGATAGACTACAAGAGTTAGTCAGCCAATATGCGTGGTAATATTATTTCTGGGAAAGAATGACAAGCAGATTATAAAGCAGCTTTTCTTTTAAAAAAAAACGAACGGATTATGTCTATTAAGGTTGAAGAAAGCATATATTTAACTCTATTTTACAGGATAAAATTTAAGAATTTCGTGATTGATTTCTGTAATATACGATATTTATTTTCTATTTTTTCTTTTTTTTTTTTTTGTGTTATTGCTAAGAAAAAATTCATTTATATTTCTGCCCAAGAACTGAATTTCATCCGAGTCAAAATTGGGGGAAAAGAAAAAAAACAGTTGGCTCCGGGTGTGACTGAGTCATGTGAATTATTGTATACCCTTACACCATATAAATTTCACATTCCACATGAATTACTGGATTGATCAATGCTGCTAATCAACAACAACAGTCAATTCATTTATAGAGTAAGTATACGTATGCTAGATATTGAAACATCTAAAATAGCGTCTGAGAGCCAATGTTGATTCTATAAACATTTTCTTCGTTGATGGCTTTGGTAGCATTGTTCGCCAAAACATTTCCGATTTTTCCAATTTCACCTCCTTCTTTGACTAATATCAGCAGTTCCTTTAAGATATTATTCGCAAATATATCAACAAACATTTTTCTTCTCGTAAGGACGTCCTCACAACGCATAGAACCAGCATCATCAAAATTGTTTTTTGAAAACAATTGAAGATGTTCAAATGCTGACGGACCTGAGGGGCTAAGATATTTAAGGGTGTGTTTATGCATAGTATCGACATCTTCATCACTATCAGGTTGTATGTTGTAGCTATTATCTTCATTATCAGAAAGCCCTGAGATACCAAATATACCGTAGGAAACGAATTCATTTAATATTTTGACATGTCTGGTCTTAGATTTTGTACCTTTTGAGTTAACAGGCCTTCCTAAATTAACGTTCAACTTCATATTGTCATTATTGAGAGGCCAGTTTAGAAGCGAAAAAAATGATTTTAGTAGCTTCATCCAATTGTTATCGACCAAGTAATTCAAAAAAATTATACCATTTGTTGCTATTAAGACCGCTAAGAATTTTGTAGAGTCATTTCTTATTGCAGAATCAATGTGTGTCATAGCACTTTGAATGTATAGCAATGTCAAATTATAGTTTAGCTGAAGATTAACTTGGTTGATGGACTTATTTTTAAACACATTATACACCTCAGTACGAACTTCATTTGAATTATCTATTATTAACTTAGATACCGCTAAGATTAAAGGCTTCATAAGTGCAGGAAACTCCTTTTTCATTGCCAATATTTTCTGCATAGCTACAACTGCCTCTTTTCTCACTTTATGACTAGCATGCTTGGTCAATCCGATAGATCTCAATAGTTCTTCCTCTAATGACAGATTAGGATTCAATTTTTGATGTGGCACATTAATAGATTTTACTCCGAATGATGTGTCTGTGTGATTTGCATTTTTAGGGGCTATTTTTCCTACCTTCAACTTCTGTTTAACAAAGTCCTTCTTCTTTTCCTTAGTCTTTTTTTTCGAACCCATTTTAGACGCAATACAACTATATACTAAAATTATCCTATTCAACAAATAAGTGATTTTCCAGTTTGTAAAGTATCAGCAATTTTCAGCTCATCTATATAGATAGATGTATTCTTTTTTTTTTTTTTTTTTTTTAAAATATTAGATGATGCAATATCGGATGAGAAAATGTAAGGATGTGTCTGCTGGAATATCAAACTTTAAGGGATACCATTCCGATAATAATAATAAGTTTGACACATGCTAGCTTCTTATAACTAAGTATTTATCCCTAAAGCTGTTAACGTAGTTAACAAATCCCTTATTTGTATAACCACTGAGAAGTAACCGATAAAATTTAAAACTATATGATTTCCTCTTCCTCTGATGTGTATGTCACAGTAGACAAAATGAATGGTAGATCTCTTAAATCCATATTATACATGGTAATGATAGGCCCTTTTAAGTTGGGATTCTATTGTTTCAGGCTATTTGTGATTGAACCTTACTTGACGTTTGTCAGTTACATGTGTGAAATTATATTAGCGCCAGTTTATGTTCTAGCTGATTTATTCCTTCTCTTAATAGGTGTTAACAACGGCCATAGCAACATTGTCAAACCATTGAATAACATATATAGAGGTCATCAATTGACACCTAAAAATTTAAATATTAACAAGTTCAATCCTAACAAAGAGTTTTTATCTCTTGATTACTGGCTGGATAGTGTTTCGCATCTCCTTAATCCAGATAATGTTTATTTGCCTCAGAAAGGCTTCTTCTTAAACCAGTTTAGAAAACTGCATAGGGCGTTGAACTTCATAGTCATCTCCTTGTATCTAATCTACAAGTTTGCTTTCATAAGTTTAGTTTTTATAATGCTAGTCTCAATATCTACAACAATTCCATTTATATTATTTAAATTAGTTTTTAATTCAACCAATGCCAGAGCTTTAGTTAGATTTTTGTTAGAAGCAGCACAAATATCTGTTGATAAAAAAATAGAAGATTTGAAAAGCCCCATAAAGGTACCAACTGATAATAATATATCAAAGCTCGAAGATAAAACATTAAAGATTGCAAAGGTTCGGGAATCTATAAAACCTTCCTTGATATCAAATGCTGATGAATTTGATGAAGACATTCTAGTTTCACGGATCAATACTTCGATCGATGTTTTGAAAGATAATGATATAGATCCTGCAGATGAAGAAATAATCTCTAAAATCAATACTATTGATCCTTTTGGATCTGCCATAAAACCGAAACATTTAGCAGAAGGAACCGAGTCAGATGAATCAAATATACAAGGAACTGTAAATGATACAAATTCATACAGTTTTGAAACCAAAAATTCAAACATCAATTCTAGTTTTCCAGATGGAATTAATGCAAGTGGTTCTGGATTTATTCCTCAAAACACGGAGTCTTCATTATCAAGAAAGCGAAAAAGTCATGTGAAGAAACATGATGCATTTATATCTTCGAATATTAATAGAAGCTTTAAGAAAAAGGTTTCAGTTAACACAGCTGCTAATGCTAATAATAATACCAATAACTTCACCATGAGTACATCAAGAAGAACACCTGCTACAACTATTAATTCATTATTTTCTCAGCAGAATGACACAGCTTCAGATTCGGGCGAAACAAATGATATCTCAGAAGTAGATGACTCCATGGTAACAGATACCAGCATGTTCAATGAAAAAACAAAAAAATAGTAAGTAAATATGACACTATTCGAAGGTGTTGACTATTTTCTAGATTAAAATTTTAGTTCTCTTCAGATTTTTTTTATCTATATCTTTTTAATGGTGTTTCAATTAAACAAGATCTCCAGTATATAAGTTATTAATAAAGCTTTATATCTATTAATTTATATGCTATAAAATAATTTCATATATATGTATAATATTCCAAGAATATAATATGTTTTCAATGCTTTGTAAAAATATCTATTATTACAAATTATCATATTGTAAATCCGTAAAATCTGTGAAATCCGTAAAATCATCTTCAATAGTAGGAGTCGTATCATCATCTCTTTTAGCCTTTAAATGCTGCAAAAATCTCCAACGAAGAATAAATGAGTGTCTGGCATAATATAACTCTTTCTTGTGAATAATAGCATCCAATTTCTGCATCAATAAATGTCTCTCCAAATAATCATTCAAGCTTAAACAAGAATTATCTTCAAATTGGGTATATAAAGGAATGAGGAGAATAATTTTATTAAATGATACACCAGGATAGTCGTTGATTTGCAGATCATAAAGAACTTCTTCGATAAATCTTTGAAATTGTTTTCTGCGGTATCTAACTTTGTCAGTATCAATGGATTCTAATGATCTTCTCATGGCATCATGGTTAATTACCACACGATACGGGTGATTTACTAAATCCATTTCATCTAAACAAAACCACTCTTTTTTTAGCGATTTTACTGACAATCTACCATCGTACAACTTAAATGAAATGATACCATCTAAACCGTGTAAAAATTTAAAGAAATCTTCCTCTTTTATAAACCCAGTAGCTTCCGGATCAAATAACTGCCATCTTTTTTTAAACTTTCTCAATTCTTCTCTAGTGATCAATGAACATGGTCCATCACTGAGATGAACGTAACAGAAATTTTCCACAACTAAAGAAACGAATAAATTCAAAAATATGAACATTGAGATAATATTCCAACTCATGAATAGTATATGTGCATAAATTTCATTCCCACAATCATTCAATAAATCATTCGAAGTACAATAAGGAGCGCTTAAGTAATAGTCGTGCATGATAGCATTCCAACCCTCACCAAAACTCATTTTAAACAAAAGCAATAACGTTTTTATAACAGTTCTGAAATTGATATTATTGGATCCATTATCTCCTAGTTTTGTTAATCCAAAAATTTGATTCATTGCAATTGCATAAACAAGGAAGATCACAAACCATGTATAAAGTAAGGATAACAATGATGGTAAACTTGCAGATGCAAATCTGAGAAACATACTTAGCTTGCTGCTTCTCGGGATAATTAATAATAAAAGAGACAGGGAAATCACTCTAGAAATAATCACAATAGCCTTAGCTAATGGAATAGAAAAAGAGACAGCTTCAAATATGATTGAAAATGCAGAAACAAATAATTGAAAAACATCCCATTTGTTTTCGAAAAAGGTTTTGATTCTTCCGATGACAACAATTTTCAAACAACTATGAAGAAAGAAAATAATTGAACTGACCAATAATATAATTCTTCTCACATTTTCAAATGCTTCAGAATTACTAGCTGAATCAAGTATTAAAATTGCTAATTGAACAAATAATAAAAAGTTGAAACCAAAACCAGAGATTCTTCTGTCAGTATCAATAACATGGGAATAAAGCCATCGACTAATTTTGCTAAAGTTTTCGACATCAACTTTTCTTGATGGCATAGTTTTTTTTAATAATTTCTCAATTTCTCTCCAGGATAATTGTTCGGTGGTCAAATAAGCGCTTCCGGCAGTTTTTGAGTAATTACTAATAATAACAGAAATAAACACATTCAAAATAAAAACAATTGCACAGAACATGAAGATGACAAGAAAAATAGCGTTTTGAGGCAGAGCATACGCATAAGTAGGAGTTCCCATACCAGTGCTCAGTGTAACATATTCTAAAAGGTCTACCCAGCCTTCAAGAGAACAAATTTGAAACAATGTAGAAAACGAACCGGAGAAGTTATCAAAAAATAGATATGGATGATCATATGATCTAGGAGATAAAACATCCCAGTTTGAATCTGTATTATAAAACTCACCAAAGCATTCACTTTTACCCATATTTGAATCATTACATGTGCTCAATCTTCTATTAAAAATATTCAATCCCCATACAGAAAAAGGAAGTAACAAGCAAAGAGAAACCATAGCTGCACCAAGAATTTTACCAAAACCAGCAACAATAATTCTATGAAATGTCTTTTTGGCAGTATCACTGATTGTTAATAATTTTAAAGCTCTTAAAGCTTGGAAACCTCTCAATATTCTTGTAGATGAATTATAGTTTCCGAGAATGAAAAAAAAGTTAAGCCATAATGTGATAAGAACAGCTAAATCAATAACATTCCAAAATGACAACAAAATGCCATTAGGCGTGAAAATTAAGCCGTCTGCCAAAATTTTTATCAACGCTTCAATTGAAAATAAAATGGCAAATCCAATATCAGCATCAACTATCCAATTCCATCCCTTATAATGATTATATTCCACAAAAAAAAGAGGAGTAGCATAACAAGCAGTACCAACAATACAAATTGAACTCATAATCATAATAATATTGAATATATCTTGCAATCTTTTATCTGGGTCTCTGCCATCAATTCTTTCACCAACACTTGGACCAACAAACATCTGACAGAATCTTCTCAATCTGTTTTTTGTATCAAATATATATAGCACTTTGTTAAAACTCGGATGATCTTGCAAATATTTTAATTTATGGGCCATCATGATTTTATCTTCCATTAAAATATTTTTTGCCAAATTGTTGGGGTTAATAGAATCTTCTAGATCAGTATGTCTGCCTGCATAAAATGGATTGTTGGTAACGTATTTTTTGTAGTAATATGAAGAAAAACTACAAATCTTATTGAAAACCCAATTATTCCAAATACTGTTTTGTAAATCTTTCTTTTTATCTTCATTAATTATTTCTTCTTCTTCAATAAACGTATCTACAATAGTTCCAGCCATTAATAACTTGAATAATTCTTCAGTTTTACTTTCAGATATTGCTTGTGCTTTTTTCTTACTTGCAGCACTTTTGATACTTACTTTATTTTTCAATTTTCTCAATAAACTTTCCTCTTCAACAGTTAATAATCTTTTTGCTAGATCTCTAATAAATTGTTTAACTTGTTCTTTTTTCTTAACAGCTTCGCTAACATCTAAATTCTGTGCGATAACGGCAATGAAAATATTGAGAAGAATACTATTAGAGATGATAAACCACCCGATTAATAATATTGATCCAATTGCACCAGAGAAGTTAGTCTTTGCGTATCCTTGCATCACATATAATACTTCCGTCCAATTTTCTGTGGAAAGAATAACATATAATGAAATCATAGTGTTTGGAAAAGAATACATTGAAAGCAAAATATCATTATCAGACATTGTTTGGGCATCAATAACACCATCAAAATAGATACTTGACAAAAGACCATAAAGAAATAATATTAAAACCAAAAATATGGTCAAATCAATAATGATCTTAACATTACCTAAAATCTCCACCCATAAATCTTTTAAAAATTTAATTGAAATGACAACTCTGTAAAATCTTAAAATCTGGAAAAAAGATAACCAGTAATATGTTTGGCCAAGATTCTCTCTAACATGTGGAATCACAATAGCAGAATTAGCTATAGCTAACATCAAATCAAATCTATTTTTATTATAGCGGAAAAAATGACTCCAGTATGGTACATACATGAAAAATCTGATAATAGTCTCTGCTGTTAGAATATATGTCGTAACCATACTAATAATATTAATTTTTTCAAAAGTTTTCTCAGTTGCTGAAGAATGTCTACATGCTTGTGCAACAAGATCAATTAAGATAACAACTACCCAGAAAACTTCAAACCGAGCGTAGATATTAACCCTATTCTTGATGGTAAATGGTAATTCTCTGTTACTAGGAAAAAAGAAATTACTGAAGAAACCATCTTCACTCTTAGAAGAATTTTCCGATATGAATTTGAATGAAGAAACGATCACAGCAACAAAAATGTTTAACAACCAAATTGGAAGAATAAAGATAGCAATCACATAAAAAATAGAAGAAGCCATATTTTCGGCATCCATAGTGTAATACATCAAGTCTGTAAATGTGTTCATAGTTAGAATGACAAACACAAGTTCCAAAGATTGAAAAAAATTATCAAAACTGACGGTGTTATTGTAAGGATTCATGGTAGTGACACATTTAGAATTTTTTGGACAATAATAGCCTTTAATAAATCCCGAAGATGTTCCATTTGCATTTAGATATGGTTGAGGGACACCATTATTATCTAACCAACCACCACAAAACTGGTAATTATCAGTGTTGATGAATGTGTCACTAGGATCACTGGGGTCTACATATTGACATTGCCTTGTAAATGATGATTTAAAGGTTTGAACACCTGCTAATGAGAAAAGGATCCAAAAATATCCAATGAATAGACAAATATCTCTCATTCTAGGTAATGCATGTTTTAAAGACTTTAAAATCGTGAAAGTACCTTCAGTGATTCTTAGCATTTTCATAATTCTAAGGCATGCTAAAGTTCTAAAAACAACTAATGAATGTTTTATATCCATTTGATTAGTTTCTAATATAAGGGAAATCCAAAAACAAACACATGAGATAAAATCAATAATATTCCAATTGTCATCCAAAAATGGCTTCTTCAAATTTTTCAAGTCAGCTTCAGATATTGAGATTGACTTATGAAATTGTTTTGTAAAACTATGATTGAATTGAAACCTATCATCCTCTTCTTTCTCTAACGTTTCAATTGACTTAGAATTTCTTGATAAAAAACTTTTCAATCTTTCAAACCACGTTTTTTCTCTAGGTATTCCAAATTCGTCATAAAATTTTGTGATATCGTAAAATCCATAACTGATGATTTTCATAATGATTTCCAAAGTATAAATACTATTTATGACTAAGAGAGATAGCGTAACCCATGTGAATCCTGTAAAATAATAAAATCCTTGTGTTTTTTCTGGGTCCCACATTGTATATGTTAAAATAACAATTTGCGAAATATAAATGAACAGCAAAAATATTATAGATATTTTATTCAAGCTTCTAGCAAAAAAAACTCTGACGGGATTATATGGACCAAAAAAATTTAAGGATTTCCCATAAAGTCCCAATTTCCTATTATAAGTCTGACCGGAAAAATCGCGGTTATACATTCCATAATGAGTTTCTGCATCAATTATTGTATGACTGCTATTCTGTGAAGTAATTTTATGTAAACTATTAGAACTTACATTTGGATGTTGCAATGACAAGTGATCTACTGTTTGCTGATCATTGTTGAATAGGTTATCCCTCGAAATATTAGATGTTTGTGGATGTGCCCCACTTAAACCCGCCCCATTAAGTGTAGGCAACTGAAGCTCAATTTCAGAGGTTTCAACGGATGCTCTATCCATTGCAGAATTAAAATATTCTGCTTCTTCTTCTTCTACTTGATCATCTGCTAATGTATGAATCATGGAATTTCTTTTGGGAGGCAATGCCAAAACATCTGAAGCACTACCTTCAACAACTCTCTTTGAAAAATTCGTAAGAGCATTAGTGATATGACGTCTTATTTCACCATTTCCGGAATATAGGCTCTGTGAACTGTTATTACCGTGGTGTGTGACCTGTGAGTCAGAAACTCTTCCGTTCGTGCCTAGTTCTAAATGGCTACCTCTTTGAAAAATCATATCTTCAGGAGTTCGTGTTATGGAGGATGGATAATTTGGGGATAGAAGATCCAAAGATAGATCATTTCTTCTCGCATCAGGAAGATTCTGTAATTTGATTGCACCCAGCATTCCAACATCATCTGAGTCTTCAATATTAAGATCATTTTCTGCAGAAGTTATATTGATTTGTGGGTTTGAATTGAAGTTACTGTTCCTGCTGATTTCGATACGCATAGGGTTTTGTATTCCTTCATAACTCAATCGTTTTTGCTGGTCAGTATTCAAAGGCAACCAATCTCCTGGGTGACTTGAATCACCTAGCACAAGTTTCAAGTTTTGCTTAAGTTTCAAGAAATCGTTATCTAAGGCGTCTTCAATTAAAGATCTATGTTTGTCCTCCGCTACTTCATCGGCCGTGTTACTTGATAATGCTTCATGCTCGTACATATAGGAGGTATCATGATGAAGCAACGGAAATTCATCTTTGGAGAACACCGGACTTTGATATGCCTTTCTTAAATCCTCATCAAAAGGATTTACTTGATCCGTTATACTTTCTGCATTGCTATCTTCTGTGTGCTGTAATAAGCCGTCAGACATTCCGGAGTATGATCGCTGTTTGGCATTATTGCTATCATTCATGGTATAATTATAACTGATATCATTGCTGTCATGAAAAGCCATTACGTTTGTTTTGCTATTTATTTCTTTAATCTATATCCCTGGCTGCTTATCTAAATACGTAGGATTGAATGAAAAAACGGATAAAGTCAAATTATTTAGGGAAAGAATGTGATTATTTACTATTTTGTCAAAAGTATCAAAATTAGAGAATCTGCTTTTCTTATTTTAGAGGTATTACCCAATTTCATAATCTCGATTTTTTCTGTAAAAAAATATACTATTTGGCGTTTCGTTTATCGCACAGTCCATCTTAAAAGAGGGCCCCTAAAAACTTTGTAGGTTTTTCCATGTAGGTCATATGGGGGAAAAAAAAAAAACGAATACTGAGGCTGTAGATTATTTGGGAAAATGATGATCAATGATCACATTAAACGGTTTTAAGCCCCCTTTCATCATTCATCGTAATCGATCACCAACATAAAATTTACTTGATAAGCTATCAACATATACGGAATGACTACAGCACATCGAGCAACGTTCACTCATGCAAAAGCCAAGGACACATCACTTACACAGAGTTACCAGTCTTCCTTGGCTCACAAAAGAGCGCTTCCGGCACATACGCAATTGAAATACAGAATCAGAAAGAAAGCTCGAGGTGAGTTGCAAGACGATAAACAAGGCAGTAACGTGAAAATAATAAATGGTAAAACGAGGGAAGGTTACTTGGATGATATATTACAGAATGAGAATGCCGACAATCAGCGAGCGTACGATACGGGTAGTGCTGATGATAGTGACGACGACGATGAAACAGAACCTGTTATAATTTCTGGCACTAGAAGGTCGCGGGTTTTAAACTTTTCAAACCTGTCACATGGAAAGCCCGTGGAGGATGCAGAAGAAGAGAGCGAAGAAGAAGAAGAAAATGATGATGACGACGATAGTGAAGATGATACAGAACAGCTATTGTTAGAATTGCAAAAAATCACTAGAGAGAAAGAAAGAAAGAAAAAAGAAAGAGAAGAATTGGAAGCTGAGCAGGCGGCAGCAAGTAGTAACCCGTTAATGAAGATGGATGATGAGGAAGAGAATGGAATCAGGAGATCAACATGGAGAAACAACACATTATTCAGAAAACAGAAAAAAACAAACAAAGACAAAGATTCTTTGATATTTACGAATGATACAATACATTCAGAATTTCATAAAAGGTTTTTGAACAAATATATTCGTTAAAACAGCATGTGAGGAATAAGAGAGAGAATTCAACATAGTATTTGCCATAAAATATATATGTATATGTATATTTAATCGAAATATTTATATCAGCGTGAACAATCCCACAAGTATTTTTAGTTTTCTTCTTATCAGTTTACTAGGAGGTTCATTAATCATCATGTGAACAAGCATATTAATACCATAACTATTTCTTCACAATTCTTCTATTGTGCCTTCGATATATTCGATTTTATTACTAGATTCCTCTGTTTTTTGGAAATCCACAGGGATCTTAATGATCAACAATTCACCATCATAACTGATTACACAATCAACATCTCTGATAACAGCACCCTCTGAGATAAAAGGCAAGGTGGCAGTTTTTGAAAACGATTCTTGAGACATACTAGTAAAGCCATTCTGTGAAACGTGATGCGAGATCGAACCCGAGATGTGGACCACCCTTGAATCAGGATCAACATGGAAATCAAGAGAGGTTTTATGCAAGTTCTGAATTCGCAATACCAATTCATAGTGATCTGGCTTGACAGAGATAGCAAGGTCTCCACCATCAAAAGTGCTGCTACCGCCGCTACGGTTTCCATCTGCAAAAAACATACTATCATTGTGGAAGCCGTGAAAATTATTGGCCATGGACTGATTCATTTGATGGTGCATCATCTGCATTTGATTGAAAAACGGATCTCCGGACGCTTGAGGAGCAGTTGTTGCTAAGGATCGACTGTTGTTGCTTCCGTTATCGCTGCTAGCGGAAGCTATTTGGTTACCATTGTATCTTTGGTTGTGATTTCTTTTTCTCAATTGCGGGTTGAAGAAGGGATCATTGTCAAAAACTGAGTTGCCATGGTTGAAGAACGGATCGTTACCAAAAAAGTTATTGAAGGACATACTTGCAAAAGCAGGCTGGTTATTATATATATATGTATATAGTTCTAGGCTGTCAGAAGAAATATTAACAGTAGTAGAAATAGAAAGGTATGTGATAGTAAATATATAAAACTAGAAACTAGCAATTACTTGGATGTTTTATCACGATATTTACTGACAAGAGGTTGTAATCTACTATGTCTAATAAAGAGGCAAAAATGTGTGCCCATTTGGATATATGGTGTGACTTGCGGGAATTCTCAGTAAAAAGAAAAGTGACAGCAAAGGTTATGTGCACTGTGTAAATCAAGATAATATACGCACGCAAACATTTTCAAACGTATAAACTGGTTACTATATTGATTCACTTGTAGATTTAAAATGGATATGTATCTATCTATGAAGATGATCAGCTGAAAACCTTGATGCTGTAAACCATTTAGCTAACACCTAGTGCCTAGAAAAATTGATTCGCTTATCAGCGCTTATTTTCCAGAATGACACTTATTTCTCTATTGAGTTCTTCGCTCAATCTTCTAAAACAAAATCGACCGAGCAACCATCTTATCCAGTAATTGCCCACCACATTTGTCTCAACAGTTGTCCAATACATTCATATTAAAACCGTAAAAGAAGCCTTGCGTGTATCAGGAGGAAGGTGCAAAATGTGGAAAATATTTTACTCGCGAGTTTACTCACAGCACTGCTCTATGAGATGAGATGATGGGAAAAAAAAAAAAAAAAAAAAAAATAGAAACATTATTTCGTAAAGTGAAAAATTTTATTATTATCTGATAGTGGTGAATTGAATCTGCTCGCGAATTATCAGTGTATTTATTCCATTTTGAGTATACTATCTGATTGCAACGCAGAAGAAACCTATCTTACTCAGCGATACATATATTCTTAGTCCCTTGAACTACCTTGCCAGCTATTATTGCTATTCTTAGTAAATAATTGACTATAAGTTTATAGAAGAAGAACGAAAACAGACAGATATGAGCGAAACCTTAGAAGTATGTCTTATGAACTATTATTATTGATTTAATAATTTTAATACATCTGTGTGTGTGTGTGGTGTGCCGGTTGCAATTGTCCCAATAGTATGGATGTTATTTGCCATAAATGTGAATATTGTTGCTTCTTGTCTGCTTCCAGATTACACCGTGGGACTCTGCTGCTATTAATTCATGCTTAGCTACATAAACGTGCACACATCTGTATTGAGTCACTTTTTTTTCTTTCTTATTCATCTTGTAATAATAATACTAACAATATGTCTTATAGGAGCGTTTAAAGAAAAGTTCAAGTGCTTTTGATAGCCTATTATCGCTTATACCTTCCAAATATTATTATGAAGATGAAGAAACTGATAACCAGTGGAATAAAAGAAAACAAACTAAAGAACAATTCAAAAGAAATAAGAAGTTGAAATTCGATCCTGAATCTGATAAAAACTTAAGTGTGAAACAAGTGTTGAAGAAAAATGCTAGTAGTGCTAAGCCTGTAGTTATTCCGGGTCAAAGAAAGGTGAATAAGGAGAAGGAAAAGGAGAAGGAAGTCGAAGAAGAACAGGAAAAAGAACCTTCAACCGAAGAAAAGAAAAATCCGGAAGATGAGCAAAAAAGTGAAAATAACAATGAAGATGATAATGAAGAACCGTTAATCAAGTCAGACGATGAGCAAATAACTCTTATATATGATGATGCTGGCAATGAAATTGAACTTGATGTTAAACAGGAACAGTTGAAAGTTCAAAAGCAAAAGGAAAAAAAACAAGAGAAGAAGCTCAGCCATGCAAAAAAAGAATTGAGTCCTGAAGAAAAGTTGAAAAAAAAAGAAAATTTGAGTAAACTAAAATCTAAATTACAGGAAAAGATAGAGCTGATGAAAAGTAAAAGAAAAGCTATTGGAAGTAATGTGCCAGGTGCTCCAAAATCTAGGGAGCAAATAATTGAAGAAAGACGCCGTAAAAATGAATTGAGAGAAAAGAACAAAAAGGAAATTACAAAGGCCGAGGAAGAAGAAGATGATGATGATGACGATGATAGCGATATTAATGATGAAGAAGAGCCGCAACCAGAAGAAGAAGAAAGTGGTGTTTTGTTCCAAAATATTATGTTCAATGACGGTGATAGAACAACTTCTGATTTAACCAAGTTGAGAAAAATGAAAAAGAAAAAGGGTCCTGCAAACAGAGATATAAAAGCCCATTTGAAAATTGTTCAACAAAAGAAAACTAAACTTGGAAACATGGACGAAGAAAAGAAACAACAAACCGAAGAAAAAGATAGATGGAATAGACTTTTGCTTCAAGCCGAAGGTGTAAAAGTTAAAGATGATGAGAAAATGTTGAAAAAAGCGTTGAAGAATAAAGAAAGACAAAAGAAAAAATCGGAAAATCAATGGTATGAAAGAAATAATAATGTTAAAAAGAGTATTCAAGGTAGATTGAAAAGAAGAGAAGATAACTTGCAGATTAGAAAAGAGAATAAGGGTGTTAAGAGAAAAAACCAGAAGAAACAATTAAGAAAATTTTCTGGTCCAAAGGCTAAGAAATCAAAGAAAACAGCTGGTTTTTAAAAAAATCGAAAAGTTTTGTCTCAAGTACAAAAATTCAATCAATTCACAAACAACTCAAACAGTTCCACTTATTATTATCATTTTTCAGTTTTTTTTGCCTTTTTGGTTTTGTTTTTTTTATTATGTTTTTACATTACCATTTTTTTTATTTCACATTTTGTATATTTCCACGTTTTTTTTTTCAAAGAAAATACCGTTTCGTTAGATATATAGTCATTGATAAATAGATTCCATATAAATGATAATCACGTTTCAATATAAAAGTTCACAAACAAAAACTTTTTGGCTAATCAATTTTTTAAGATATTTATTTTTAGAATAATAGTAAATTTGAAGATAGTTCATAATTACAAAAAAAGAGAAGAAAAATAAAAGAACCACATATAACTATCACCTTTCAAAAAAAAAAAAAAAAAAAAAAAAAGAAAGAAAAAAAGAAACTACTTTTGGAAAAGCTCAGGTAAAACATTTGGTAATTCATGAATGGTTTTAATATTCAAACATTTTTCTGGAACTGTATCTAACTTGGAATCATCTTCTATAACATTAACAACCTTATTGAAACCCAAATTGATAGCGGTTTGACAATTTTTGTAACTGTCATCTACAAAATATGCGTTTTTTGCATCTTTGACACCAGCGTCTTTCAATGCTTTCAAGAAAATTTTGGGATCTGGTTTACAGATAAACCTTTCCTGTTTTTCATAATCACAAAATGTCAAACCATCAAATAAATCAGCGATTCCTAATAGTTTGATCACTCTCAAACCATGGTTCTTGTATGCGTTAGTAAATAACCAAAATCTATCAATCTTTCCCGCCTGTCTTAGATCTATTAACATTTGTCTAAGTTTCACATCTGGCTTTAGAATGTTCTGCAAAGGCAAGGCGTCGTCCACCTTTTCGTTATATTCCATGGCGTCAATCTTGTGGAAATATACAAGACCTTGGATAGCTAACCCATATTCTTTATAATATTTCTGATTCAATCTTTTAGCTTCATCTTCATCGACCAATAAGTTTTTGCGAATATACTTACGGATGTAAACTTGCATTAAATCATGAATCCTGTGGCTTGAATGGTATAAGCAATTGTCAATATCGAAAAAGAACACTTTGGCATCATCTTCAGGGACAGGTCCAAATTTATATGGAAGTACTAAATTGCTTCCTGGGATTGGACCCATGTTACTTGGAGCGTCGTCACTTGCCGGAGTTGCTGTTGTGTTAGTCATTGCAAAGTTATTTTCAGTTGTTTTCGGTATCAGAAAGGGTCTAGCGGAATTCCAGTTAGTTAAAGGATTTGTGATTTTGGTAAGATAGGAAACAGCGGCGGACCTACAAATCATAAATAATCAAAAATGAGCAGAAAGAGAAGCGAGTAGTTGTCAGCACGAAAATATATGAATTATATCTTACTTTTAAACAAAATAAGGTACAAAGATAGAAGATATTTGCTCTAAAAAGATTTTTCTGATAACTAATGGATAAAATTGCAGCAATATCTTTGTTGCAGTTAATAATGAATCATATCAGTCCAAATTTAGAACTGATTATACCATCAGCCTGTTCTTTCGGCGCCCAATGTATACTCCGAAGGGCCACAAAAAAAAAAAAATTCAAGAAACACCGCGTGTGCTTAGCGGAAATACTACACGTTGATTGGCCAGCCTCGATGATTTATTATTTATTATCTACAACAGTAAGTATAGTTTAATGTGAATAATAGATAAACACACTATTTTATTGTATTTATGTAACAAGGAAATGATAATAATAACAAAGCTATGTAAAAAAAAAACAATGATTAACATCGGTTACGATGCATTTACTCGTAGATCCAGGTGAACAAAGCGGACTTGTATTCCATTAATTCTTCTGGCTTGAACCACAAACCAATCTCCTTCTTGGCAGATTCAACAGAATCGGAACCGTGACAAACGTTTCTACCCATGTCAATGGCAAAGTCACCTCTGATGGTACCTGGGGCAGAGCTTAATGGGTTGGTAGCACCTAAGATAACTCTACCTTGCTTGACAACATCCTTACCTTCCCAGACAGTGGCTAAGACTGGACCGGACAACATGTAAGACAACAAAGATGGGAAGAATGGCTTAGAGGTTAAGTCAGCGTAATGTTCCTTCAATAAGGATTCAGATGGCTTGACTAATTTAATAGCAACTAATTTGAAACCTCTGTTTTCGAATCTACCTAAGATTTGGTTGATCAAACCTCTTTGGACACCATCTGGCTTGATAGCAATAAAAGTTCTTTCGTCAGACATTATTAATGAGTTATGTGATATGGATACTGATGGATAAAAATCGATACTGGCAGAAATTCTTGAAAAGTGGAAGCAGTAAAAGAACAATAAGAATATTGAAAAATGTTGAATAAGTTTTAAATTTTTTTCTTTTTCGTCTAACATTTTTTTTTATGTAAGAAAAAATTTTTCTGTTACCGTTGAAAATTTTGTGATTTTTTTTTCCGTTCATCTTATGCAGTGATATTTTTCTACCCACATGCTTAAAATAGCACAAATGAATACCGCCATATGATTGGCTGATATTTTCCCACCCCCATGGCTACAGATGTATGTGTAGAATACACAATACGACTTAAAAATAATCCATCAACGTCTCTACTTTTGAATTCGATTAGTAAGAATAAATACATAAGCGTTCATTTATAAACTATCTAACCCAAATGCCCAATCTAACATTCTGTACAAAAGATTTAAATTATAGTCGGCTTTGTTAGTAGAAGAATTGTTTGGCTTTACGGCCATTGCTAGTGGGTTATCAATTTTTCTGTTTTTAATCTTGGATCTCTTTTTATCTTTGACTTTTAGAATTTTTTTATCTTTAATAATACACAATCTATGGCTGCTTTCAGCGCCAATCACGCTATCACTGTTAGTACCAGTTTTGCTGTTCAATGAATTGGATGCAGAACCTCTGTTGACTTTATTGATGTTTGGTGCATTGAATAAATTGAAAGATGTTCCAAACATGCTATGCTCATCCTTCTTTATGAGATCGTCAATTCTATCATTAACATCTTCATGGCTGGTAGCTGTACTTGTACGCATTTTGTCTTGTTGTTCATTGGAAGCCTTGTCATCAAGATTTACAATGTTGGCATACTTGATATTTTTAGCAACACTTTTGATTTCAAATAATGATTTGCTATTAAATTCAATGACTTGCAAGTAATATTTGTCTTTGAAAAGAGCAGAATCTTCATTTAGAGCACGGAAAAATGATGTCTCGTTATTGTATGTTAATTTGATCCAGCTTTCACCAACATTTATAGGCAACGATTTCGAATTATTGTTCAAATTAAACATCTTATTGTTATTGTTAATTTCAAAATTCTCAAGGATTTTCCCGAATTTATTAAAATGTTCAATTATTGAATTTGCATCTTCCTCTTCATATCCATATACTAAAATAGAGTATTCGTTTTGTAGTTTCTCATTTTTGGCAATATCATTGCTTGAACTATTACTAGATTTAATGCTCTTTATACCATCGCCCTTGGATCTTTTTGCTAATGTGGAGTATGTGTCAAAGAAACTATTTTTTGAATCATCCAAATTATTCTCATTTATACCTGTTAATTCTGATATCGTGTTGCCTCTACTCACCGGATTCTTAGAGAATGTGCTAAAAAAATTTGAATTAAAAGCATTGAAAGAGTCTGGATTCACATATTTTATTCTCTTGTCCAAATCCCGAATCCAGTTTTTAGAATTAGTATCATCACCGCTACTATGTTTGACTTTTCCCACAGCATTAGGCACATTCGTGCTACCCGAATCCTTCAAAATTTTTTCATATTGATCATCCAAAGTAACCAATGGTGGGGCGTTTTCATCCACTACTCTACTTCTTGAATTGAAACTTTTGAATCTCTGCGCACCAAATTCAGTATTGTTACGATCTTCATGTCGAGGACCATGAACACCTGTACTAGATGTCGTAGATAATCCATTCAATAACTGTTTCACCTGGGTGTCTAGCTTTTCGTTTATATTCTTGCTTTTCTTTTTAGCTTTGTTTCTTCTAGCTTCTTTATCATCTTCGCTATCTATTAACAACAACTCGCTCCCTGTACCCACAAAATTCTCCAGGTCTGAATCATCATCTTCATGTTTGTTGTCATCCTCATCATATTCCTCATCATCTTCCTCATCCTCCTCGTCATTATTACTGAACGATTTGACTGTTCTAGGAACCACTGATAACGGCGTATATCTGGCAATTGAGTTTTCTTGAAACCATGATTTTTGCACAGTAGCTTTTGATCCACTATTGGTATTTTCTGAGGCCGTTTTGTCTTGCTGAAGTGAAAGCATCTTATCTGATACAAGTAGGCAACCTCTTGTTCTGAGATTAGCGGTATTTTTTACTTAATAAATATTTGATTCAAAATATAATTATTTGGATTATCAAATGCTTCCCTTATATGAAAGAAGTGTTAAGAAAAAGTATCATTGTTTATAGGAGAAAAAAAAAATACAAAAAACTTTTTAGTAACTAAGAAAAAAGAA
Organism: Saccharomycopsis oosterbeekiorum; assembly: GCA_031125405.1. Lineage (NCBI taxonomy): Eukaryota > Fungi > Ascomycota > Saccharomycetes > Ascoideales > Saccharomycopsidaceae > Saccharomycopsis > Saccharomycopsis oosterbeekiorum. Next base: position 68,151 of record JASTUI010000017.1, read on the forward strand.
GAATTCCTAGACTCCGCACAACCGCGCCGGAACATGTTTTCGAGATGATGTCAAGCGTTTGAAGAACGACATCGTTTATCTCAAAATGATGATAAATGAATCAACATAATAACACAAGAAACAAATAAAACAGAGAAATAGTGAACTGATAGGAAAAAAAACTGAAATCTAATAATAGTAAAATGTCAGATATAAATGAACCGCCCGCAAAAGAAGAAATGCAGAATACAAATAAGAAAGGGTCAAAGATTCCTTTGAAGATAGTAGCACATGATGATGGTGCATTAGAAATAACATATGCCAACGGGAAAATAAAAAAGAGGAAGGGTCAGCTGGAAGAAGAATTTCAGAAGGAGTTGGAGCAGTTTAGATCTCAAGGTCCTAAGATGAATGCTCAAAACTGGATGATTGAATTATTTGACGAACAATACTACAAATATTCCAGATTTATCAAAGATGAAGAAGGGCGCGCCAATAATGAAAAATTACAGGATGATTTAAGATCTCTGACATTGTTTAACGTAGCTGATAAACACCAGAAGTTTCAAATGGTTCATATCGCAGAAAATCAATATTACAAAAGACATTATGAGAAGTGCATATTAATCTGTGATACATTGGTACAGTTGTTGATGATTTTCAAATTGGAAAAATCGGGTAAGAAGGAATTCGAGGAAGCCGATTCAATCAAGAAACGTTGTTTAAAAAAGTTAGAAAAAACTCTTCAAAGCAGCTGAGAATTAATTTTTATTGTATTGAAAAAAAAGTATAAATGTAATACACAAATAGTAAAAGTAATAAAAAATCATTTCATTTTTATTCAGTTTTCTCAGAACTCTTTGTAATTTGCTCTTTACCTTCTTTTTGTGGAGATTCGCAACTTTTCACCCTACTTGAGGCAGCATCCAGAAGTTTCTTTTTCGCAAATAATTGATCAATATTATACTTATAAAATATATCATAGTCATCCAACACGCTCATCCCAATATTACTTTTGAAGCATTCCACCATGATCAACTTATCAAAATTTTTCAAATCAACTACATGATCATAATCATGGGTCATGCATTCTGCGATTGCGTTGATCATATCCATTTTCTCCATAGCTGTGAAACTTCTCTTATTAATATTAATAGCATATTTCAAACCTTTCTTTTGTGTGTCTGAATCTTGATGAAAATGTCTTTCCATTACAGATTTAGCCAATTTTTGCAACTCCTCTTTAGTTGCAGAACACGATTGCTGGACTGGAGACATCTTTAGTGCATACTTTGTCCTTTTAATATCGGAATTCTCCAGATCCACAAAGATTCTATGAATGAATTTTTCTGGGTCTATAGGTTTACGGAATTTAATAAATACAAGACACTCTTGGCCTAAAGGAATTGACAGTATTAGTTTGCTTGTTTTGTTGTTATTTTTTTTGGAGCTACTATATGTTTTATTAGACTTCTTAATTTCGTTTAATTCTGCTTTGATAGAATCTTCAATAGATACTTCTTTTTCATCTTCCTTATTCTCTTCCTCATAGTCTTTCATTTTTTCATCATTATTTTCTTCTTCCTCTGGTTTTATTCCATATTCTTCCAATTTTTCTTCAAAAAATCTTAGCATTTCATCGACACATCTCTTCTCTTTTCCTCTAGGACAAGTAATATAAACACCACTTGTAGAAGGGTCAATAATTCCGGATGCAACCTTATATCTCTTTCTTCTCATATCTTTTTGAGATGTTGCTCTTCTTTTACCCATTTTCAAAATTTTCTCAAGTTAGCGTCTTTTATACCAATTATTTAATATAATGATACGAGTCAATCAAGATAGTGAAGAAGATACTAATCATAAAAATCATTAAAACCATCAAAACCATCGAAACCACCAAAACCATCAAAACACTGAAAAAAAAAAAAAAGAAAAAAAAATATTTTTCATACTCGTTCTATCGCGCGCAGGTAATATTATTATTATATTCATATGAGATAAATATAGAATATGGAGCTACAACTTTATCGTTAAATTCTTTAAAATCCTTTGAAATTAATACCAACTTCAAAAACAAATAAGAGTTAAAACAAATATTGATTTTTGAGTAATTCCAAGGTTTTAGCACGTGATTAAATTTTTTAAAAAAAAGACCTCTAGAATCAGCGAAAAGAAAAATTGCTGATCAATTTGACACCATAATATAGAATCAATAAAAGTGAATACATGAATATCCATGGACATTACGTAAATCAATTATAATAGATTCCAATTAATTTAGCTTGTATTTGAAAGATATATAAATTTTTTGATTTATGATACAAAATATATCCTATTAGCTTGATTCTTATTTAATATGAGTGATTCTACTTTGTCAGAAGATGAGCTTAAAAGGTTTGGATATGATTTGTGCATCTTAACCATAACTTTAACTGAGAACTATCCCATTTGTTTGAAAAACATAACGTTGATGTTTGACACTTTGGCCACTAATCTAGCCATAGATGTATACCCCTTACATTTGGAAGAATTACCGTCCAAAATTAAAGAAATTGAGAATCCAAGATTCTTATTAAATAATCCGGGCAGAATATACAAGAAATTCTCCGAAACTTTACAAAAACCATTAAACTTTAGCGATGAAGAACTTCAGCATATTCCGTTAATGAATTTGCTAAATCGAATTGTATTGAAATCTACTAGGATAACAAATATCTATGAAAAGCTCAAGAGTGGTTATTTTGCCAATTTTTCAAAAAATGCACATAATGTTAACAACAAAAGTACTGAAAATTCTAGCAGTAGTAAAAAAAAACATACACCGTACTTTGATCAGTTGAGAAAAGTAGTTTTGCTGATGCTTAATGATACAGAACCATTTACGTTTTCCATAGACTGTCTAAAAGTTTTATTTGACTCATATCTTGAATATAAAGTTGATCTACTGCTAAATCAATTTGATGAATCTTGTAAATTAGATAATCAAAGTGAATCGAAAGAGCCACGAAAAGAAGTAAAGAGGATATATTTCAAAGATTATCTTCCCGATGGTATTCTTCATATTTATAATTTACTATTATTGTTACGAGATGTTAGAGAATTCCTCGAACAAATTCCAGCACCGGAAACTTTTCTATTAAATGGTATGAAACGACGTGAGATGTTGAGTATAACCGGAACTTTTTTGGATTATATCAATAAAATAGGACAAATGTCAGATAGTTTTCAGAAATACTGCTTAAAAAATAATTATCTTGCAAAAATTTATTCAAATAATGTTCTATATCAGACTTGGTGTCTGCATACTAATAAGCCTAAAATTCCAAATATCACATATGAAAGCTTGAGAGTAAGTGAAATGGTTAACTTGGAATTTATTCAGAAAAAAGAGCCTCTGAGTATTTTCCAGCTGCAATGCTTCAAAAAGAAAGCAACAGATATACATAGTGGTACCAGTGGTTCTGATTTTGATGAAAGGCTGCTTTTTGAAGATTTTGTAAGAAACAATATACTAAGAGATGTTGAAACAAGTAATCAAAATCAAGACCTGGAAAAAAACAAAAAAACTACTGATGATAATAGTAGCTCGTATATAGGTGAGAATCAAAGTACTTTTTCTGATCAAGGAAAACTGAAAGACAATAGTTTTTTCCATGAATATATCAATGATACTTTACCATATCAATATCCGAAAATAACAAATTTTTTAAATGATAACCGTTTCTATAGATTTCTGAATTACACATATTTGATAACATTGTTGAGGATCTTGGGTTTCTCATATTTCAATTTTACGGAATTATCAATGATAAAAACTTTACCACAAGAGATAGTCAATATTTTTTCATCTAAAACAAGAAATATTCATGAAGACAATCAGACTAAATCTAACGAAAAACAAACTGTCTTGAGTTTATCATGGAACTATATGCTTATGAGATGTGATTTTGAAGCTAGTATATCAATGCAGTTTTTGGATATCTGGAATTGGAAAGGTTTAGAATTTGCATTAACTCCATCCGAACGAAATGAAGATGGTGTGTATAAACTCCTCGAAGCAATCAAACATTTTGGTTTCAGTTATGCTTATGTTATTTGCGTTGTGTTGATTTCATTCAACACAGTTATGTTAACTACAAGTTGTGGTATACTGTGCGACAAAAATTTGTACAAAATGTATTTAGCCGAAAAAGGTTATTTCAATGAACCTAAAACTGAAAATGATGGCAATGCTAATTCTGTTTACCTAAAGCTTTATGGACCAAGATTGATTGCTGCTTATGCCTCACATATTTGCTCCAAACTTTTTGTTCAAAAAATTAAACAGAGTGGGAGTCCAGTAGCAGCTTTCTATCCATTGTTTGTGTATTTAATGTTTACAGATGAAGAAATGTTTGATCATGCACATGTGATGGCTTCTGTGGCAGAACTGAAAAACAATAGTAATAGTTTCGAAGATTCTTCAAAGAAGGCTACTAATAAAAGTTTTGACGATTTCATAGCTGAAAATCGTAACCTGCCTGATGCTGAAAAAGTAGGCGAATTTTTATTAAGTTTGGAATTTCGGAATTTTCTTAACGTTTCACAGTTTCTTGTTTTCAGACTTTTACTGTTGCCATCTGATCAACAAGAATGGCTTGCATTATTGACATATAATAAATCTATAACAAAGTTAACTAAGGATAACATGGACAAAGAATTAGATTATATCATTTTGAAAGATGATGATATATCAAAATTAAATTACTGCTTTTGGTCTACGTTACAAAATGAGGTGTCGGAAAATGACGAATTATCACTCATACATTATAGAAGAGATCTTATTCTGAAAATTGTGGCTTTGAGAGTTAATAAGCTCAACATATGTTACAATCGTATAATAAACGTGGTGAAGCAAAATCCAAGCTGTTTACTTGATGTTTATGATGGTAGCTATAAAGAAATGAGTGAAAGTTCGAATTACAATCCCGATTCAGATGATGAAAGTAATATTACGTTGAAATTGAAATTAGATCATGAAATAACTGAATTTTGTACTGCTTTTGTTGAATATAAGCAGCTAATTATACTTAAAAAGTAAATACACATGTTAGATACCTTCAAATTTATGCATCAAATCATTATTCATAAATACAATTCAATCCGATCCCAAATGAGATAACGTAAATATCAAATCAGATTACTACTTGTAGCATTCTTTTATTATTTATTTTTTGATACTTTGCGACCAACTAAAGAACATGTATTTCTATTTTCATCATTAAATATGAATGAGCTAACGAAATCAAGAATCAAAAAAAAAAATACAGAGTTACCCATATTTGCCTTGAATTATTTAAAAATATTAATGGATACATGTGTATTTTTCTAATAAATTCAAAGCTAAAGACATTGTAAGAAAAGAAGTAGCGAGGTTAAGGAAAATCAAAAAGATCATAGAAAATCTAACAAACTTGTTTTCTAAAAAGAGATTTAACTACCTATAAGGTTTAATTTATGTGTATAATATTCTTAGAAAATATTCAAAACAATTTTGAACCAGAAAATTTGGTAACCGCAAAGATCAAAGATCAATTTTCTGCTAACAAAATCAGAATATTCATAATACATCAAATAGTGGAACAACAAAAATAGAAGATTCCCAAGACTACTGCTTAAACAGTTATTTTAAATAACGTACTTTTAAATCTTAATTAATGAGATTTCGAGTACGTGCAATGAAAATTGAAGAATACTAGCTTCTACGGTCATATCTTTGCAAGATTTATCAATATTTCCGCATTAAAGAGACCTTTCTTGGATGTTTACAGCTTGGAAAGCGAGTAGGTCGAACGAGATATTGGTTGTGCCTTAGAACATTGCAATGAACCAACCCTCAATGCTGGAGAGCAAACTTATTTACGTAAAGAGACGACAGGCGGGGGAGACAGGGCGCATTACAGACTTTGATAGGTATAAGTAAACTATACTACCTAATTGTTCCTTTGGGTGTCGAGTTCAATAAGTATAAGTGATTTTTGAGCGGTAGATTCGAATTTCTCTATAAAATACATCATTGCGCCAACATTCATCATGATGATTTGCAGCATAAAACCGTCAGGATTTAACGACAACGGTTGCAGTAACTCGCGCGAGTAAGCCCATCGACGGAGATGAAAGCAAGAAATAATCCGGTGCGCAGTGCATACTTACTCGCGAGTTCACGGAGATCTATTTATGTTACAATCGCAATGGGGGAGAAGAGTACCAAAGATGAGTCGACATGTCAAATGTCATAAATTTCTATTTTTAAATAAAGCTGAGCAACCGCCATAAAATGTTGTATTTAAAGTGACACAAATCTCTGCTTCTGTTACTCGTTACTCTAATCAGCGACTCGCTTATTTATTCTGAAAGTTTCACTACACAGAAACCGCGCGACCAACCTAACAAACTAAGATTTAAAAGAGAAAAAGATGTTTCATATCAGAGTGACAGCAATTATATTGACGTTTTTGATGAACTTGTGTGCTGCAGTTCCAGTGAGCACACCTTCGCATCATAACAGCACCGTAAATACTACAAAGAAGGCGTTTGGATGCCACCACAGACACGTTTTTGAATATCTAAAGCAACGGGTCAAGTCAAGCATTGCAATGAGCGAGAACAACACAGGCAGCACGGCTTCCATCAAAGAGCGCTTGGAAAACGGCATGAACGCCATCATCAGCAGTCACGCGACCTACTTCTTCTTGATGGCCTTGGTCTGCGTCCTCATGGGCGTTCTTGTGTTCAAGGAGTTGCTCATCAGAAGAAGAAGAACAAAAAGAAGAGCGGCTATTTTGTTGGAGAAGAGAATAACCGTGGCCAGAAAGGAGGAGAGCAGCAAGAAAGCAGCTGCGGGCTGCGCCGCAGCGTTCAGCGAGAAGGTGATCGTTTAGCTGATTTGGCCAGCTGGTTAATGGCTATTTGGCTGATGGACGGATTGGTTGGTTGATTGATAGACCATCTGTCCATCTGGCGGTAATTTGGCTGTTTTTTTTTAGCTGATTGCGCGGCTCCAGCTTCCGCTCGTCCTATGTATTATATTGTATTCTAGCTAGCATTATTATTCTATTTCTTAAATATTTATTATTATATTCACTATTCTATTCCATTCGTTATTATAGTCATTATTGTGGCCATTATGGCGTGTAGGGAAGGCAATACTGGTTGGTGACAACAGGTGATCACGGGCTTTGGTGGTTTGAAGCACCGATGCGATATCGAAAGCTAATTGGTTTGAAGCCCTTGTCGGTTTGAAGCACTTTCACCGTCTGAGGCACCGCTAAAACTTAAAACGTATCTTTTTCCAAGAAAGACGCACGAGGCAACCGAAAGGGGAAACACGCACACGCGTTGGACCCCATTTGATGATGCAGAAGCTGTTGGACCCAAACTTGGATCTCATATAGGTGCAAATCACATGAAAAGTTAATGGCTGCTGTGCAAGTTCAAGGAGATGGGCATATTAGCAGTAACTAGAACGAACCAATGAGCGAGTGAATCTGTTGAGCTGTCACTCAGGGGGAGGGAGAATCAAGAACGGTCTTTTGTTGAGCCATTGCGTGCATGTGATAGAAGTTGTTGAAGTCGATATTGCAACGCTGTTTAGCCGGCTACTCGTGGCTACTCGTTTCCCACGTGGCCCACACACAAACCATTCCCATGTAGGGGGTAATATCGATGAGCATGTATGGGTTGATCGATCGAAGTACGTGTGGATTGCCAGATATTGGCACACACATGGAATCCACGTATCGCAAACCGGGCGCGATGAGTGCAGCCAATAAACGCTTTCTGCTAAACGTGTATCGCGAACGAATGACCGTCTGTAATGCTGGAATACGCTGTGGGAACAGTTCCCAGACGCTTCGACGCTGTCGAATCTGTCCTGGCTCAACCTTTTTTCTGTCGCCCAACAGCGTTTTTGCATAAATATCCATCCAGATCCCTCTTTTTCTTCATCCTCATGTGCTGCAAATACATTCTGCATCTGGCAACCAAGCAAACAACAGACAACAGCAAAAAAACCGAACACACAAATGTCCACAGATCCTAGAGCCGCCGCCGCTGCGGATCTCCCAGAACAACCAGCTTCCACCGTGAAGATTTCCAGCGCCGCCGTCGACGAGAAGGTCCCGGTCGCCGTCGACGACATTGAGAAGCAGTACGACAACGACTCCGCCAACGAGTTGGACATGTCCGAATTGAACAGCTACGATTTCGTGCTCAACGAGAAAATGAAGTTGGTCAACAACGCCTTGGACGAGATAGGCTGGACATGGTACCACTTCAAGTTGTTCTGCTTAACGGGCATGGGCTACGCCACAGACTCCCAATTGACCTACATCCAGTCCACCGTTGCTGCCTTCACTAGAAAGCAATTCCACCAGGTCTTCCCCTCCGATTCAGAGTCCCTTTATGCTGGCTTGCTCGCCGGTGCCATTATCTGGGGGTTCTCTGCCGATATCATTGGCCGTAAAACTGCTTTCAACTCATCCTTGTTGTTGTCCTCCATTTTCACCTTTATGGCCGGCACAATGGGTAATTGGGGTACCTACTGTTTCTTTGTCGCCTTGGCCGCTGCTGCTTGCGGTGGTAACTTGGCCTTGGATGCTACTGTTTTCATGGAATACTTGCCTAGTCAGTTGTCTTGGGTGGTCACCTTTTTGGCGCTTTGGTGGGGTGTGGGCCAAACCGTTTCCACCACTATTGGCTGGGGCATGATTAAATACTCGTCTTGTGATACTTCTGCTGCTGCCATTTGTTTAGCTGAAGAAAACCGTGGCTGGAGATACGCATATTTCATTAATGGTGCAATTGTTTTCTTTTTTGCAATGTTGCGTGTCTTTATAATTGATTTGAAAGAGACTCCAAAGTATTTGGTCAGTAATGGTAGAGATGAAGAAGCAGTCGAGGTTCTTCAAGAGCTTGCAGCTAAGTATAATCGTCCATGTTCTTTGACATTACAACAATTACAAGCATGTGGTGAAATCCATGACAATCAAAAATACGGAGCGGAAACTTCATGGTTTACTAAAATGAAAAAACATTTGTCCATTCTTTTCCAAAATAGAAAAGTCGGCACTTCCACCTTTTTGGTTTGTATCTCTTGGTTATTGTTGGGTCTCGCATATCCTTTATATTCCAATTTCTTGCCTACATATTTGAAAAACAGAGGTGCAAACACATATGCTAAAACAGTGTCAGGCCAATACCGTGACTATATCTTTCCAAATATTGCTGCCATTGGGGGTCCAATTATAGCTGCTGCACTTATCAAATTTGGTCGTCCAGTTAGATTCTTTGGCCACCGTGGTACTATGGTATTTGGAGGGATTTCCACAATGGTGATTCTTTTCTGCTTCACCAAAGTTAAAACTCGTCCACAAAATATTGCCTTGTCTTCATTGGTCTACATTTTTATTGATGTTTATTACAGTACTTTATATGCCTTCACTCCAGCTGTTTTGCCTTCAGCTGCTAGAGGTACAGGTAATGCCTTGGCTATTGCCTGTACTAGAACCATGGCATGTATAGTTCCAGTGATTGCTTATTATGCAAATCCTGAAACAAGTATACCTGTTTGGATCTGTGGTGCTGCTGTTGGGGTCATTGGCTGTATTGCCGTATTCTTCCCATTCGATCCATCTGTTCACAGAATTGTTTAGAAAAAGTAATCGCCTGGACAGCTATATTTATTACCATTTTTTTTTATCATTTATTAACAAAGGAGAAAATTTTTTCATTTATTTTTCTATTTTACCCAAATGTTATTTTTTTACTTACAAGTTTAATTAATTAAGGCCATTTATTAAAAAAGGCCAAAGATACAATATTGCGTGATAATGCGTTGTAAACTGGAGATGACATTATTCTGTAATACTATTGAGCATATAATATATATGTATTCCATGATTTGAAACTGCCTTAGCATATAAGTTAGAATAAACAGACAAATTAATTCAAAGGTTGTACAAATTTCAGGAAGGGGGATTATTGTTCAACATCAACAGTGATCAAGCAGAGGTAAACTTGATCTGTATACATGCTTACGGTTACCTAGTATGAACTAGTTATCCATAAATACACATATATACGAAGTTATAGTAAAAAAATTAGTGACCTGTCATTCCTGTAGCGTTATTTAATTAAATTAGGTATTTTTGGCTGTTTGAACTGTGTTTTCGTTAATCTTACATATTTCGCGTTCTTTGTGAGCGGATTTTATGTTTTCCAAACATTCATTCATGTTGAAAATACAGGAGAAAACGAAAAAAAATTACTTTGTCAGGAAGCACATAATTTTTGTGCGTTCAGACGTTGTGGAGAATGCCGTTTCTGTCCACAGGAGTATCTTAAGCAGTAAGAGCAACGTCTTGAGGACTTTGCCATTTTAAAGTTGATTGACAAAAGCCGAGAAATCGGTATCTTAGCATTCAGTATTTCGTTTCAAAGATTGTAAGCTTCTTCATTTATCCCTGATTAAACAGTTACTGGCAAAAAAATGCACCTGTTTTTTTTTTGCAGTATGCTATTTCATTTGCGATAATAACTTTTCAGTACCCTGCAAAGACAATACAAGCTACGACCTTACAAAAACAGCTTTAAACGTGAACTATGATACACCTTTCATGTCATTGATATATAAAAACCTGTGATAAATAAACTTTTTAGAGAACAAAAAATAACGAATCTGCAAGCAGGAGAACTAACCACCGAAACCGTACAAGGTTCTACCTTGTCTCTTCAAGGCGTAGACGACATCCAAGGAGGTGACAGTCTTTCTCTTGGCGTGTTCTGTGTAGGTAACAGCGTCTCTGATGACGTTTTCCAAGAAGGACTTGAGGACGACTCTGACTTCTTCGTAGATCAAGGCGGAGATACGCTTGACACCACCTCTTCTGGCCAATCTTCTGATAGCTGGCTTGGTTATACCTTGAATGTTATCTCTCAAAATCTTTCTGTGACGCTTAGCACCACCTTTACCGAGACCTTTACCACCTTTACCACGACCGGACATGTTGTATTATATGTTTGTATGTTGTTATTAAATTGTGTATAACTGGATACTTTGCTGAAAAGGAAAAGGAGAGAAAGTAGACATACAGAGTTGCGAAAGAGGAGCCGGATATCCTGTCTCTTAAGTATCTGAACCCAAGCATCTTTTCAAAATTTTCCAATATTTATATATATGCATGCAGACACCTTTTTTCCTCTCCTCCTCCGTAGGCCGCTTCTCTAGGGTCAGCTAGCGGAGCTCGAAACTGAGCATCTCTAGGGGGCCCCTAGGGGCTAGCCCCGCGGGAGCAGAGAGCCTAGCAAGCCGAGTCTCTGGGCGAAATCTCACTAAATTTCCTGCCCAACCCGCTGTCCTAGCAGCACGGCCGCACTTCCTGGTCTCCCCGTTCCTGGTCTTGCGCGTCCCGCGAAGTTCCAGGACCGTTCCCAACTGTTCGCGTCGCCTTTTTTTTCCCAAATATAAACACGTGCTGAGAGCTGCGCGCGCCGCGTGCGCACAGGTGTGTCAAATGAACTTTACAGCACGCGTTTTTATTTGCTGCACCAGCCGCTGCTGGGACATACCGCTGTTATGCCTGAACTTCTCAGCACGCGTTGACCCGGTGCAGCATACCGCCCCAAGAACCGGCCAAATGCCTGGTTTCGCAGCGACGATGCTTGTCGTATTGCTTGCTGTGTTGCTTTTTCTTTCTCATTTCCTGTTTCTTTGGCTATCTTATTGTGTGGTCAAACTAGATGATAAGAATACTGGCACAAAATTTTCTTAAGCGCCCGCGGGTGCAGCTGTTTCTGTAGCAGAAAAAAAAAAAGAAAAAAAAATAGATAAAATTTTTTTTATTTCCTTTCTCTTGGTTGCTTTCTGTATAAATATTGAGTCAGATCCTACTACTGCTCTGTATTATTCCTGTCAACCCTTCTTTTTGTCTACTTCCATCCAACAAAACACATAATCGTTAAAAATGGCTAGAACAAAACAAACAGCTAGAAAGTCTACCGGTGGTAAGGCCCCAAGAAAACAAATTGCCTCCAAGGCCGCCAGAAAGTCCGCCCCATCCACAGGGGGTGTCAAGAAGCCACACAGATATAAGCCAGGTACCGTTGCTTTGAGAGAAATTAGAAGATTCCAAAAGTCTACCGAGTTGTTGATCAGAAAGTTGCCTTTCCAAAGATTGGTCAGAGAAATTGCTCAAGACTTCAAGACCGACTTGAGATTCCAATCTTCCGCCATTGGCGCCTTGCAAGAATCCGTCGAAGCCTACTTGGTCTCCTTGTTTGAAGACACTAACTTGTGTGCCATCCACGCCAAGAGAGTTACCATCCAAAGAAAGGACATCCAATTGGCCAGAAGATTGAGAGGCGAAAGATCCTAAGCAGGAGTATCCGGTGTTACATATTTTTATCAATAAAGGTTTATTTACAGAAAAAAGCAGTGGTGCTATCTGCTCGTCTAGGTTTAGAATTTTTTAATGTATATTAGTTCAGTATTTTCAAGCTGTAAGAATTTGTAAAGGTCGTAAATGTACATAAACAACTCAGTTTATCAATCGAACAGCCAGCTCCTCCAAGCAGTTCAAACCGCCTTAAAAGCAAGCTCCTGCGGTAGTTGAAAGCTTACGCAGAACATGTATTTTGTTGGCGCGACATTTCTCACCAAGTGGAACTTCATGTCCTCTATGTTGAACTTGTACCCCATAATTTCGTCGATTCTGGCCTTGACTCTATTCTCCAACTCCTCAACACTCGGGGCTGGAACCTCCTCATGACTGAACTTCTCGAAACAATACACGTGAATCATAGGAAGCTTAAACTCTTGTTTGCAATCTTTGATAAATGTGTCGTACTCTTTCTTGTTACCATAGATACCAACGTATTCATTTAAAAATGTCAATCCACTGTCGGGCAAATTCATAACAAAATGACTGATGTGTCTTGGAATCTCCATCTGTTCTACAATAGACTCTATCTTTTTCCTTTTTTTGTCTTCTGGTGATTTTACTACAACTCTTTTTTCTGTTTTGTTCTCCAAAATACCACCTCTCTTATTGTAAAAATCCATCAAATATGATGTACATTCTCTAATCATTTTTCTACCATCAATATTGTAACAGTCAATAAAATTACCACACTTGTTCAAGTCGCTATTTTTCAACAAATACTTATAACTAGCAGGATTCAAATCATTAGCAACGACAAAACTTTTCTTCATTTTAACTGCTGGGATAGCAAATGGCCCAACCCCTGCCATAACATCAAACACAACTTCTCCTTTACCAAAATACAATTTTGTCAATCTTAAATGCTCCTGTTGCAACCTAGAATTCCAATAAACGTCTCTGAAGTTGAATTGGAATGTACATCCCAGCTCGTGTTGCTCCACATCAAAATTCCCATCTTCACCAGCAATGACTTCCATTGGGAATGTACGAAACTCAGTGGCAATAGTGTTAAGTTTATTCACCACAGTTTTAACTTTGGGATTCTTATCCAATATAACTTGGCCAATTACATGCTTATATGGAAGGTACTCTTCTTTCAAATTTAAATGTGCTATATGTCCGACAACGGTGAAACTAGTTGGGATTTCATCATGAAGTTTCTCAGGTAGGATGGTAGCTAATATTTCCTCTACTCTCCAAAAATTGTAATTTAATCTTAAATTATATGTACTAACAATAATTTCATTATCATTCAAAAAGTTCAATGTTTCTTCCATCAACAAGTTTTTTTCAATACTGTTTGTAAGGAATGAGACGTCTTTAATGTCATCCTTTAATAAAACATGCGTTTCAAGTGTTTTGGACTTATCAATAGGATCCATGATTTTCTGAATATTTGACAAAGATCTCAAGTTTAATAAATCGGACTTACAACCCTTCACAAATTTTTGAATAACTTGTGGACTCTTAAATTGAACTGATACCAATCTGATTTCTTTGAAGATCAAATCTTTATCTATTTTTGTCTCATTATCTTTGAGATGATACTTTGGTGGGAGATATCTGTCCGGAATATAACTACTATTGGTTGGTTTAACCATTCTTTTAATACTGTAGAATCTTAAATTATTATTACAATTGGTAACAATGTTGATTTGGCTTTTGAAATTATTTTTATATATTATTTTATTATGTTGAAACCCTAGTAATCTATTTATGATATTTCTCATAATTATGAACAAACGAGTGAAAAACTTTATTAAAACTTTCTTAGAAATCTCTTAAAACTGACTGAATTAAATGGTTGAAAAATCATTAAAAATATTGTAAAATCATCGCTCAGATGAAAAAGTATCATTACTCTTACATAAAAAAATAATAAGACAAAATAATAAGAAGAAAAAATTTTTTTTTTAATAACTATGTCTTAAACATTAATAATCGATGATAAACCCCGAAAATATCACTATTATCCATAAGCCCTAATAATTTATAACAGAAACAAATAGCTTAGCAGAATGGATGTTATCACGATTTCTAAAATCCAGACATTAGATTTCAATGAAGATGAAGACGATTATTTAATGAGCGGTACAGCAGAATCAAGCAATCAGAATAGCAATTCAGATATTGTAACTCCTGGTGAAGTTATAACTGAAGAGACTACTTGGATGAGAGGTCATGGTACTTATGCATTGAACAATGTCACTTATTCTTCGGTAGCTGGGCAAATCTCTAAAGTTAACAAACTTCTTTCAGTGGACCCATTGAAAGGGCGTTATTCTCCAGAGACCGGAGATCATATCATTGGAAGAATCATAGATGTGGGAAATAAGAGATGGAAGGTTGATATCGGGGCAAGATCAGATGGTGTTTTAATGTTAGGTTCTGTTAATCTACCAGGTGGTATTCTTAGAAGAAAATCAGATAGCGATGAGTTAACTATGAGAACATTACTAAAGGAAGGAGATTTATTAAACTGTGAAGTTCAAACTATGTTCCATGATGGAAGTGCATCTTTACATACAAGATCTTTGAAATACGGTAAATTGAGAAATGGGATTTTTTTGAGTGTACCACGGTCTTTAATTATTCGTAGTAAGAATCATAGCTTTGTCCTACAAGGTAATGTCAGTATAATATTGGGTGTTAATGGTTATGTATGGGTTTACAAAACACCGAATCTTGAAGGTTCCCAGATTAACAGTCAGCATGTATCCTCAGTGGCCAACAAATTAGAATCCATGGCTGCATCTGCAAATAAAGATGGCGGTAAAAGTGGCTACTCCATTGGATCAGCTAGTGTTGCATTGACAAGATTAGAAGAAGAATCATCATGGGAAATTTATTCCGACGTGAATGATGCAAATATCAACGACACTATTAAGTATAACATAATAAGGTATAGAAACTGCATTAAAGCATTGGCATATTGTGGAATTGGTATCAATGAAAGTAGAATAAATATGGCCTATGAAGCCAGTATGGCGCATGGATCTTTATCTGTTTTAACAGAGCCTGAAGTGATGCAAACTATCGGTGATGATGTATTGATATCAGAAAAGATGCGTGGATCTACTTGATGAAGAAAAAAGAAATCTATTTAGAAGAGATTTGTGTATTTTTATTTACCTGAATTTATATATGTATGTATACGATTTGAATATGAAAATGTTATGACTCGCTTTTGATTAAAAATTATATCTATTTGTAGAATTTTTTTTGTTTAAAAAAAGATCTTTGTCCATTATTGCAATACTTTTAACACAGCTTCAAAGGAAGCTAAAGCAGCGGCATTGGCTGGGAAACTTCTTAAGATGCTAGGAAGGAAACCCTTGAAAAATGCTTTGGCACCACCTCTATTAACATATATATCTTTGGCGGCATCGCTCCATCTTTTGTATTTTGGATTATCCAAATTATCAGTCATCAAGACTTGCTTAACGACATCAGCAGGGTAGGCAAAGATCCAGAAAACAGTAGCGCTTAAACCACCACTCCAAAAATTCACTGCTACGGCAGGCATATTTGTGTATCTGTTAAAGTATTGTGTGAACAATTCGTAGGAACCCCACCAGAAAATAAAATTTGTACGGAATACCATTGTGGCAAACAACCCTTTATAAAGACCTCTAATTCCATGCTCCGATAAAATCTTGGTGAAGCAGTCAACTGGGCCCTTGTATATTTTACTTCTAGCATCGTACTGAATCTGCAATCTGGCCTTCACTTGTTCAACCGGTGCAGCTACAAAACTGACGGTCCAGCCTGCACCTAAACCCGCGATACAATGGCCCATTAGTGGCAACTTTGATTGATCTTTATATACGGTTTCCATAAGACAACTTCTATAGTTGTGTAATGAACCTAACATTACAGAATCCATAAATACCCAGCCGACTAACGGAGGAGTGAAACCTTTATAAAACCCTTTGATACCTTCCTTCTTCAAAGTTTGCCAAACAGCATCTGCTGGCCCTTTGAATCTGCCCTGGGAAGTCTGCAATCTTACTTTAATGGAATCAAATGGATGACCTACAGCATTTTTGGTTATACCTGAGAAAACACCCGCTACAAAACCCACATATCCACTGGCTTGCTTTTGCTTCGGCTGTTGCGGCTGAATATTCGATGTTTCTGAAGACATTAATCAATCAATTAAGCAACTGGTGTCTGGCGGTGAACTGATATTGATCGTGCTTCTGAATGCTTGTATCTGGATTGAATGTTTAGTGATTTTTATTAACGAAGCAAAATGACTCTTTTTTTGTGTTTTCCAAATGTGTGTCTGTTTTTTTTTTTCATATAAATTATGTTTTTTTATTTTCAAATGTTAAAAAAAAAAATTTAAATTCAAATTTCAATCTAATCGGGCCGGTATTGAAATAACTGAAATTGAGACAACCTAACACACCTTTTTTTGAAGATTTAAATGAAATCATTGCCGTGTGTAAACATGTTCATAAGTTTGATTTTGATTCTAAATATCAGACTCATCTAGGAGCTGGAGCAACTAGAAAATCACGTATTTCCACGATTAAAACTAAGCTTCCCCAGATTCCTCGGGGATATCTGATAAATGAGCTACTGTTGAGACCACCTGGTACCTACGTGGGTATACTTTTAAGGATTCGGGTATATGGCTTTATATTAGTTGTACTAACGCTGGGCCAAATAAAAATAAGCCTGGCATGATCGTTGACAAGATTAAGTTTTCCTCAAACCGTACACGGGTTTGGAGATAAGTTTTTTTTTTCGAAGATTGCAACAATTCTGTTTTAACTACCGAACTTCGCAATTAAGCGCTAATAATATATGATTTAACTGATCAACTAGTCAACTAATCGATTACATAGGCTCTTGCCATACTTAGCATAGTAAATTTTTCACATGTGTGTAAAGGAAATTTCAACTCTGGTAAATATGTAATATTTTTTTTGCGTGTTGGAGAAAATAATCGTTGGCGATAACCATATATAAGAAAGGAAAAAAAATAAAATAAAATAATAGAGAAAATTCGTGATTTCAAGTTTTCAGCATATTATGGCTATTTGATGAAGTAGAAGACAGACGTGCCCTCACCACTATTCGCCTTTTTCTGAACCAGATTCTTACTCAATTGATAGGAAAACGAAAGTAGAATATATTTTTATTTGGCTACTTTGAATTGATTGTTGTTTCTTGCTCTTTCTGTGATCAATAGGTGAATAATGGACAGCGACAAGCAACATCATCAGGGAACGTCATCCAGTGGTTCCACTCCGAAAAACGCGTTTTCACAACTTGGAATACACACCAATGTTGGGAGTGCCGAAAACAGACGATTGCTGCCTTCAGAATTATCTCCACACCAGCTGTTGCTGCTTGAGAAAGGTCCAGCTGCTTCCCCAGCTGCTGCCGGCTCCTTCCCCCATAAGCTTTTGATCAAAAAAACAAGACCCTCTAAGTTCCACATACTTTCTCCAGGCGTATCCCAGTCAGAGCAATTCAAAATGAGATTTTCCAGTAATAATAGCATAGATAATAACTTGTTTTTAAAGCGAAACCAGTCTCCTAATATCCACGACAACAGCAATAATAAACAGTTTCCACACATTACGCCAATTTCAACTGAATCCCCAGACCAAACAAAGTACATCTCTCAACAACTTTTCAGCCCTCCACCAACTTCTACAAATTTCAACAATGACAGTAATTTCAACAGTCCAGTTGCATCAGGGAATAGATATCCTAGTGGTACCTTGACCAATCCATCATCTCCATTTTCCCCTTTGCATCCGAATGCGTTACAATTCCAATATCAAGCAGGCCTTCAAAGAATGCAACCCCAAAATTTTGCCAAGTTGAGAACTGCTAGTGCTTCTATCATGATTCCAGATGACGTCAAAAATGCATCCTTAACTGGTCCAACATACGGGAACACTACCCAATCTAAAGCGCCTTTTATTCCTGACGACGAATTCTCTATTGCTAATCATAGATTTCTTGACAACGTGGAGACATCTATGTTTTTTACCTACGAAAATGCCGTTCCCCCATTACAGACTAGTCAAATCAATTGTGTGGATCAAGGTACATCATCACCTAAGTTTATGAGCTCATCATTGTATAATATTCCGACGAATAGTAAGCTAAGAAAAATGACTAGATTGCCAATAGCGCTAAACATTCGTCCTTTTGCTCCAGTTGAAGAGGAAGGTGATGATCCAGTTCCTCAAATAGATTGGGGTGAGCGTCAGTCAGTTGGTGAAAATGAAGGTCCCTTAAGATGTGCCCAATGCGGAGGATACATTAATTCAACTACTCAATTCACCGTCACCAACACTTTTATTTGTAATATGTGTCAACATTCAAATCCATTACCTATCTGGTATCAATCGGGTCTTGATGCAAATTATAGAAGATTTGACCACGATACAAAGCCAGAATTATGCAAGGGTGTAGTGGATCACATTGTTGGTGAAAACTTCTGGCAAGCTTTAGTAACTGGAGAAAAACCACATAAACCAATTCCCCTTCATTTTGTGTTTTTAATAGACGTGAGTGCACTGGCTTTTGAAAAAGGTATAGTTGTTCCTACTTGTGAAGCTATTCTCCTGTCTTTGTACAAATTTGGTAGTAGCAATCCAGAATCAGAATTAAATCAACAACAAGTTGATGATGATGGCCAAATCCAAGATGAAACTGGTACCCAGTTGGGAAGTACAACTACTTACAGTAAACTTGCAAGCAGTACTGGGATTATCGGGAAAGATTCAACTAGAAAAGTTGGCAATGGATTACTGTTGGTAAATGAATGGGGTGATTCTTTAGATTCAAAATTTGGTGCTTTAAATTTAGGAAATACTATCGAAATACCAAACTTAGACGATCCAAGTAACGCAGATTTTGATGATCCAAATTTACCAGATCCAAATTTGCAAGACCCTCCACAACCAGATTTCAACTTTGATAATGACGATGAACTTATTAATGAACATCAAGAAGGATTGGTTGATGATGATAATTTTACTTGCATGTTACCTGAAGGTAGTAAGATTGCTATTATAACATATGATAAAAATGTTCAATTCTATAATATGGATAAAAAGTTGAATCAACCTATTGTGAATATTGTCAGCGATTCACCATTTTTGCCTTTTGAAAAAGGTCTATTTGTTGATCCTGAGGAAAATAAAGATTTGATCATACAAACATTGGAATTGATTCAGCTGTATCCTAAATTTAGTAGGTCTTCAGAAGTTTCATTTGGTTTTGCTTTGAAATGTGCATTCCAGGCTATTCAAGAACTGACTAATGGACAGGGTGGTAAGATTTGTTGTAGTTTATCAACTATTCCTAATTTTGGTGAAGGTATGTTATCAGTTAAGAAATACCAGGATGCTGGATTATCTACTGTTACAGAAAAGGAGAAATTGGTATTACAAGCCAATAATACATTTTATTTGAAATTGGCTGATGAGTTTTGTAATTATAATGTGTCATTAGATTTGTTTACATGCTCTAATCTAGAACTAGATTTAATCAACGTGTCATATATTGCGAGACAAACTGGTGGTATCTTGAAATATTATTCTGATAAAGAATTGAATGAAAGGCAATATGTTAGTGATTACATTAAAAGCGTTCATGACACCGTTGGATACCAGGGTCATTTGAAAGTACGTTGTTCTAAGGGTTTGAAAGTGGAAAAATACTATGGTAATTTCTTCAATGAAAAAGACCCAAAAGTGTCTAACTTACATAAAGATTCCACATTCGGTGTGTTGTTCGATCATGATGGCAAATTGAATGTTAAATTGGATTGTCATTTTCAAGCGGTAATTCTCTACACTACCGTTGGTGGTATCAGAAAGTTAAGAATCATCAATTTAGTAACTTCCATCACTGATAGATTAGCGGATATCTTTGCGTCTAGTAATCAAGATGTTATCATGGATTTAATTATTAAAGATTGTATCAAGCATATTCCAGATCAATCATTAGAATCTATTAGAGAATCCATTGATGAAAAAGTGAAAACTATTTTTAAACAATACAGAGAATTGGTTGTGTCCAAGAATGAATTAAGGTCTAAATTCGTTATACCTGAAAGTTTGAAAACTTTAGCAGAATTTTTATTGGCGTTTAAGAAGAGCAAATCTTTAAAAGATTTATATTCGGTGACTAAAAACAATTCTAGAATTTACAATATGTTCAATTTGTTTTCACTACCATTACCCAAGTTACAATATTATCTTTATCCCTACATTATTGGGTTACATAAATTAAACGAAGAAGATTGCCAATATAATGAAGTGTACAACAAATACAACATTCCGAAGGGTATCAATGCCAATTTATCATGTATTGAAGTTGGTGGTTGTTATTTGATTTTCAATGGTATATCTATCATCATTTGGATTCATAAAGATATAAACCAATTGTTATTAAAGGATTTATTTAATGTTGAAAATTTACGAGATTTGAATACCTTAACATTTGATGAGTTCCCAGATTATTTAAACACAGATATTTCTGCTCAAGTCAGAAACTTGGTCAAATACTTCAAAGATATTGTATTAAAGCAAGAATATATCAGGATTAAGGTTTTAAGATTTGGGATTGATGATCAAAGAGAATTTTTGGAATGCTTTGTCGATGATACCATGGATAAAGCTCCGAGTTACGGTGAGTATCTTTCAGATATTCATAAATCTGTTAAAAATTCCTTGGTTATCTGAAGACATAATAAAAAATTATCTACTTGGTTTTAGCATTTTGTAAGGTTATTGTTGTAATAATAAGGTTACTTGTTGTAATAATATATACATGTTCCATATATATATACAGTTATTTTGAATATATATGACGGAGATTTAATCCGTTATAGCGATTGTATTTTTATTTTCATTTTTTTCAAAAGAGATATATTTCTTTTGTATTAATTTAAGAATTAATTCTTGTTAGCAAAAGCGGCCTTAGATCTGTTAACGGTAATAACCTTATTTTGTTCATAATCGAACCTCTTGTATGTGCTACCCTTCTTATCCTTCTTGTCAGAAACAGTTGCCTTAATTGATTCAGGGGCAACATTCTTAAGATATTTACGCTTGGTGTGAACTAACTCCGATTTGGTTAAAACACCAATATTAGCAGCCTTAGTGACGGATTCTTCCATTTGCTTTCTGTCTTTAATTAAATCAAAACCAGATAATTTCTCATATAACTCTATTTTCAAAACATGTTTCTCTTCAGCGGAAATCTTTTTAACTAACTCAAGATTATGATTGAAACTGATTTGCTCATTTAATTCATTAGAAATCCCGGTGTATTCTTCAGAGTTTTTAGAGAACTCTTCATCGCTTATTTCATTTCTCTTCAATTTCAATTTCAATTCATATAAGTCATTAAAAGTTGCATTCTCTTCAGCTTCATTGATGGAGAAACCATTAGTCAAGTATCTTTGAATCAATAATAATCTTTGAATAACTTCTGGAGTTGGTTGTATTGTGGTTGTGATCTTGGATAATTGTTCAGCAAAAAGCTTTTTCTTGTCTTGTCTTTTAGCTTCCCTTGCTTCAATATCTTTTGTAATAGATTCTTTCAATAACCATTTCTTTTTTGGCAAATGCTCTTCTTCTTTTTGTGCTTCTACTGGATCCTCGATTTCAACATATCCAAATCTACGATGTCTTGGACTCCAATGATCGGATGGTAATGATAGTTCTTTAGTCAATGCCACGCCAACAAATTTTCTCTTTGGATGGAATGGATCGAAATAATATCTGACATAACCGGGTTCTAGTGCAAAAATGGTATGATCTCTGCCAATGCCGCAATTCTCACCAGGATATAATTCTGTACCTCTTTGTCTGAAAATAATTTCACCGGTCGATACTAAGGAGCCTTCACCCTTTTTAGAACCAAGTCTTCTACCAATGGAATCTTTATTGTTAACACGTCCACCACCGGCTTTCTTTGTGGAAGTTCTGATTTGAGTTATGGTTGGAATATTAGTGATACATGTCTTGTTCAAGGTCTTTGAACTGCTCAAAAGAGCTCTACTTATCGAAGACAAAAACATTTTTGTTTGAATATGTATTAGATTAGATATTTGCCACAGTTATTACTATTATGTATATATCTCCAAAATAGGTCTGCTGCTTTTCTAATATAATGATAAATGTATCTTCAGATTGTCTATTAGGAACGCCTTTTTTATTCTCTATTAAGTTTTCTTTGAAAAATTCACCAATGATATACTACTATAAGAAAAAAACAAAAAAAAATTGACCTTGATGAATTTTTTCTTGTTTCGCTCGTTCTGTATTAAAAATTTTTTTTCTTCTCTTCAACTAACAAAAAAAAAAAAAAAAAAGAAAATTGGTTTATCAAAAGATATAAGATAATGAGAAGTTCCAAATGTATATTACACCCTTACACCATTTTTTGCAATATGTTAAGTTGTAAATGTGTTCAGAGTAAAACATGTTTGAGTTGCAGAGTGTTAGGGTGTTCATGTGTTGAGTTAATGTAATACTGGGTGTATAAGGAGTATGCTGTAAGTGTGTTTGAGTTAACAGATGTATTAATTCAAATTGTCTGCCCTTGTCTATTTTTGAATTTTGAATTTCCAGTTTTCTTTCTGTGTGCATTTTTGTTTTTGATCATTCTGAAAGAAACGCGAACGAAAACAGATTAAAATTATTTCAGCATTATAAGCACAAATGAAATATTGAGATAGAAAATAGATCAGTGAAACAATAACTAAACCAAGACAAATCAACTCAACTTGATTCCATTCGATTCAGGTCAAATCAGTTCAAATCAATTGCATATCAATCAGCAATTCATTGTTGATTATAGATAAACAACACGCTATTTTCTTTCCTGGAAAATAAAAAATAGAGGAAATAGCTATAAATCCAGGTTTTTCATAAGCTGTGACACATTCTATATTTTACTTTTTTGGCATCTTTTTTTGTGCTTCCTTTTATTTCTTACTTTTCTTTCTTTTTTATTCAATTATTAACCTTGGTTCTGCTTGTCAATAACTGAGCTCTTGTACATTTGCTTATTTATCCTTTTACTTGCTCTTATCGGTTCTTTTCATCTTCTTCCTTCGTGTTATTATTATTCTTTTTATTTTATTATAAGGAACTCAATTTATTGCCGCTCCATCAAGTGCATACACCAAAACAAAGCATATCAGAATTAATATAATCAGCTGCTGCTGCCAACCAAATGCCCGAAGAAATAAGTGCTAAATGGAATGTAATAATATCCTCGTTGCAGGACATTTGTCAAATGGATTCCTTGGACCCCATAGAGTCAGATGGTTTACAGGAATCACAAAAACACAAAGAAAATGTTGATAAAGCAACAAGATTGATTACTCCCTTGCTAGAAAATGTGAATCTTCTTCTCCTGAAGAATACGAGCAGTGGGAACAATAGCAATAATACATCCTTCACTAGTGCCACTAATGGAGGTAGCAATATTAATGACAGCAGTTCAACGCTTAGCAGACACGGAAGTGTTGAATCAGTTTCCCCAAGTGCCATTGACAAATCAACAGCGACTATAACTGCTACTGCGAACAGTGCTGCGTCACAGCCGCTGTCTATGGTGATGGCCTCTGTTCCCGGTGATGATCTTTCGACACCACCAACATCGTCCATTAACAACAGTAAAGTTGCGGAATATCAAGCTGATTTCCCTCATTATGATTCAGATACTAATAATAGCAAATCACAAAAACACAGTCCGCAGGACACACCGGGGAGATCAGGAAGAAACAGAAGAAGTGGCCAACATCAGGGTAGTCCGCCAAAGGCCTCTCCTGAATCAAAAAAAGGGAAAAGTTATTTCAGTACTCAATACAATCCATCGGAGCCCATTTTTGTGGGGAGCGAAGTTGCCTTTAAATTAAGATACGGAGAATGGATTCAGTGTGTGGTTACCAAAATTACGGATAGCACTAAGTTCGAAGTGACAGACCCTGAACCGGATGAGAACAATAACCCGGGAAAAACGTACAAAACAAATTGGAAAGAAGTGTCTTTGGTTCCACCAATCAAGTTTGGCAAATTACAAAATTACCCTGTGGGTACGAAGGTGATAGCCAGATATCCTGAAACCACCACTTTTTATCCAGCAGAAGTAATTGGTACAAAACGAGATGGAAAATGTAGACTAAGGTTTGAAGGTGAAGAAGAAGTAGGTAAAGAGACGGAAGTTGAGAGACGATTAGTTTTACCATATCCAAGCAGGTGAACAGTTTTTTCTTTTTTTTTTTTTTTTTTTTTTTTTTGGTAAATTGAAGTTGTTTTTTCTAATATTAATTTATTTACCCCTTCATTTGTGTCGAATATCAATAAATCTTATTAAAAACCATGCCTCTTTTCAAATCATCTATTTATGTATTTGAATATATTGTTGCAATCCTAACTATTGTTCTCGAAACAGATGATGGTTAAGCAGAATTATGAGCGATGTTGACCCTTTATTTTTTATTTCTTCTTTAGTATAGGGCTGAGTCAGCAGCATGTTAATTTTTTATTTTTGTTACAAGTGTCAATAAGTTTCTTAAACCGCTTTTATTACAACAAAAAAAATTAAAGCGAAAAAAAAAAAAGAAAAGAACAGAAAAAAAAATTTTGAATCTTTTTGATCAATATCAGCACCACTAGCAAGTTCTTGAGAATACTGACCAACACTTACAGATTATATCGAACCACTTGAATGGAATAAGAATATTCAGATCAAATTGAGCAGTTAACTAAATATATAATAAAGGCGCCGAAAAAAATGTCATTTTTTTCATCTATTAGAGGTCTTAGACCTAAGAAAGGTAAAGGATCCGGATTCTCCAACCCATCATCTCCGACGATGCCAAATTCTCCAACTGACAGCATCATGGAGGAGATGAGCAGACAACAGTCCATCCCACAGAAAAGCTATCAGCAGCCACAAGCTCAAGTTCAGCAGCAGCAGCTACAACAACAACAACAACCACAACAACATCAACAACAACATCAACAACAGCAACAGCAAGCACAGCAACAGCAACAGCAACAACAACCACCAGCAAAGGAAGAACCGCCGTTATTCTTATGCCAACCATTTGTCAGAACTACATTGGTTAAAGGGTCGTTTAAGACTATTGTTCAGCTTCCAAAGTATGTCGAGTATAATGAATGGTTGGCCCTTAATATTTTTGAAATGTTTACCAATTTGAATCAGTTTTTTGGACTTATCAAGGACTTTATTCCTCCTGATGCGCCTATGAGTGTGGCTGGGGTTGTTTATACATACAAGGATGTTCAGAGTAATAAGCAATACAATTTGCCAGCTGCACAGTTTATTGAGATGACATTGAACAGCATCAACAGTAAAATCAATGACCAACTGGTTTTCCCTACTAAGAATGGCAACGCGTTTCCACCCAATTTTCTAAACATTATCAAGTACATCGTGGGCAATATGTTTAAAATATTTGCTTACATTTATTACAATCAGTTTGATAAAATCATCCATTTAAGTTTGGAGCCCCATTGGAACTCCTT
The DNA here is from genome assembly GCA_031125405.1 of Saccharomycopsis oosterbeekiorum. Lineage (NCBI taxonomy): Eukaryota > Fungi > Ascomycota > Saccharomycetes > Ascoideales > Saccharomycopsidaceae > Saccharomycopsis > Saccharomycopsis oosterbeekiorum. Next base: position 94,162 of record JASTUI010000017.1, read on the forward strand.
CTTTGCGCATTTTATCAGTTTTGTCAAGGAATTTAACTTGATGGATGATGATGAATTGATGCCTATGAGTGCTTTAATTATAAGTTTTGAACAACAAGACCATATTGTTATTAGTTGAGGGATAGAAGCTTCAAACAATTCTTGTTGCTTGTTTTGTGTATTCTCTTTTTTCTTTTTTTTCTTTTTTTTTTCAACTTTCCTCTTCTTTTCAAAAATATCATTTATAGAACTTTTAAATAGACAATATGTTTAACACTAGTATTACCACGTTGATGAATTCCTGTTGTAGGCCAGTTCCAGAAAAAAGGTGTGCTACGCCTTATCTATAAGTAATATTTTTTTTTTTTCACTTTTAATCCTAGTAAAAATTTCATGGTATTTTAAAAAGGTAATATTATTTTCAACTACTAGAAAACAAGTAACTTCAATTTTTTAAAGCCATTGACTCTTTATGATTCTGATCAACATGTTTCTGATTAGACTGTAAAATCTTGCAATTGATGGCTTTAATCCATTAATGGCTAATGCCGATTGATATTCTCTACTGCATACGAGCACCGGCCCCTTACACAAAAAATACTGCGTTATATGTGTAGGTAAAAATACAGCTCAGCTTGCTTTTTGCTTACATTTGTGGGTGTCACTTTATATCATTTATGTCATTCTACATCAACTATTGTCTAAAAATGCAGATACTGTTGGATCTATCAACATAAAGCACCATATAAAACAACGAATAATACAACAATTGCAAAGATGGCGATCTTGCTGTACTTGAAAGAATACATGCTTTACATGTTGGGCTTTGTTTTGGTGGTACTAATGCTTTTGCTTCTCCACCTCCGCAAAACCTGGGTTCCGAAATTTAAGAAAATGGTCAGACGCAGGCTCAGAAAGTACCGCGGAGACTACGACTACGACGGGTTGTCCTACACCGACGACTTGTTGGCCAATAATGAGAATGACGAGCTGTTCAGAGACGATGTGAATCTGGGAATGAGTTCCGAGACGTTCAACGTGTGGCAGGAGAACGTGGTGGGCGGCAAAGACGACAGAAAAGGGTTAGATACCGAGGCAAAGAAACGGATAGTGGCCATAATGAACGAGGATGGCAGCAGTTTTGACCAGGCCAGATTGAAGTATTTGAAGACGAAGATGGGCGAGAACGGGATCAACCCCGACGGGATGCCGAGCGATTCGCGGTTGGTCACGTTTGACAACTTGAATTTGGTTTGAAAAAGTGCAGTAATGGCAGATGCTTAGAGTTTCGTGGCATGGCATCTGTGTATATACACATATATGTATATATATACAAGAAAAAAGTGGAACCTTGGTTGATGATAGTGACGGTTGGTCGGTGATCCGTGTGTGCATTTGAAAGAGAGACGCAGATTAGTACATGTACATGTGTACATAGAAACACTAATACACACCACAACCGTGACATTTATTAACCTTTAAACCAAACAACCCAACACTTAAAACTCTAAACATTTAATACTTCAAACATATGTACATCTTAACAAATATCAACCTACACATATATCAATCCATACACACCATAATTACTCAAAAGATCGGGTAACGTTTATCAACATGAATCCATATAATAGCGAGGGTATCTCTCTTGCTTCACGATGCGTATAAACGCATTTGAGATGCACAGGCCCACTATACGGAGAAAAGCAATCAAAAACGTTCCCCCCTCCCCGATAGACAGCCGATGCCTAGGCAGGCCCTGGCTGGCGACACAGCTGGGGAGCGTGTACTGCGTGCTTTCGTAGACCTACTATATGGATGAATCCTCGAGCAACTTCGCCTTTTATCACTGATTTTTGCGATAAAAACGAAAGGCCGTGAGTAGCTGCTCCAGGTATATATACAGCGCGTGGACGATGACCACCATCGATGTGTATGTGGAATTGTATATACATGTGTTTTGTGTCCTGCAAAAACTGGCAAAATGCAAAACCGCTAGCGAATTCTAGAGTCCCCCCCCCTCCCCCCTGTGGAAGCTGGATCGGTCCTTGGATCAGCTTATCTGTCCAGGATCAGTCATCGCTCTATCTTTGTGTTCTTCTGATAAGCATTTGAAAAAAATTAAAAATTTTTCACCGGCTGTTCTCTTAGCGAGCAAAGAAATTTTGGCTACAGAATCCTGCCTGCGCGCATCCCGCACAGCAGCGGTGAAAGATAGATAAATAAAAATATAAGATGATAGTAAATCTTATCATCTTATTTCTCTGTTCTGTTGTTATAAAGGTCAGTCGAATTCCACCTCTGGTTATCACAGGCAGCCGCCAGCATTTCCCGTATCCATATCCTCTTTTTGCTTACCTTTGCTTTTCTGTAGTCCGCAAACGCCAGACATCTCTATTTGAGTCCCTGCCGCTGTTTTTGTTTCTTGTCTTTTTGCCTCACAAATGATCTCCGAGTCCCACGTCCCACAGACGGCTGCTGGCGCCACTGGCGCTGACTCGCCGCCGTTGTTGGCCTCCTCTGCCACCAACGTTTCCAACATCTCTTTGCCCAATGGACGGCTCCTTCCGTCGCTGTCCAACATCTCGCTCTTGTCGCTTGCAAACAACAGCACCACCGCAAACTGCGAGGGCTTGCTAAGCAGCCCGCCGCTCGTCGAATACAGCTACGGTGCTGCTCAAAATTGCTCCTCCTCAGGGTCCCCGTTGAACATCCTGAAGTCGCTTGCGTTTCTCCACAACCAGAACGACATCATCAACCAAAAACGAAGCAAGCACTACAACAATGACGTTTCCAGTGCCGCTTCCCCAGGCGTCTCGTCCGCTGGCAGCTTCACGGCGTCGCTGAAGCCGAGAATCTCCAAGCTTTCTGCACAGTTGAAGAAGTCATCGCTGCATGTATCTCCCCTACCAAACGAGTCATCCAAGCACTTTCCAAGCATAACGTCCCCAATCTCGTCATCCTTCATGAACAACGACGACTTCCCAACAGCAGGCAATAATGCGACCTGCACTGCGTTCGCCTCGTCTCCTTCGTTGCTTACAAAGTCGCGGCCGATCAACTCTGTGTCCAACGGCCAGTTTTCCTACAACAACAACAACAACGGTCTAGTCGCCAGAAGCCGAACCATCAACACCCCCATCGCTACAAACACAGCCGCTGCTGCTGCTGCAAACGTCAGCGGTTACATGAATAATGGTTCCTCTAGCATAAATGCAAGCCGCGGAATACGGATTGCCAGTCAGCCAAGTACGTATCACAATAATGGTATCAACGGAAGTGGGTCGGAATCACCTGTTTTGGGACCGGTTCAAACCCCAGGAAGTGAAATTTGCATGACTCCCTTGACTTTGAATGATGGCAGAAAGTTTTAAACTATATTAATTCACAGACACGCCTAATTATTTATTTCTTTTGTAGCTTTTTTTTTACACATATATTTATAGATCATACTTTTATGTCTATTTCATGATTTCAATTCTTTTAGTGTTCTTTTTGATTTTTTTTTCTCATTAATTTTCCTTTGAAAAATGAAGTAGAAAACTTCTCATAATTACATACATACATACATACATACATACAGCAATAAACTACAATTCTCTATTTCTTGATATTATACATAATATGCATATTTGTTTAACTGGATATAGCAATATTGTATAAGAATGGAACACATGTTAACAAAAGTGAGCTAATATCTGCCAGGGCTCAAATTCTTTTATTTTTTTCTTTTCAGAAGAAAAAAGTAAATTCAAACCATTACAAGACACAGAAGAAAAAAAAATTTTATACACCAAAGAAAGCTTGCAAACGGTGAAAAATGTAAACAACGGGATCTGGATAAAGGGTTATTAGGAAGTAATAAAGGTCAATTAACCTTTATTTGGGTGAGAATATATACTAATTTTCCAAAAACGCAGAAGTTCTTCTAATTGATTGGTTACTATTGGTGCTCTGTTCAATATATCATAAGAGCGCAAACACAAAATGGAAGATATAGACCCTGCTACAAATGTTGCGATTTCTCGTTTACGAAAACCGTTCATTCCAGACAATTCCGAAGAATCTCTTCAGAAATTTCTTTCCTCTAAGAGAAAGTTTATTTTCAAGTTTCAGCCAGGTCCTTCGGATAACGGGTTTGTTTACGTCACTTCAAATGACAACAAAGTCTCCAAGAATGGCGGAACAAGTTCGATACCTACATTTCCTTCGGATTTCCGCTTAGAACCTACCGGTGTTCCAGGCAGTTTATCGAATGTGAACCACAATTATCTCAGCTACTTAAATGATTTATTTGAAATTTATTATTCTTTGGACAATTATAAGTATCCTATCAGTTTGTCTGAAATTGGATTGAAAAATTCAAATAGAGAAGCTAAAAAAAACCAAGAGGCCATTCTTTATTCTGCTGTAGATTCCTTGATTAATAGTTTGGAACTATTGCTAAACAAAGAAGTTGACGCAGATTCACAAAGACAACAAAAAAAAGCGTCAAAACAACTGCATAATATTTCGGAAGATACAACTGTGGAAGAAGATATCATTGACACAGAAGATGAAGAAAAATTTAATGAACAGGCTTTTGATTTAAAAGATTTTCTCAATGTCTTGATGTTCATTAAAACTTTTTATTTCGGTAATGAACTAAATTTACCACATAATTGTTCCATTTGGGTTAATAAATCTGATTTGAGTAATCCACCAAGAGAATTATTAGAAGAGATTCTTCAGTTGGAAAACCCATATGAATATGATTTGTTTTATTTATACGTTAATCAGTTGTTGATCAGAGGCTTGTTTGAACAAGCTCTGAACATTTTAATAAATACTGATATCAATGGTAGTGATGATAGCAATGACACAACTACAAATTCATTTCTTGCGGGCAGTAGTACCAATGGCACCAAAAACAAAAAAAGTGATTTCATCAATTACATTCATGATTGTTTGGTGAAATGTATAAATGATTATTTCGATCTACACAATTCCTCAGCAGGATACGCAGAAGAACAAGCTACAGAATCCTTAGATAATGATTTATTTTCCATGATCTATAGAGTGGAATATTTGAGACAAGATTATAAGAAATCTGTTTTACAAATTATTAACAAAATAAATGATTACATTTCTACAAATGCTGCTACTATTACCAATGAAGATAAAATAATACTTCTACAATTCAGAACTAGTCTTCAATTATTATCTGGATCAAAATCGGCTATTCTTTCCCAAGCTACTTCTTGGTATGAAGCACTTTGCGGATTTATCCTTTTTGATTTACCAAGTTTTAAATTGATAAACGAATATTTGGATTTAATTAAGAGCAAATTCGAGATCAACTATATGAATATTTGGGAAGTGTTATGTTTTGATTTACTTGAGAAAAACAATTTCCTTAAAGCTTTGAAGTCTTTGGAATCATTAAACAGTGATTCTGTTGCATATTTGGCAGTTTTATTGGAAGCCAAAGGATATTTGAATGACTATAATAAAACTGATTATTTGAACGGAGAGGAGTTTGGTCATTTATCCGTGAACAGCAATAAACAGTTAGAGGAGCATATCATTTTAGACAACGATGGAAATTCTTTAACTATCTCACAATATTTACTATACACTCATGCATTTAAATGTTTTTCTAACAAAGAATTGGTGCCTAATGCTATAGGAATCTTGAAAACTTTGAACTTGAAGAATTTCAAAAATATTTTAACTTCTTATCTACCTTACAATTTCTACTGTGATAATAATGATGATTCAGAATGGTTATTGAGTATTTGCGCAGAAAATCAATTAGTTGAATTATCTAGCAATATTTATAAATTGATTGGGTTAAACTATTATGAGAATGGATTAGTTCTCGAGTCTTTAACAACATTAATGAAATGTGCTGATTATCCTACTATCCTTAAAATTATTTGGGAACTATTCAATAAGAAGTTAATTGGAAAATACAAAGATGATTTCTCAGAGATTTTGATGATTGATTTAGTTATAAATAGAGGTGAAGACTACGATATAGACGATAACATTTTGACAGAATTTCAAAAAATGCAAATCTTACAGTGTCAAGTTGATCCATTTTTGAAAAGATTGTTGGCTCCATATCAACAGCTTTTAAAATTCTTGAATTATGATTCAGATATGGATTTCCGTTCAGCTAAGCTTTTTTTGATTAAATTGATAAATTTCAAATTTTTGCCTGGTGAAAATCTTGTCGTTTTATTATTATTTTTATTGAAATATTTCAATTTAAATATTATTAACACTGAAAATGCTGATTCACAAGATTTAAAAATTGGTATATCTCTTTTTGAGATTGCGGAATTGATTAACATTATCGAAATTTTAAATGAACTTGAATCAACTGAGAATTTGAAGAATTTTCAAGACTTGAATTCTTCATACTTGCAATATTTAGCAGAAGTTAGCTATAAAATTAGCATAGAATACAAAGATTATGATATCGAAGTTCCAAAAGATTTGGCATTTTTAATTAAACAATTACGTGAGAAAATCTCATTTGAAATATCAAGAAAGTTTCTTGAATGAATATGAATTAATGAATTTATAGATTAGTATTATTTTTATAAAACTGACTAATATATATTGGTGTGTTTCTTTTTTTTTTTGTTTTCTTGTATTAATTCTAGAAATGAGCAAGCAAGTAGTTTTCAATGTTGAAATTCTTAGTAAAATTTCAATAATATAAGCGCATGATAAAAAGACAGTTTTTATCGTGATTAAAGCCGGTATTAATTGGAGTCGTTAATCGAATACAACGTTGAAAAAAAATGGATAAAAAAGATAAATCAAATCTGAAGGCCTGAAAATATTTATTGAATGTTTATCTAATCAACACACAAAATTTCAAACAATTTTTATCAAAAATTAATTAAAATACTTTAAGCAGATAATAAGAATAACAAAATGCTGATAGGTAGTCCTATAAACATCCATAAATGGGTGAAAGAAAATGAGCATCTTTTACAACCACCAGTGAACAACTTTTGCCTTCATAGAGGAGGATTTACCGTAATGATTGTTGGAGGTCCAAACGAAAGAACCGATTTCCATATCAATCAAACGCCAGAATGGTTTTATATGTATAAAGGTTATATGTGCTTACGTATAGTGGAAAACGATCCTGGGTTTTTAGGTAAAGATTCGGATAAAGTGGAGACTCCGATTTTCAAGGATATTATTATTGAAGAGGGTGATTCCTTTCTTTTGCCTGCCAAAGTTCCTCACAATCCGATCAGGTTCGCCAACACCATTGGCATAGTACTTGAACAAGATAGGCCAGATGCTATGAAGGACCAAATCCGGTGGTATTGCACCAACTGTAAGCATATCGTTTACAATAAGGCATTCCACTTAACTGATTTGGGGGTGGACATCAAAGCAGGAATTTTAGAGTTTGAAAACGATGATGCCAAAAGAACTTGCAAATGTGGTACTTACAATTATAGCAAGCCACAGGACATAAAACAGGATTAACTGTCCATGGCAGCAATTGTAAGTATACCTAGAGAAAGGCACATAACGAAAATTTTTCAAAACTACAGTAGTTTACAGTAAGCACATACGATATTTTATAATAAAACTGCACTTTTCTTCTTTCTAAATGTAAGAGATACCAGCCCATGATTCTCCAACTCCATCCAACTGCAAGCTAAGAGGCGACCTTTAAAAGGCAACGAGAATCACAAGGGCATTAAGATTCTCAACAATAATCTCTCCAAAAACTAGACACCTGTAAAACCACACACTTATAAAATAATGTTTAACAAGTAACACGATTGTTTTGGTTTGCCGCACTTTATTAAATAAAGATTAAGGAGAGAAAAAAGAAAAGAGAAAAAAAAATAAGAAATTAAGAGTAAAATAGGTAGAATTGAAGGAACAGAAACTTGATATTTGTCTGAGTCTCTTTTTATATTTTTTTTTTTTTTTTGTATTTTCTATCAGATGGGGGGAGGTGAGGGAGGATCTATTGAGATTAAAAGATCAAAACCTTTGTGAGCTGCAAAAAAAAAAAAAAAAATTCAAAAATAGGGTAACAGTGGCACGTGACTATGCTTTCAACTTTATGTATATTCAGCCAAAGGGCTTATAACCTACATCAGTGCTTAATAACCGGCTAATAAATCATTAGAAACGCTTTCGAAAATTGGCTTTGAATTGTTTACTAACAGATAAATCAGTTTCCCAGCTGTCCTTCTGATCTTTGTAAATATTTAGCCGCTAATACACCTCATCATTGATACTGACATAGCTGTTGATCTGGAAATATAAACAAAAATGAGTCCAACATCACTAGTTATTAAAACAAAAGCCCTTGCCAGATTAATCAAGGAGAAGAAAGTGTACGAGGGCGAATTAGCCGAGCAGCAAGCTAAGTTGGAAGAGTTGAGACTGACAATGCCGGATATTGAGGATTTCGACTACAAGTACAAATTGAAGGTGCAGTTACAACTTTTGGAAGAGTCGCAAAAGATGGTTCCTGCTGTTGCCGCCAAAATTGCAAAACATGCGAACGACTTGTCATCTTACGTTGCTTCGTACCAAGGCACGGAGGACTTGACTAAAGCCAAAGCGCTACTTCAGGAGGTCCAGCAATAGGCAGCAGATATAGCAAGATGACGGCTTTTTTTTATATTAGCATAAAGTTTTACCCTTACCTTCTTTTTTTCCAATTTTTATGTATGGAGTCTCATCGAAGATAATAGATAAAGAGTATGCCTGATACGGTGGCAAAACAAAATAATAACAACAGAGAAGAAAGAAATAAAAGAAAACAGAAAGCGTAAACCTAGCAGGCGGCATTTGATTCAGCGAACGAACCCGGTTGGTTCTTATTATATAAGCCTTGAGTATTCGTTGACAGGACAGCACTCGTTGATCCGATACTATCTTTCGATATGATGTTATGAACGAAAATGGATTTGCGCCAGAATTTAGCTTTGTCACGTGCGTTTCATAAGGGCATATGTTTTTAATAATTTTATGTTTTGCACGTGCCAGGTATTGTCTATACATTCTTTCTTTTTCGTACAAATTGATTTTCGTTAATTTCTTCTCATTTTATCTGTTCCGCGCTTTCTGATCATAGAAGCGTCACAACAAAAGTTAAGAACCGGTATTTCACCAAATAAAAACTTAAAGATACAACTAATTGCGAGCCCTTTTTTGCGGTTACTAGGCGCTTCGACCCTCAGTACGCCCTTGCAATACAATTCATGTCCCCAGCAAATTCGCTTGTTAATTGTAATAATATTCTCATTCATAATTTCATTTATTCATGATTTCCTTTGTATTTGTAGAGCCATTTCTTTCTCTTTTCAATGGTGCACATGTATTTCGATACTTGTGGAACAAAATGAGTGTATAACGTTGAATGATTACATCCGTACACCGAAGAGTTGCTGCTGTACTTTTACTGTGGCTGTAAATCTGTGTCCGCAAGGCGAATAACTAGGAAGAGATCGGCAATCCGCACGCAGCAAAGCGAATACTAGGAGAAATGATCGAATGAAAAAATAAAGAAAAATTAAACTTTTCACTGAGAAGAGCCTCTGCACACTAATACAAGAAAAAAAAAATATTCATAATATTCACTTCTATCTTCCTCTGATAGTTACATTTTTTACAATCTCTTTTGAAGTTTTCCTTTTCTTTTTCTTTTTTGGATTTTCTTTTTTCTCCCCAGATTATCTATAACTAGACACAAGATTAAGTAAAAATGCCTTTCGACGTTAACCAAATCAAGAACTCTGCTTACTGTTCCAGATACCAAACTCCATTCAGAAGAAGAAGAGAAGGTAAGACTGACTACTACCAAAGAAAGAGATTAGTCGCCCAACACAAGGCCAAATACTCTTCTCCAAAGTACAGATTAGTTGTTAGATTTTCTCACAAGGACATCACTGCCCAAATCGTCTCTTCCAACATTACTGGTGATGTTGTTTTGTGTGCTGCATACTCTCACGAATTACCAAGATACGGAATCAAGTACGGTTTGACTAACTGGTCTGCTGCTTACGCCGTTGGTTTGTTGGTTGCCAGAAGAGCCTTGAAGAAATTAGGTTTGGATGAAACTTACGAAGGTGTCACTGAAATTGAAGGTGAATACGAATTGACTGAAGCTGTCGAAGGCGGTCCAAGACCATTCAAGGTTTTCTTGGATATCGGTTTACAAAGAACTACCACTGGTGCTAAGATCTTTGGTGTCTTAAAGGGTGCTTCCGATGGTGGTTTATACATTCCACATTCTGAAAACAGATTCCCAGGTTGGGATTTCGAATCCGAAGAAATTGACGCAGACATGTTGAGAACCTACATCTTTGGTGGTCACATTTCTGAATACATGGAAGAATTAGCTGATGATGATGAAGAAAAATACAGAGAAGTTTTCAAGAACTACATTGCTGATGATATTGACTCTGACGCCCTTGAAGACTTGTACGCTGCTGCTCACGAAGCTATCAGAGCTGACCCAGAATTCAAGCCAACTGAAAAGAAATTCACCAAGGAACAATATAAACAAAACACTCTTAAATACAGACAACAAAAACTTACCAGGGAAGAAAGAGAAGCCAGAGTTGCTGCCAAGATTGCTGCTTTCAAGGAAGCTGCCAACTAAACGGATTGTTAATCCTATGTACTTTTTTTTGCCTTGTTTTTTCTCTGTTCATTTATGTTTAACTATGATGCATTGAAAGAATAAATAAATGTTTTAATTTCTATTTAAAAGTTAACAATTGTAAAGGTTGATTATTTCGATCAAATTATTATTACCGTAAACGGAAATGTTTGCCGCATCGCTTCAAACCAGAACTATTTTAAAAGATTTGTATTTTTCAAAATGTGGATTTTTTTTACCATTTTCTTTTTTTTTTAATGCAAGAATATCAAGTGAAATAACACTATATTGTAAGTAAACAGAAAATATCCTTTATCCAAAATATCTATATAATAAAGATATATTTCTTAAGAATATTAGAAATATCTAATACCAGTAATGTTCAAAAAATATATTTCGTCGGGATTACGATGCTTCTCGAGAAGATCTGATTTTTTTAACACAATAACAAGTTCACCTAGACAAATATCAAAAGAGAAGAGGCATTTCTCCATAAACAGAAACTTCCTCAATCAACAAGCAAATACTAAGAGAGAACCAACAAGGGAAGAAATTTTAGAGTATATACGTTCCAAAAGACAAGGTAAATCCAATTATAGAAATAGAACAGCTTTTAATTATGCAGCTAGTGTAGGTATTGGATTTTTAACATTGGCCTATGCTTCTGTCCCGTTATATCGAGCACTTTGTCAACGTACAGGATGGGGAGGTACACCAATCACAGATTCCACAAAATTCACAAAAGATAAATTGATTCCTATAGATACAGATAAACGTATTAGAATATCCTTTACTTCAGAGACTTCTGGGATTTTACCATGGAAATTCACTCCTCAACAACGAGAAGTTTATCTTGTTCCTGGAGAAACTGCATTGGCTTTTTACAAGGCTAAGAATAGATCTGATAAGGACATTGTAGGTATGGCTACATATTCAGTTACGCCTGGTGAGGCTGCACCATATTTCAATAAAATTCAATGTTTCTGTTTCGAGGAACAGAAATTATTGGCTGGTGAAGAAGTCGATATGCCTGTTTTTTTTTTCATTGACCCTGATTTTGTTAAAGATCCATCAATGAGAAATATTGATGATATTGTATTGCATTACACATTTTTTAAAGCTCATTATGACGGCAATAATGAAGTAACCGTGGATAGTGTGGTTGATAAATAATTTTATAATTAAAAAGCGAGATAATGTTAATAAATGGTTCTAAATCATCTGGTAAATAGTTTCATGAAAGATTTTAATTATTAATATGTGTATAAAGAAAAAAAAGAAAAAATGTGTTATAATATAACGTTCCATATTTCTTCAGAATGAAATATGCAATGTAAGAAATATACTATGGCAAAAGAATAGATAACAGTAAAATTTCGTACAAATAAAACCAATATTAAAAAAAAGGATTAAGAATCAAATGATATAGGCTTGCAATTGCTAGTAATAATTAAACTAACACTCTGATTGGTCACTTCTTTTTATGTTCATGAGTTTTTTTTACAATTCATTAGAAGATATATTTACGATAATTGTGATATTCAAGCTTAAACATCAAAATATTACAATATGACAACAAAACAATTATTTGCTACATATGCTTAATAATAAATCGATCATCAAATGTGTGTTGATTGATAGATAATTTTTTCAAGACAATAAAAAAAAGACTACAATTATTTTAGTATTTCAATTTCTAAGTTTTTAGCCATAAAGACAGATCATTGAATAATAAATAAACCAGTAAAAAGAAAAAAACAACATAACAACAAAAAAAAATTAGAAATAATATCATTTGTATGTATATGATAAAATAAATCACCCTAATTCAGGGCTTTAGTGGATTTATCAACAACACATCTTCCATTAACAAAAACCTTTTCAGTATTTCTATCATCCCCATTAAACAACCATTTAGCAATTAAATCATCGAATTTTCTTTGATCAGATTCTTCTTTGAACGTACCATCATCATTCAATAATTTCTTCTTATGCGAATCAGTAAAGGCAGTTGATTGTGCACAAGAAAATGAATCTTTGCTATTGAAACCTGTTGCATCATCACCTTCCACAATGTAATTACCAGCACAGTGACTTTCGTTGTTCTTGTTTTTCGTAACAACATTTTCATCCAGAAAATTTTCAACAAGAACCAAATCATCATCAAGATCAACAAAATCAATATCGACAATGTCGGTATCAGAATCATCATCAATCAACATTTGATTATCATCTTTAAATGAGTTTGTCATTGGAGCAGTGTGGATTTGTCCATTAAATCCATTATAGAACGACTTGCTATAGTATTTTTGTCCATTGTTTCCAGCATATCTATTTTTATGATTATGATTTTTACCACCATGAAATCTGCCACCATTCCACCACCCTCTTCCATGCTTTTTATAATAATCATCTCTTTTCAACAAGAACTTTGGCAATTGCCAATCAAAAACATCAATTTGTGAACCATCAGATTGCAAATTGACAACTTGAGCTTCCCATTTTTTGCCAATTTGAAAATCACCGACTATGTTTTCCAAGTTTAAGCAATTGGCGGAACCCATCGTACCTAGATATAAGACTTCATTCACTGATAATTTCAAAGAATCATCATTATTATATTTCATGGCAAGATGACGAGATACTAGCACAGCTTGTCTTGCTGTGGCTAAAATTGATGGAGAGAATCCCCCAGACATATCAGTTCCTAATCCTACTTTGATTCCTCTATTTAATAATTTACGAACTTCAGTTTCACCTGATGTTAACGAACTGTTGGAAATCGGACAATGAGAAATCCCCGTTTGAGTTTTTTGTAAGATTTCCATTTCCAGCAGAGAGAGATGAACACCATGAGCGAGAACAGATTTCGAAGATAATAAATTGTACTTAGAGTAAACACCTGTATATGAATCGCATTCTGGGAATAATTTAAGAACAAGCTGGATCTCATCGATATTTTCAGATACATGAGACTGAACATGCAAGTCATTTTTAGATCTTAATTCGCCCAACCATTGTAATGTTTGTTTTGTGCATGATGGAGCAAACCTTGGAGTAAGTGTTGGATAAATTAAATGATGAGACTTTGGGGATGTATTACCGATAGCGCTATCAAATTTTGGAGTAGTGTGATGCTGAATTTTATTAGAACCAACAGAAGACGAATGATGATGGTATGGAGGAGAATTATGATATGGAGGAGAAGGGTAATCCGAATAGTGAAACAGGCGTGATTTGTCGTTCTTTTCGCATTGCTTGTTCTCCAATTTCTGTAAATCATCAATGTGGTTGCACACGTCAATAGTATGCGACTTCATTTGATCATGAGTCTCTGAATAGTAATCAGGAGAATTATCGTCCATACAAACACGACCAATCATGGCCCTTTGCCCCTTGGCATAGCATATGTTGGCCAACAATTTGGTGGCATCACAATGAATGGTGGCGAAATATGAAGCGGTTGTAGTACCGTGAGACAACGTTTGATCGACAACCCTGTTGTAGACGACGTTTGCCTTTGTGAGGTTTTTGAAAGAAGCTTCCAAGGGGAAAGTGTAGGTCTCCAACCAATCCAACAAGGTGGAATTGCCAAAGATTCCGGCATTTGGGAACTGCGGGGCATGTATGTGGGTGTCGATGAAGCCAGGGAAGAAGAAGCTGTAGGGGTTGCTCGAAATATCGACAAGGTCGATCTGGTGAGGGAGCAAGTCGTACTTGGCGCTCAAGTGGGAGTGGACGTACTGCTGGATGTTGGGGCAATTGTAGTTGATGTCGGTGATTGTACCGGCATGGTCAACGACAACGGCGCACAACGGGAACGACTCGATCCGGTCAAGGGAGGGCGTGTGAACCATCGTCCCGTAGTAGACGGTGTACTTGTTGATCTGGGAAAGAGCTGGAGAGCTCAAGTTTGACGGGTGTTGGAGCTTCATTGGGGGCGAGCTGCTTGAGGGTTTTCTGGGACAGTTTGCTTGTATTTGTCTCAGGTTGAATCGTTTTGTTCAGATATCGCGGCTTCGTGGATTGATTCGGCGCCAACAGCAGGAGTCACAAAGGTCACAAGTGGAGGGGGAGGTCTGGGTATTTATACTGCAGAAAAAAGGCAGAACTATGTATTGCACAAGAGGTCGGGCTACTATTGCTCAAGGGCGGAAGGATTTGTATCACAATAAAGGTGTAGGCTGTTGCAACTCAAATGGCTCAGAAGCAATATACAGAAGGTAGAAGGCAAAAGAGCAAGTGTTTTGTCGGTGATCCATACATGATGACTCGCCAGTATCGATATAGCACAACAATTATGTCACTCAATCTTGTCGCGAGATCGGATCAGGACAAGTCGTCCAGGGTGGCATCTCCCGCGGCAAGAAAGGGGCAAGTTACTATGCAGCTGACGGGACGAGCTCCGCGGGTAGACGCATTGCTGATAAAGCTTCCCACACTCTGATTCGCCGAGCCAGAAAGGAAGTTGCCGATAAGAAAGAAGACAAGAAAAGAAGAAAAGAAAAGAAAATGAAAATGAGGAGAGTGTGGAGCATGGTTACTGTGCACTGGTGGGGTTAGTGTGCACTGCCCGTTATTTGTAGCCCTGTTTAGCGTTAGTAGCCCAGCTTATAGTTGTGTAGCCCTGTTTATCGTTTGTAGCCCTGACTATCGTTAGTAGCCCTGTTTTCGGCCGGGTAACGTGTTCTCCGGTTTCCAACATCAGCCAATCAGTTCTTCTTCTTCCGTGAGCGTAATTTCTTTCTCAATTCCTTCCTTTTTGTTCCCGATCGGCGCAGTCTTTTTCCCTGCTGCGCCGATCTTAATGTGATGCAACACAGTATATAAACACACTACGTAGAAATATTTTTTTTTTTTTTTTCCCCCCTTGTCTCTCTCTGTAGAATATTCACGAAGAATATATATATATATATATATATGTATATGTGTGTATATATATTAAGCCCCATTCTATGTAAACATACTCGTATGCCCTCCCATATCCACCATTTCCAATACTAATCTACACATACTACCACCAGTCTGCAATTGGCCACTTATCGCTCGCTGTACCGCGCTTCCCCATCATGAAGAAAGAACTAAAATTTCTAATCTACGTCCATCTCTTTGTCCTCACGGTACTCGTGTACCTTGTCAGCGACCTTATCTCTCTTCTTTATGACGACTCCTTCAGGGACGCTCTTCTCTCCACCGACCTCAACCCTCCGCCAGATTCCCCCCACCACACCCAGCTAATCCCCAAGATCATCCACCAGACGTACAAGAACACCACCATCCCTGAAAAATGGCGCGAAGGCCAACAGCAATGCATCGACCTTCATCCAGACTACCAGTACATCCTCTGGACCGACGTCATGGCCCATCTGTTTATTTCAGAGCATTATCCCTGGTTTCTCAACACCTTTGAACACTATCCGTACAATATCCAGCGTGCCGACGCGATCCGCTATTTCATCTTGTATCACTATGGTGGTATCTACATCGATCTTGATGATGGCTGCCAAAGAAAACTCGACCCTTTGTTGAACAATGCCGCGTTCGTAAGAAAGACCCAGCCTTCAGGTATCTCAAATGATGTGATGGGAGGTGTGCCTCGTCATGCATTTTTCCAAAAAGTCTTGGAGAACCTCCAAAGATACAATTACAACTATTTGGTGCCTTACATCACTGTCATGTTCACCACAGGTCCTTTGTTTTTGTCCGTTATTTGGAAAAGATACAAGCGTTGGGGCGTTCCTCCAGACACTGGTGTTGTGCGTATCTTGTTGCCTGATGACTACAAAAAGCATGAATATTCTTTCTTCAAAATCTCGAAAGGCGATTCGTGGCATCAAGGTGATGCTTTGTTTATCAAGTCCTTAGCCCATCATATTGTTGAATGTGTTATTGCCGGTACTTTGTTTGTTTTATTGATCTTTTATTTGGAGTACAGATTATATTTGTGGTTACAACATGGTAATTACATGAAAATGAAAAATTTCTTCTGTCACAAAATACTTCGTCTTTCCAGCAGCGCAGATTATCAACTGTTGACTGATGGTTTTGACGAGGATGATTTCAATATCCCTAGTTTTCATACCACGAATACTAGCAACGGCCATACGAGATCCGTGTCGATACATAGACAATCCTCAAATCAACAACAAAATTCAATGTTGAAGTTGGTTGGATTGCTGAATAAATCGTCAGTAATGGATCAAATTTTTGGAAGAAATAATAATGGAAGAAGAAATAGAAAAGATTCAAACATCATATTGCCTAATGTCGATATAGAATTAGATTTTACAAGTAGCAATGATGATAATGAGAATATTAATTGAACGATTTTTTCTCCTCCCCCCTTCCTTTTTTTCTTCGTTATTCTTAAACATATTTATCTTTTAATAACGATTTCCTCCCCTCCTTTCTTTCTTTCTGCTTCATTTTGTTATTCTTCTTTTTAACACTTACGACTATTATCACAGGTAATATATGATACACATGAAATATTTATTTACGAATTTATAATATCAATGAATAATACTAATAATATTTATTTGAACTTGTAAAAGCTAAAATCGCTTGTATTTTGCTGTTAAATGACGAAATCTCAAAACTTCCGTTTGATATATACCGAAACTTCCGAGAAAAAAAAAGGGTAAAAAAGCAAAAAAAAAAAAAAAAATCACAGAAAAGGGTAATAAACGGATCCAAAAATGGTTAGCAAAATTAATATATATAATAGCAAATTTTTTGAATTGGAGAAAAATATACGCTAACTTAGTTAAAATATGACTGCACGTTAAGCAAGGAGAAACAATAAGCCATGTTTTGACTATGTAAGTAAGTTCGCCTCTAAACTTATTGTTACAATGTTCTATTGTGATACTGAAAATGGTAAGCTGCTATTGTACTGAAAAATCATAAAATATATGTATTATATTACATAATTAGTAGCTGCTATATCAGTCTATACTTGATTATTCTTGAATATTTCAACTCAAGCCAATTAAGCTCAACATTGGTTTACTCCGATGCCATTCATTCAAGAAATCATTATTCAAACAGTTGTAATTCGGTAAATTAATCCTTAATCAATAAACCACTAAATTTTTTCAACTGCTTGTTCGAAAAATTATTGTAATCATGAGACAACCATTTTTTTTTTTTGATTTTGGCTCTGAATAATATTAACCAGATTGTCAACATGCTAGCACCTCTGCTGCCTCATCTCAAAAAAGTCTATATATATTATATATATCAGAATGACCAATTTTCCATATATGATTTCTTATTATTTCTTGCCAAAGCAGCCGATTCATCCCCATCTTGACCATCATTTTTTGTGTCATCATCATCGCAAAACATCATGTCCCATGTATCATATTCTAATGCCATTCCTTTTCCAGAATTTCCTTCTTCCTGTTCGCCTTCTTCATTCGTTCTAATCTTTCTAGTCTTTTCACTTTGTAAAAGCGAATTATAATTCCAATCGAGAAAATCCTCAATATTGTAACTTTGTTTACTGAAAGGATTACTGAAAATTTTCGCCAAAGTCCCCACATTTGGATGGTAATGAGTACACAAGGTATCTAGTTCCCAAAGTGAAGATTTCATAGCATTTGACAACATTGGATTTTGTTCGTTATTATTAAATGGATCATAGTATAATTTTTCCTCTTCTGAGCCTTTCTCGATAAATGGATTATGAATCAAAATCATACATTTTGGATGTCTTTTTAATAAATTATAAACAAATGGAATAACTATAACTATTGCCCCTGGGTTACTAAAAAGCAGCAATCTAGCCAATCTCTTAATGAAAGCAGCCATAATATTTGATGGCAAGTGAGTATATGATAAAAACAAATCAGCCATTCTGAAAAATCGAGATCTGTATTTATTAGTTAAGATCTCCGGTTTGCTAAAAAATTGGTAAAACTTTTCAAAAAAAGACGGATATTGTAAATTATATTTATTAATTAAATGAAACAAACCATTGATCGCTAAGATTTGAACAATAATTTGTGCTTGATTATCATAACAATTAGTTAGGAAATCCATCAAATGCTCAGGTTTCATCAAATATGGGATCACTCGTTTATGTAAAATTTTCAAAGTAGTTTTCAATTGGTTTTCGTTAAGAGAATCTCCATATTTTAAGATTTCAATCCAACACTTACTGAATAATGACTTGTATAAAACATATTTTTGAACCTGTACTGGTGGATTATCAACAAAGATGTCTTCATTATCATCTTCATCAAATTCTTCTTCATCACCAGCATCGACTGGCTCATCATCATCATCACTTCCAAAGATATCACCCAAATCATCATCATTATTGTCATTTTTCTTTTCCTTCTTCTTCTCTGTGATATTTTCTTCATTCCCGTAAAAAATTGAATGGAAAAAATCATCTTGCATAACAGTTAACCATTTGGAATAAAAATGAACAAACTGTTTCTTGTCTCTGAATAATTCCTCATTCTTACTGACAAAATTTAAAATTGAACTCAAGAAATAAAATTTTAAATCCTTAAAATTTTTAAGATATGACTGATTAAAAAATTCAATTAGCAAATCATTATTTGTACCATCTTTTAAAACTTTACCATTCTCCTTTTCAAAAAATAAAAGATTTATAAGTGTTTCATACTGATCAATTGGAAAATATGTCTCATCTTTCGGAGGCGACCAAAACTGAGATTCTAATTTCATTAATTTCATATAGTTTTCCAAACAATCGATTGAAATATTATCATTCTTTTGTTGTTGAATGAATTTTAATAATAGTTGTTTAAAATTCATATAGTTATTTTTAAGCCATTTATTTACGATAACCTTTTTTTCATTAGATTCCTTTTTTGTTGAACTTTTCAAAATCTTTTCATTAATCAACCTTTCAAAAATTTTGAAAATGCTCATTATCAAGAATCTGCAGGTCTCTTCTTCAATTTCATTATCTTGATAATAAGTATCGAGACAGTTTATCAATTTTGAGATATCATTGTAATTTTTAGTAGATTCTTGGATCTTTGAATATATTTCCAGAATTTCTGTTGTCGATAATAGCGATGATGATTCTTGACTGCCATTCTTATTTTTATCATTATTGTTGATGGACTTTCTCGGCTTCTTTGCAGAAGCTTTTTTATGTTTTGTTGAAGCCGCCATTAGTTTTATTTCTTGACGCTTTATGTAAATAGCTGCAATGAACCAAAGAATTCAGTGGCGAAAAGATTTGAATACTCAAGAAGATGGTGTGGTTTGGGAAATTCTTTCTATTAATAACAAAAAGAATTGGAAAAATCTGAAAAATTTCTACAAGATAATAAGATAAAAAAAAAATAAAGTCCCAAGATGGTCATCGAACTTTTTTTTTTTTTTTTCTCCATTTAAATAAATGCAAAAGTGCGCATAAATTTCGAAGAATGAATAAATCATCAGTCTTCCTTATAATCAACATGACAGATGATTCCTTTTTTAATATTTTACAATTCAAAAATTCAATATGTATATTTAAGTAGTCTTATCATGCGATAGAAAGGTTAATTTTGTTTTAATTATTAATTTAGTTATCAGCTAATTACTACTTTCGCTTGCCAGCATACCTCTAAGACTCTCGCAATTATTCTTTTACGCGCGATAGATCAATTTACTTTCTTTCTATCATTTAAAATAACCTTAACTCTTCTCTCCAAACTCTCCTCCAAATCTTTTCTAAACCCAAAGAAAAACGCAATTTCAAAAAAGACAAAAAATGGAGCCAAAACCAATGCTTGCACCAAGCTATCCAAAAGTGCTGGCTTTCTTTTTTCAAAGACACCATGTCCAATAAACTGAAAAATCCAACTTATTACATGAACCAACACTAGGACGGATATGATTTGGTTAACTGTGTATTGGGATTCTAAATAGGTCAGGCAATAAAACTTACCGTATATCGCAACAAATAGAATCAATGGGGTTACCAAAACTCCAAAATAATCCAATAAACAATAAAACAAACTGTATCCTACAGCGAGCACTGTTCCCAAGTTCAAATATGGTGCAACCTTCTCAATTTCAGCGATATACTGGATTCCAAAAACATGAATAACGTAATCAACTGGAATAGTCAAATAATTTAGTAGTAAAATAGCACTAAATAAAATAGTTGGAATAAATACCATATGAATAGCAACATTAGTGTGGTTGTAATGGTACTGTTTGTAGAACAAAAGCTCGTCTTCCAAATTAAGAACTGCCATTGTTAAATATCTGACTGGTTGATTGATTGATTTATGGTTGATTTATTGATTGGCAATGAATAGCAACACAAGTTACATCATAAATAAAGAATATACGGTTTAAACGCTTACATTTATGCTGTCTGACGAATCGCAAAGATAGTACCTGAAAGAGGTGCAACCGGCAGCATTTTTTTTTGTTGACTATTTGCTGGCAGAAAAATTATGATAAGGTTTCACGTGCTGCACGTGATTCAATTGGTTTATTTTCTGCTATTTTTGTTACTGATTGTTGAAACATTAATACAAATATTGATTTTACTGTTACATATTTGAAATGATAATTTAACTTATTTCGTTTAATTTATGATTGATTTATGAATGTTTAATTATATTTTTATAGGAAAAAAAACCCCCACTTAACAACCCCGAGCAGGTGAGTCCTTGTCTATTCTAATGTGGCCTTCTCAAGAAGTATACTCAAACCAACAAATTTGATCACTCAAAGTTTTGCCTGCAGCATACTTAATAACCGGGTTGGATAAATCACCTCTGACAGAATAACCATGGTGTACACCGGCAAACAAATCAAATTGGTAGCATTGTTTGTTCTTCGCCAAGATAGTCTCGGCTTTCAGTCTCAATTCCGGAGTAAACAACAGATCTACCTCAGCGCAGCTAAATAAAACTGGCTTGCGAATTTGCTCGAGATCGTCTTCGGTTATTAACGAAGCATGAGCGACGGCACCCGAGTCAAGGAGGCCAGACTGGTTCAAATTACCAATTACGAATTTAGCACCAAAACAATAGCCGACACCGCCAACGAACTTTGGCTTAAGATCTTGCTTCATTTCTGTCACGAATCCAGCAAATAATTCTGCAACACTGGCCACCGAGTGCTTCTCTAACCAGGAATTGAAATAGCCTACGTTGCCCATCTTGGCGTGCTCGCAAAAGTCCTCCTTCAACAAATCTGGAAGAAGAACGTAGTAGCCGGCAGCTGCAAGCGAGTCGGCCACCAACTTATTATTGATGTAATCGTAGCCGTAGATGTCAGCAGCAATTACAATGACCCCCTTGGTGGAGCTGTTTGCTTTGCTCCCAGATTCGTAGGTTTTGAGGCCGTAAAGGCTGTCAATGACTTTACCTTGAGGGACACCGGCATGATCGGTGGTTTTAACACAACAGGGAGATAACTTGGACATATCAAACTGAAAAACGTGAAAAGAGTGAACAATTGATCGTATATATATTTGTATTTATATATATATAATATAAATAAACAAAAAATAAAGAGAGTTTCGTTGGCGAAATCAGTTCTCTTTAATAATACTGTTAACTATATATGCAATTTCCACTTTTTTTTTTTAGCCATGCTGTTGAGATCCAAAAGCTGGTTTTTCGGAGATACGCCAAATATCTCCTGCTCGGCATTTCGGATGATATAGTATTTGGAGAATAAATTTCAACATTTCTCCATTAGCTTTTTCTTTTATCCACTTTCTTTGATTTATTCACTTTTTGATCGATTTAGGACAACCTAAGATGACGTAAACCGAATAACTTATGATGTAAATTTACCATATTTTGTGTTCTAATAATGAAATTTTTGGTTTTCTTTGTAGAATAGAGATTCTTTTTTTCTTTTTTTTTTTTTGGAATCTAACTTGTAGGCTACAATCTTTTCAAAAAAATATTTTAGTAAACATTCAAAATATGGGATAATAAATTTTGAAAGCAAAATACCGGAAAACCTTGTCAAGTTTACCTGTATTTTAACGAAAACATGGCATATGACACAAATGGTTAATAGCAGTAGATTACGACACAATATCATACTTTTGCGGTTATATTAGTACCCATCTAAGAGAGTCGCAGTTAGGTTTACTAAGCAGTTATCATTTGTATAATGCATTTGATATGCGAAAAAACACTGATATAAAAGTAGTATAAATTAAAAATAAATTATTAGAAGGAAAAGAAAATTTTGAAAAATTATGAAAACAAGACTGTTTCTAAAAAGAAAAATATTTTTATATTAAATTTTATTAGATTTTTGATAAATTTACATTATATTGAGAATTAGAATATAAATCATGCAGTATTATCAATTATTAAATAATTAGTTCATTAATTTATTAGTTTCCAAATTTTTTTTTTAAACCAAAGATTGAAGAAGTTAAAACAACTCAAGAAAAGTCAGAAAAAATATACAATTCATTAGAATCCTTATGAAATTAATATGAAATTAATATAAAATTAATATAAAATTAATATAGTAGATGCGGAAATATGTCATGAAATCGAAAAATGAGTAAAATATTCCCTATTTCAGTCTCTGTTTTTGTCCTGAGATAGCGAGTGATCTAGTTAAAACTAAAAAGAACGTATAAATCTAAAAAATTTGAATAAAAAAACAAGTTGTAAAAAATTAAAAGGAAAAAATATATATATATATGCAGGGCACATAATGTAGTGCTTTTAGATATGTATCTGTCAAAAGGAAATTTCAAAAATTGCTAGCGACCAATAACCCCGAGCTCACGATCATAATACTACAGTGGTAACACAAACTGACAATAGCAAGCACATTATGTATATATATTTAGACAAAACATATCAAATATACATCAAATAAACGTATATTTTTGTTTTATCATCAACCTGCAGAGTTATAAAACACACATCGAGATGAAATTTACTGTTTTGCCAATAGTCGCGCTTCTTTTGAGCCTTGTCGCTGCCGACAGATACATTGTCACCTTTGAGGACGCCTCCCTTCCATCCGCAGCGTACAACAAGGTGAAGAAATACGTCACCGGCACCTTGGGTGGCAAAATCAACCATGAATACACTATTTTCAGGGGCTTTACGGTTGATTTCAGTGGCAACAAGGCGTTAACGCTGGCCCAGATCGTGAGCGGCGCATTGGGGGGCAATCTCGGGTACGGGCTCCATGTCGAGAAGGACGGTTATGTTTTCACTTATGCTGACAGCTAGTTTCCTATGTTGGTTGTTTGGCATATTGCTTGTTTGATACATTGCTCGTAGCAGTTTGCAAATGATTGCCCAGTTGCTGGGTAACCAGGCAGTCGTGGAGGATCACGTGATGCACTTGCGCATTAACGTGATGCGATTTGGGCGTATTCGTTATTCATGACTTGCTTACAATAAAAGTAGTCGTCCAGAGGAAGCAGCCATCTGATTGTTGCTATACACGATATACAATGAAAGATCAGTCCCTTTCAAGATTGATGTTGTCTCCAAACTTGGCATACAACAGTGTCTTCAATGATTTCAACTCAGCGTCGTACCTGCCCAACTGACTCTCTTTGTCTTCGATCTCGTCTTGCAACTTTTCCATATCGTTGTTTGCCTTTTCGGTGGCTTCGTCGTATCCCATGAACACGAATGTGTCTCCGATTTTGTACTGCACTTTGGTATCTAGTCCGCCAGCCCCCTCCTCATCGTCAGACTCGTCCTCCAACTCCAACATTTCGATATCTTGCAAGATGTCGCTGATGTACTCCTTCTCCGTATGCAATTGTTTCAAATCTAGCGATACCAAGTCCTTTCTCTGAACCAACGTGGAGAACTTGTTGATTTTCTGTTGATCATCCCAACTCACCTCGATATTGTTTTGCTGTCCGTCTGGTAAAAGCGACATGATTTATTATTATTTCTATATTTGTTATTACTATTTTATTATATTAATACTATTATTATATCAATACTATTATTTTATATCAATACTATTATTATATCAATACTACTATTATTATTAATGCTATTCTTCTTATTATTCTACTTTTTATACTTTCTGTTGGATAACTTTCCTTCTACTACTGGACATTACAGTTTCTCATACAAAAATGTTGTCTAATAAATACTTTTTTTCAGCGGTTGGCAAACTGATAAAAAAAAAAATATCGCGCAGAACTAACAAATTTGTACAATTAAAAAAAATTTTATTTTCAGTTATTTATTTAGTGATTAATAATGTCTCAACTAATATTCAATCATTTCGATCAGTCATTAAACAAGCCAAAAAAACAATCAATACATCAACTTAGCAAATAAATAAATCAATCACAGCTCCATCATGGTACTCTGGTACAACTCCCACAATAGTTACAATTACAATTTCGACGTTGTAACATACTCGTGGCTTAATAGATACCCGAACCCGTTTGCCAAGCATGTGATATCCGTGGACACAATCCAACACGAAATAGACAATCAAGGCAATCTTTGTATCACCAGGTTGATTAAAAAACAAGGAAATGTGCCAGCTTGGGCAAAGCCGTTGTTCCGAAACATTACCACATCTTGGATAATTGAGAAAATCAGAATTGATCCACAATCGAAGTACATGCAAACATATACCACAAATTTGGAACATACAAAGATTATACGAGTCCAACAATACACTAACTATATTCAACAAAGTGCTGATACTGAAAATGTGCAAGTTTTTTCAAAGGTCAAGTTTTCTTCGCAATTCAGACAAGTTTACGGTTTAGGGATTAAAGATAGAATTGAAAACTGGTCCCATTCGAGATTCACTCAAAATATAAATAAGAGCAGACAAGGCTTACTTCTGGTAATTAAGAATTTCCATACTTTGAGAGGTGAAGTATCAAAAGCAACTTCAAACATGGTTAGCGAAATGAAGCAGTGAAAATACTAGTAGTAATAATAAAAATAATAGAAGAGAAGAGAAGAGAAGAGAATTAAAAAATTTTATGGTAGTAGAAATGAATTTAAATGAAATGAGACGCGAATTAATTTGGAGTTATCGATTCATTAGAGTTATGAAATTATTAAGTAATAATTTATTATTATTCGTGAAAGAGAAACTCCCATCAAACATTGCCTTTGGGAATAGGCACATCCTGTCGATAAAATAATTGCTTAACTACAATCATTTTTTTTATAGTTTTCAATCTTTGCACATATACTGGTAGCAGCATTCAATTATATTTGTCATAATACTTAGGTTTAGTGATAGTTTTTACATAGATATTTTAGTTTTTTTTTTAAATTTTTTTGATAAGAATCATTAGTCATTTTTTTCTAATAAACATTAGTCTCTACTATTTAAAATGAGTTTATCATTGCTGTCTGTATTTACGTTTTATTAGCAATTATCTTGGCTATTTAATTGTGTAATTTAAATTGTTCGCTATTTAGTGTTTCAGGAATGAAAAAAAAAAATGGGGAATATTGATTTTTCTGTTGTGCACACAGCCTGCCAATATTCATCTTTTTCACTAATATTAAAAGTATTGACTCAAAATTTGGATAAGCTAATACCATAAAATCAGGTAAGATAATAGCAATAACATAAAATAAGGTAATATAATAGCAATACAATAAATGATAGTAAATATTAGAAAATGTACAATACTACCAATCAACAACAACAAAAGCTAAATAAGATTCTTCAGTTAAAATATCAATTAACTCAGCCAGACGATGTTTATCCGATAATAGGGGAACCAAAACTTTTACAGAATCATTCTACTTCTCCATCAGATGTAATATCTGCAATTAAAAAAGAAATGATCACTTCTCTGGTTATTATTAATCCGACATTATTATCCGCCAGTAATAAAAAAGTTAATAACAATAATAGTAATAACGTTATAAGTGGTTCCAACCAATGGTCATCCCTGGTAGCTCCTTTGAAATCCTACTTAGGATCAGAATTCCCAGATTTTTATCCTTGGAAACATACAGATCTTGATGATGTTATAGCCGCTAGAGGAATTTGTAAAGGTGCCGCAGTTAAACCTTTTGTCAATAATGAATTGGTCTCTGCTAGACATTTGATGCATTATTATCTACGGGAAGATGATCACGATCAAGATGATCATGAGAATATCAGTCTTATGAAGTTGACAGGCGCTGAGGATGACAAAAAGTCAGACAGTACTTGTAATAGTAAAAAGAAGAAGAAAACGAAAAAAAATAAATTATCAAATAAAAATTTGATGCTTGATCAATTTTCTAATCACTTGTTAGTATCAATCCAGAAGAGAAATAAAATTAATAAACTTAGCAAAAATTCAACATTTAAGCCACCTCCAAGAGTGACACTTACTGAGAAAAAAAAAGAACTTTGGATGAACAGTTTAGCCGATCCTGCTGTCAGTCTTCGCAGACTTTCAAGATCCATTCCTCATGGATTAAGAAATAAAACTTTATTGGATCAATTAATTGATAAAAAAATACCCATCAATAGAGCCATTTGGTTTATTAAATGTATAGCATTGAATGAATTACGATTGTTGAAAAGAAAACAAATTATGGGTGCTTCATCACTATATGGTCACTCAGGAAATAATTCAAATACAAATAACAACAATACTCAACAACAAGAGAATAATAACGGAGGTTCAGAATTTATTGGAAACTTTGAAGATGAGAAAATTCCAGAATTGGATAATAATGAAAATATATGGATTAATGAATGGACTCAGCTGGTTGCAAATTATTTGAAAAACTTATTAGAGATTTCACCATCTGATAATAAAAAAATAAAACAAAAGATTAAAAAAGATAAATCTAATTTCAATTCGGCAGATAAAAATCAAAAGAAAAATAGTAGTGATGAACATCAT
The DNA here is from genome assembly GCA_031125405.1 of Saccharomycopsis oosterbeekiorum. NCBI lineage: Eukaryota > Fungi > Ascomycota > Saccharomycetes > Ascoideales > Saccharomycopsidaceae > Saccharomycopsis > Saccharomycopsis oosterbeekiorum. Next base: position 121,626 of record JASTUI010000017.1, read on the forward strand.
AATGTTCGAAAAACTGCAAAAAATGTGAAAGGTGTTAACGAAAATAGCAATGATCTTGAAAATAATTATATCGATAATGTTAATAGTAATAATGTTGATGATTCAAAATTTGTGATTTTTTATTTAAGTGATTTAATTGCTCAGTTATTTATTGAAAATTTAATCAATAAGAAACTTTTTTTATCGTTTTTCATTAGTTCAATAATTGCAGATTGTGGATCAGCAACATCTACTGTTTCTTTTTCTGATAGTAATAAGAATTTTGATTCTTCACGTTTTCAAAAAATGAAATCAAAGCTTACAAATGAATCTCCAAATGATGTCATAATTGATGAAAATATTAAGAATAGTAAATCCAGTTCTAAGAATGAAAAATCCCTAAATTCAAAAATTGATAGTAATTTGGTACTTAATACTGCAACTAACACCAAAGCATCGCTGTCATCTTCAGCTAACACAAACTTAAATTCTGCGGTTGTTACTGCGAGAAGTAATAATACTAGTAATAATACAAATACCTTTGGTAGTGAAAACACAGCCACTTCCGGTACTAATATTGCTAGCCATGATAACAATATTACTGGTAATAATAATAGTAATCGGGCTAATTCAAAAACGATTCGTGACCACCATGATTTTGAAAAATTGTATATTACAATTAACATATTTCTCAAATGTTATATTGGTCTCATGATAAAAAGTTATATTTTGGAAACAAACCGATTGGAATTCAACAATTCGGAAAACCTGAAAATTAGTGGTAATGTTAGCAATAATAATCTTTTTTATACCAATTCATTAAAACAATTAATTGAAATTTTGATAATGAAATATAATTTCATTGCCAAGAAATTTAATTCAGATTACTTGATTTCTACCACAACTGAATCAACTTCAGCAGTCATTGATAACGATAATGAAGCGTTGGATGTTTCAAATGTCACTTCTACTGTGGCTCCTTTGTCTAATAATGGTAAAATTGATATGCTGCAGATAATTACATCTACACATGACAATGAACAATATCCAACTAACAACAACAATATTTTGCTGCCCATCACTCCAATGAATAATAAGAAGCCTTTCTTTATTAATACTTCTATAAGTAATAATAGTAACATAAACAATAATAACAATGGTACTAGTAATAACACAATCAATAGTCCGTATGGATTAAACATGCTAAATTCACCATATTCTGCAGTAGAAAATTCTATTATGATGACCCCTGAACATAATGATAGTTTCATGGAAAATAACAACATTATGAATTACAATTCTGGAATTGAAAGCGGTGTAACTATTGGAAGTGGTGGTGATGATAATAGTAATGACAATGAGGTGATTGAAGCTACGGAGTTGGAGAACATTGACAAATATGAGGAACATCAATTAGAAAAATTGAATTTATACGTTTATAAATTGAGAAAGACAATCTTGGTTACTATAAAATTACTGTTGATGCAATTATTTTCATTGAATAATGGAGAATTATTTATTCTTCCAAAGAGTAACTGGCCAGTTTTGAAAAAAATTTTGTTGAAGTATAATGTCTTGAATACAAGGAAAAACACTCAGAATTTGTTTGTCAGTTTGAAAGTTAAAGAAGACAATAGGAAAATTAAGAATAAAAATAATAATTCAACGGTTATAAATACATCTTCATTGACAATTGATGCAACAACTAGTAATTCACTTAATAATAATAATAAGAATAGCAACAATAATCCTAATGATTTCTTATCTGATCCAGAATCCAACAAAAACAAAAGAATGAAAAGTATAATGCATGAAATTGCCACAAGAAGTCCAGTAAATATTGTATATCCAGCATCATCAAGTAAAGGATCATTTACGGCCAAGAGTCCAATTACTAATCATCATAACAAATTTTTTGCTCCTACTAATAATAATATGGTCTTTGGCAATAATTCCAACTTACAGATTGCTAGTAAAAGTAGCTCAAGCCATAATGGAAGTGAAAACACAACTAATAGACAACCGATTGAGTCAAAAGCTCAAATGACTTATAATTCAAATACAATTTTGAAACATGGTGTGGATTTAAATATCACCAAAGAAAATTTTATCATTGCTAATAATTCCAAGATTTTGTTAACTAAACAATTCGAAGTTGTCAGTAGTAGAAATGATTCTTTGCTTACTAGTATTTCTTCTTCTTTAAAACAATTGAATCAGTTTAAAAATTATAATAATGAAGCAGCATTATTGTCACAAGAGAATAAGTCGAAGAAACAACAAAAATTGAAAAATATATCCGGGTTATCATTATTGAAATCCACAGGTTCTTGTAATTATTCGGTCATGATGTTTAGTTTCTTGAGTACTTTAACGGATCTTGCCAGTTATGAATTTTTTTATTTATCAGACTTAAACATACCAGGTAAATCATTACTTATTTCACCAAGTTCTGAACTCAGCACTCCAGTTCTTAACAGAAGATTCTCGTTTAATAATAGCAGCAATACTACTGTCACAGATTCTGCAAGAAAAAGAAGAAGAAGATTATCTACTAATATTCCTACAAATAGTACCCCCTTTGTTGATGCTAATAATGAAGATTATATTCGAAAACTTTTAATGCCAGAATTCCAACAAAGTATATTTAATGATAACATTGAATCGTTGATAAATTTGATCTTCGGAGATTTTGCTTCAGTCATAGATATTTTAATTTCTTCATCATCAGCGCCTGCTACAAATTCTCAAAAAGCCAGTACACCCGCAAATACCACCACCAATATGGCTAATCCGATCAGTACAAATTCTTCCACAATTTCCTTGCCTAATGCTAATGCTACCACTCCTGCTCCTGCTCCTGCTACCTCCCTGTTTATCTTTCTAAGTAGCCTGAACAGAACTTCAAGTGGAACTTTACCTGCAAATAACTCGAATTCTTCTTCTGAGATTGACAGTTTGTATGGTGTTAATACAAGCTCTGATTTTTCCTTAATCAGAGAAAAATTACAATTTTTATTAAGATATGCAGTATCTGGAAGAGTCAAAGGTTTTTCGCATCAGAATAAATCATTGAGAAGAACGCAGTTGGTAGTTTACATAATTAAGCAAATAATAAGCAAATTTAGAACTGTTTTGAATTCTAATCTTACGTGGTTGAATAGTGTGAATAATATTGTCCCATCTCCATCAACCAATAACAATGCTATGCTGAATAAATTGAACAATCTAGACATTTCTAATAATGGTGCTAACAGCATTAATCCGTCTGCTAGAGAGTCTCCTATTGATGCTTTCTCTCATGAAACTTCAGTTACTGAAGATGTCATAGTTGATGAGACAACATTTGATCAGCAGAAAATTTCTTCTGGCAATACTAGTACTAATAGAAGCAACCCTCAAGATACCAATGCAACTGCAATTCATATCAATAAACCTGTTTTGAATAAGAAACAACTAATTACTGGGTTTAAAACACTCTTACAAAGTGAAATATTTGATTTTTTGTTCTCATTATATACTGTTCAAAAATCGAGTAATAATTCAGATATGTCAAATGAAAATGAAGATGAGAAGAACCTTAGAAAAAAAATTAATGAATTATTTAATCTGGATAATTTCAACGGTACTCGTGTTGATATTGATTCTGAATTGATTGATTTACTTCAAAAAAATAAATCTAAATGTGATTTTAATTTGAAAGACTCTAAGATATTTTTTTATAATGAAAAGCCAAATTTGCAATCTTTATTGCTATTGATGAATTCTTTATTTGAAGCAAGATTGGTCTCCGTCAATGTTTATATTAGAAAATTAATATCTTCTGGAATTTTATATCTTAAAAACTTGAAGAATTTCTATGATTTGAATTTATTCCAGTATATCATCCTTAGGAATTTCACTTATAAGATTAACAATAAAGGAATTTTAGTGAAAAACAATAACACTCAAGTCAATTTGATTTTAAACAATTTGAAAAAAAACTTATCTGATTATACCAATAATGAAAAATACCTGGGGAATTTTAAACTTGAAGGATCAATTTTCAGTGATGAATCAGATAAAAAATTAATTTTTAAAAGCATTGAAATAAGCGAAATTTCAGATTTAGAAAAAATTGTGAACAACATCAAAAACAAACTTAAGCTTAATGTGATTGATAGAATCCTTGAGGATACGCTAATTAATACCTACGTAGATGAAATTATCACTGATATTGAATCCATTATCGATATTCCAATCAAACTTTATTTATCTAATTGGTTGTATGGACAGCTTCTTAACAAAATTTTAAGTCCCGAAAGAAGTAACAATAAAGCTGTCACTTTTACTGTCTGCAAATTTTCTGCTTTAGATTCACTTTTTAAAATTCTCGGAAAGCTGGATTTTTTGTTTAATTTTTTTAGGCTTATTCTTAGTTTGTTTATAAAACCAGAAGTTATTTCGTTGACAAATCATGCAGACAATATCAAACAGTATTTAAATGTCGATATAGGCTATGACGGCCTATATTATATTCTTGGCCTATTATTTGATCATTTGGATGTTATGAATTTTTTCCAAGATTATGGAGATTGTGAAATTGAATTTGAATCAAAATACTCATTGACTATTACATCAATTGTTATTGAAGAACAATTGCTGAATAAGGAAAAATTTATTAGGTCTATTGATATTTTAAAATTAGTAATTAATAGTTACCTAAAATTAAATGATATTTCAAATTCGATTTTTGGGTTTTTCAATTCTGTTGAAGCTCGTGGATTTTCATTAATTGAAAATGATCAAATCAAAGAGAAGAAAATTTTGAATAAAATTAATTGTTATGATTTTATCAAATATTGGAACTTTTTCTTAAAATCCTTAGAAGCTTTTGAGTCGAAAATTACATCTAAAGGCAGCAACATGCCGAATACTAAATCACAACGTGAGGAAACTTCCAGAGAGGTGAATACCGAATTTCAAAATGCTCAAGAAGAAAATTTTACAGATGCTTTAGATGATGAAGATAGTAATAGTGATAGCAATGAAAATGATAATTTAAATGTTAATGATGATAGCACTAGTGATAGTAATGATGATAATGAAAATTCCAATGAAGATTATGGATATGGTACACGTTCTATTTATATTGACGCTCCAACTTTGAATAATGTTAAAGCACAATTAGAATATCTTACCACTGAGCCAAGTACCAAATTTAACATTGACTACTGTAATAAAGGTCTTGATAATACGATTGCGATCCAGCTATCCAAAGAAATTTCTGAGTATTATCCAGATTTCGCATTTGAACTGTTAATCAATATGAGTGAATTCAGAAAAAATTTTGAAATGTTTCTCAATTTTATAGTCAACTATGAAACAAATATTCCAAATGATTATTATATGCTAAATATTCATTTATTATTCTTATTGAAAAAAACAAGCAGAATAACATTTATTGCAACAGTACTTGAAAGTATCAAAAAAGAAGTCAAGAGCTTTAACGATGAATCAAGAGGTAGAATAATGAAATTAATTTATTTGATAATCCTAAATGGTTTGGTGGACATTAAAACTATAATCTCTTCTATAATAACCAACATAGATTTTCAAAATATAATAGATGACGAAAGTCTTAGTTCCTTGGAAACTAACGATGACGAGGAATCCTATATTGCTATCTTTGGTAATAACTTTAAATGGAACAATGTTCCTTCCGCTGTGAAATTACCAGAGACTATAGTTAATGTGATGCATGATATTGTATTTTATGATCCTGAGCTAGTGAAACTTCATTCATCACATGAATATTCATTAAAATCACAGCAATCTTTTTTCAAAAGAACTTTTTACAACGAATATTCAGATTTAATGATTGTATTCATGAGTTCTAGAAAATATCACAATAATTTCAGAAAAAGTATCGAAAATTTTTTCTGTAATATGGAAGATCATGCTTCGTTTGCAGGAGAAGCTGTTCATAACATTGCACATTTTAATTATTCCCTTATGGTTGATATTTTCAATGAAATTATATTTGGATCCGAAAACCAAAAAGTGGAAAAAATTGAACATTTTGGCCAAATATATCAGTTGATGAGTAACTTTAATATTATCGACTATCCAATAATGTTATTATTGTTTTCGACGTTAGTTAGTTGTGAAATTTTGAAACTTAAGAATAATAAGGAACAGATTTTGAGTATAAGAGTGATTTTAATTAAAGTATTGACATGCTTTTATTTAATGGATTTATCCAATAATTTAAATAAAGCTCTGCTAACGAAAGATGAAAATATTGAAAATTATACGTCTTTGAAAAATGATGACAAGAAATTTTATATTTTCACAACAAGGTTTCATTCGATGAATAAAGAATGTACGAGTAATATCAGTAATTTAATGAGTGCCAAAAATTTATTTCAATTCCTTAGAGATGATATTAAAAGAATCTTTATGGTGGAAATGGAAAGAATATTTTTGAAATCTAATGAATTGCCGGAGTTGAAATTGATAAATATAAAAGGCACTGTTGAAGACAAAGCTTTTAAAATTTGTAATAAATACAATAATTTTATTCCATATGCCGCTGTCATTATTGATTCAGTCTCCAATGACTTGATAAATGAAGGATATCCTATTATTAACTCATCTTTGGGTGTTTTCTTCGCGAGTTTCCTTGACAAAATCACCAAGTATTTAGTGATAAATTATGAGCATATTGTTGTGAAAATTAATAATAAGCTGAAAGCTGTTAGCAAATCGATATATTTGTTCTTGACTATTTTGTTTACTCATAAGATTTCAATTATTCAAGCACTTTATCAAAAGTCCAATATGCTTACTCACAGTTTTATTCCTGGGTTGATCAATTTGTTGAAATCCAAATATTTTGCCAAATTTATTCAGTTGAGAAACATGTTATATGATTTCTTGTTTTCTATTAAGTCCAATATCGAAGAGTTAAATAAATCCAACTATACCTTCAAAGCACCACATTCATCTGGTCAAGGAGATAAAATTGTTTACAATCCTAGCGAAGACGCTGCTATGTCTGGGGGAGCACTGTACACTGATAAGAGCTTGAAAAGCGGCAGCCATAATTATCAGATAATCTTGCCAAAGTTGAGCAATGACGAGCTCAATGTTGAATTGACAAAGCGTTTGGTCAGCATACTTGAAAGAGAAGACAGGTTGGCATTCTACGGAGATGAGAAGTTACATAAGGATTTAATGCTTTACAATTCAGAGAAAGACGTATGCTACGACTTGAGATTGAATCCGTTTGACTTTCTTGAAGATGCAAATCCAAATATCAGTGCGAATGATACATCCATCAACATGAAATACTTTGATGCTGTGATAGTCAAAAGCAACACATATTAGCAGCGCTTTTCTGATTGACAAGATCACATTTTTTGCTATTGTTCACCTCATTTATTTACCTGTTATAAATTTGTTTAATAGATTCAATGTATTTTTTCTCAGTATTATGATATTATCATTTAACGTCATTTGATATCTCAATTTCGTTTCGCTCGCGTGAGAATGGTGACATTTTTGGCCAAAATTGTAACTAAAGCGGTGTAAATTGTAAATCCGCACATGACAAAAAAACTGGGCGTTATCTCTATCTCCACAGAAGAGGGAAAAAAAAACATTTTGCCCCTTTGTAGTCTTATCAGCGATATCCATTTTCTGTAGTTTAGGGCCTTTTCTATTAAATACTTACTGATTTCCCACTTTTTTTGTTACTTTCATAATTCTTTTTCTTGAATAAATATTTTTTTCATATTTTAACATATCAAATTACCTTAGATAAGTTAGTTAGTATTGTTCTTTGTTTGTTTTACTGACTATTCTGGCTGCTATTCACATCTATTACCTACCATAAAAAGTCCCTGAATCTTTCCAAAAATGGGTAACACAACCTCCTCGCAAAGCTATGCCTCCGTCAACGAAAAAGACGGCAGCGTCGAAGATATCGTTAACCGTCTTCAAAATCATTTAAACCTCGACGAAAAAGTCAGAAACGAAGGCCCATCTACTTTTGCTAACTTGGCCAATCCTTTGAGTTTGGATAAATTGGTTGCATGGGAAAACAACATCTTGGCCTCTCCTAAAAATGTGTTTGCTCTTAACGCTTTCACAAAAAATGAAATTAAAAATTTGATCACCAGAAGAGATAGTAGAATCAAAGATGACGAGAACATCTTCAACTTGAAAGTTGACAACGAAGGTTCTCCCGTAACCAACCAGAAGTCTTCTGGCAGATGTTGGTTGTTTGCTTCTACAAACGTTTTCAGAATTCCTGTCCAAAAGAAGTTCAACATTGCAAATTTTCAACTATCCCAACAATATCTATTTTTTTATGACAAATTGGAGAAGGCCAATCAATTCTTGACTAACATTATTGAAACTGCCGAGGGCGACGTCGAATATGACAGAGTTGTGGCCACTTTGTTCAGCGACCCTATCAGCGATGGCGGTCAATGGACTATGGTGATTAACTTGGTTGAAAAATACGGTATTGTCCCGCAAAGTGTGTACCCAGATGCTTTTTCTGCTACTTCATCTTCCACTTTGAACTATATCTTGGTAAATAAATTAAAACAAGACGCTTTGATTATTAGAAATAAAGTGATGGACTCATCCACTAGCAAAGAAGAAATTGAGGAATTAAAAGATCAATTCCTTAGTGAAATCTACAAGGTTTTGACTTTGACTTTAGGTGTTCCACCAAAGGCTGATGAAAAAATCAACTGGGAATTTGTTGATAAGTTTGATAACTTCTCCAAATTTGAAATCACTCCAAAAGAGTTTTATACTAAATTTATTGGTTTAGATTTACCAAACTACGTTTCATTGATTAATGATCCAAGAAATGAATACTATAAGCTTTATTCTGTTGATAAGTTGAATAACGTTGTTGGCGGTAACCCAGTTCTATATATCAACGCCCCTATTGAACATCTTAAAGAAGTGGTTATTAAAAACTTGAAGAATAATCAACCAGTTTTTTTCGGTTCTGATGTTGGTAAGTTTTTTGATTCTACTGGTATTCTAGATTTAGACAATTTTGATTATCAGCTTGGCTTTGATATTACATTGGAATTATCTAAAGCTGACAGATTACAAACAGGTTCTTCTCAAATGACCCATGCTATGGTTATTACAGGTGTCCACTTAGAAGACGGTAAACCTGTCAGATGGAGAGTAGAAAACTCCTGGGGAAGTGACTCTGGTAAAGATGGTTTCTTAGTCATGACTGACAGATGGTTCGATGAGTATGTGTATCAAGTTGTTACTGATTTGAAATATTCAAGTAAAGAAGTTGATAAAATTAGCAAAGGTGATGTTTACAAAGTCTTCCCACTTTATGATCCCATGGGAAGTTTGGCTTAAGCAGCTTTGGTATTCTTTTATATTTTATATTGTTTTTTTTTTTACTTTCCCAATGAATGGGTTGTTTTTGATGAATCTATAGTGTAAGCTTCCAACTATGTTTTTGCTTCCAAGTATATCTTTGTGTTGAACATACGGCGTAAATTAACCTGTATATAATTAAAATGAAATCGATTATTTAAGATCATTATAGTAAAAAGCAAATTAATGCTACGCTTAATATTTCAGGAGTTTTTGGTTTATATTTTCGTTTAATCTATATCTAAAATACGTCGTCTATGGGCTTCTAAGTCTAAAAAAATAAATAAAAAGGAAGTAAGCATAATAAAAATAATAAAAATAATAAAAAATAATAAAAATTCGTAACGCGGTTAAAAGAAATGAAAAACAGATACTAATAATAGAGTCATAGTGCTAACAAAACACCATAAGTACAAAATTTTCACTTCAAGGCTTGAACATTGTTCTTCCAGTTATTGGTGTTACCAACAACATTTCCTGCTGGATAATATTCACAAATAACATACCATGAGCTTCCGCAAACTTTATATGCACATCCTAATTGAGTGGTATCTTTCCAAATCATTTGAGTGAAATGACCGGTGGCTTCAGAAAACCCAGGACTGGAGTAGCTATAGTCTTTAATTTCATCGTACCACATGCTAATTGTGGAAGCTGAAGAACTCTGCCAGTTGCTTGCTGGGCCACCAGTAGCCAAATTTTCACCATAAGGACCACCAGAGTGAACGAAAAGACAAGAGTGTTGATCAGCATAGTTCTGAGCATAAGTTTGAAGCGTGTTGTTCCAAGCCAAATTACCAGTATTGTGTAGTTGTCTCTTTTTGTTATGTTCACCAACCATGTATCCTTGGAAATCATCTTCATTGCCAGAAGACGAGCTGGACGCAACAGGTTCTGAAGATTTGGTTTTATCTGGAGTAACCGTAGTGGTATCCTGCTTATTCGCTTGTGCACCAACGGTGACTATGACAACATTCTTAGCTACCGGAGCAGGTGGCTGAGATGCGGTAACAACAGCAGTAACAACATTGGTTTCCATCACGACCTTAGTGACAACAGCAGCATTGGAAATGGTAAAGAGTAAAGTTAAAAGAATTAAAAATTGAGACTTCATGGTAATAATTTTATGATTGCTTTCGTTAGAATTTGTTCTGAGAAGTATACCGAGTTTGATATAGTATTATTCATAAAAGAGCAGAAACGGGGTCTTAAATCTCACAATTACTAGAAGCAGGATATTTGGGTCCTTTATATGTCTTTGGCGATACACGATGCAGCGAAATTTGTTTATCAGGTATCGGTTTTTTTTTATGGGGTTCATATGCTTGAAATATGAAACTGCGAACTACATGCAAGCATAAGAAAATTATGACTTATGTAACAGACATGAAAAATGTTCGATTGCCCAAAGTGGTAAATTACTGGTAATTTTTCTTTTGTTTTCTGGTATTCACGAATTTGGTACCTGAAACCATAATTCGATAATAAGGTGAGTGTTACAAATAAACTTTGAATTCACTACACAAATGTGGGATTTTTATGCTAAATAGGGGAATAATATACATCCTGCATTATTTGTATGTAACTTCTTAAATCTCAACAACATTGTCTAATATCTCGTTTGTTCACATATTCACGACAAGCACAATGTTGCTGCAAGATATATTATAACCGAGGTAGGTTTATTTAATCTATTGTTTGTTAAGTACATTGCATATCAGTAGAACATTGATTAATATCTTTAAATTCTGGTAATCATTGGGGGCGGTTTCGACTACCAGACTAAAGATGTATATTTCTTTGAAATTTTGATCTTTTTGATTAAGAGATACTTTTACAAAACTAAGAACAAAAAAAATAGGGACCATGCATTGATTCAATAAGTACAATTATTAAAAAATTTGTAAAATGGTAGTTATATGAGCTATAGTACAACCGAAGCGGTGTTAAATGCAGTATAAAAAATGATAATATAAAATAAATAAATAAAAACTTCTAACAAAAAGCAATAAAAAGTGTGTATATACCGGTAGATAAAGTATTGCATGGAGAGGATAAAGAATATAGGGATGACTGACTAATGATTGCCAGAACCATTATCAGTCAAGGAGTGTATGGGGAAAAATATTCAATAGAAGAATGAATCACCTGTAAAAAAACTATTTTACTGGCGGGACATTCGATGACCAATAACTTGTATCACCAGACACAACAATATTACCTCTTGGATAGTATTCACAAACAATATATGTACCGTAAGCATTGTTACAGTCTTTATAAGCACATCCAACTTGGGTGGAACTCTTCCAGACGACTTGTGTGAAGTGACCTGTGGCCTCCGAGAAACCAGGATTACCATAGTTGTACTGACTAATTTCGTTATACCAAGCATCCACTGTACCAACAGTAGAGTAACCAGAAGCTAAGTTTTCACCGTATGGACCACCAGAGTGAGTCAAAGTACCACTCGATGGGCAACTGTATGCATTGGCGTAGTTTTGAGCATATCCGGCAAGAGTGCTACTCCATGTCAAGCTGCCAACGCCTTGAAGAAGAGCTCTTTTAACGTTATGCTCGTTCAAAATTTGCAGTTGGAATGTACTAAGACTTTGTGCTGACAGTGCTTGCTGAGCAGCTTGTGTTTTTTGTGCTGATTGTGTTTGTGCAGGTGCAGGAGCTTTGGCAACTGCCGCAGATTGGGTATGTGTTGTTGCTGCTGCTGCTGCTTGAACTGTTGCTGGAGCTTGTTGCTTGTTGGCAATAGCAGCTGTTGTAGCAGGAGTCTGGGTGTAGGTTGTTTTGTATGAAGCCACTTCAACTGGAGCAACAGTGGTTGTGGTGCCTGCAACGGTTTGAAGGGCCTTGTTTTGACCCACGTAAACGGTACCTTCAACATTAACAGCCTGGGACATAACATCAGTCTGGACAACGACAAGAGTTTTAGCCGAAGCTGCTGCTGCAAGGATCGAGGCAATTGATAAGCTAGATAATTTCATTTTCTCTGTTTGTTTCAAAATAATTTTTGATTGTTTGTTTTTTTAATTTTAGTTCAGTTTATTATATTATTATCAATACTGTCAGCTTATGGGCCTGCTTTTTTATTTTGTTTTTGCAGTTCAAAATCAAAAAGACAAATATTATTAAACACTAAATAGAATAAAGGAGTGACTGGATAGCTCTATCTAGATATAGTAATATCGGATTTGGGGTTGTTATGTAGTTGGATGTTGTTAAAAGAATGACTGGAGAAATAAAAAATCAAGAATAAAAAGTAGCAAAGCAAATTAAAAAAATTCAATGGCCAAAAATCTGTGAAGGAAATCAAAATGTTTTTATATGACTCTGGTAATTTGGAAACAGAATTCCCATAAAGAAGTATTTTAATAGAACCCACAAATGCGCCGTGATACTTCCATTCCCAGGTAGAGTTATGCATGTTGAAATATCTCAAGCCTTGTGAGCGCAACAAACGCAATGCGTGCGTGTAGTTTCGCATTTTTATACTGCATTCTGGTAACGGTTTTGGAAATTTTCATCCTACATACTAAGAATACTGAGCTAGAGAATGGAGCAATCAGTGGGTCCCTAGGGCGTCAATGGGTGATATCGACTGCTATTTCCTAGTTTATTTAAAACAATTCGGGAAAAAAACATGTAGCAGGGCCTTCCAACACAATAGCGTTTGCGCAGCGTGCTGTGGATATGTCTTGGTTGGTGTTTTGGCATTGGGTTGGTTTTTTTCGGCATTAGCAGGTCGTTTGGTGCAAGGCCTCAAAACAGGGTCATGCCATAGTATGAGAGGTTCTTATAGCGCTGTTATCGTATGCGCGAAGGGGTTCATTCTCAGTGAGCTGTAAGGATATACCACTATCCATTTATTTACCCATTCTGTTTTTTTCTAAGATATTCAAACATTCTGCCTGGTGTTGGTCATCACGTGCAGCGACACTTTGGCTCGTTTGTGCTACCAGGCTGCTGCCACCAAACAATATATATGCCAGCCTCCCCCAGAATACCTGAGTCATTATGACAGGCACCTGTAGCCATATTCATTCTTTCTAATTTTCTTCTTCAAAGGCTAACTAGCACGTCCTGCTCCCAGATCTGCAACTATAGAACTTCAGTGTGACCCTTTTTAATTTAGTGTAATTCAAGATTTTAGATGGCTTTTCAGCTTGCTTAAAAGGTTCCGACTGGTGTCTTCAATTTTCATTGAGTAATCGCACTTTCAAAAATACCACGTGACTCCGCATAAAAGAAATATAAAACAAATATCCCAATATCGCCATCGTATTCTTATTGTTAATGTTTATTATTACTAGTTCCATTGCCACTTTCCACCCGAACACCAGTAAGGTCGAAAATGTACACCCGAACACAAAAATATGAATAATACTCTGCACCCTTAGTCGATCTGTACAAAGATATGCATTTGGATCTCTAATGTATGACAAGCTACTGCATGGCCCCTATTGCGCAGAAAGTCATCCCATCTGGTTTATTCACGTTCGTGTAATGCAAAACATAACAAGCAAAAGCAAAAGAAAAGAGCAAGAATAAGAACAAGAATAAGAATAAGAATAAGAATAAGAATAAGAATAAGAGACAAAGAAAAAGAAAAAGAAAGAAAAAAAGGGTGCTAACTAAATCTGACATGCACTGCACTTGATTGTCTTCTTTGAGGGTGAGTTGTCTATTGTATCTTTCGAAAAGTAAACGAAAAAGGAAAAGAGAATGTTTTCTCTGGAATCAATCAAGTATTTTTTGTGGCCTCCTTTCTGTCGAATCAGGGTTGTTGCAGCATCTCGCACTAACTGACAAATAGGAGTATTTAGCAACTGAATAACACTTCTGCAATAGGCGGTTTCTTTTTTGATCAGATTTCGCTTTTCTTTTTTTTAATTATATTGCGCTTTTCTTTTTTAATGTATTTTGCATGGTCTTTACACAATTCCTAATCAATATCTACATTGTCACATATTAAACAGTCTTGTCGGGTTACTGATATATGTGATTGTGCGGAGAATAAGAGCAGATTTAGAATCGTTCCTATAGCCTAATTGTTCTATTCTTCGACTTATTGATACTGATCTGCCTAATAGAATAAACTTTAAAAATAAATAAGACTTCCAATACAGTTGCAGCATAAAAGTTAGATTGCTGCTCGAAAAATCGCTTCAATATCATGTGTATATGCAAAACAACTTTCGAAGAATCGGCATCTCGCATATTTATGCGCGAGGATACAACATCCTGCATTCCTCATGCGATACTTCAGGACGTTTTATAGATGATTTGCGGAAAATTGATTTGCATACCTGCATGTTCTGCCCGATTAGTGGATAATAACAATTCTTTTCTTGCTTAAAAAAGCTAGTCATTTCTGCAAAAAGGGTTGGCTGGGCATAAAATATCTAAATCTGGTGTTATTTGACTACAGAATTCATTTTTGACTAAATATTTTCACTTTTTAGACGCTCGTGGACATAATTGATGGAGCTGTTTAACATACGGTTGATTTTGCTTCGTTTCGTGTAATTATCTGTAGTATATAAAGAGATAAATTTCCTTCTACGAGATTTTTTCAAAGATGATGATTGTTATATGTTTATTTGTGTTTTCTATTCAACCTAAACTTATAAACAAAAATTACACCAAATCAAAAAAAATGAACTTTCTCTCACTTTTATCTCTTTTAGTTACGTTAGCTGATGCATCCTTACTTCAAAAAAGGGAAAACTTTGTTTCCGAAGTTTTCCAAGAAGTTGACTACACTTACGCTGTTGGTTATGCTCCAGAATTGACATCAACCGAGCTTGTCGCTGTCAGCACTTACTATTTCACCAGTATGATCGATCTCGATCTTGGCCTTCCAGCTGTCCAAAGTAAAAGTTTTGTTCCAACAGATCTTGATATTGCTAGTCTCACCTTATTTTCAGATGGAGCAGCTACTACTGCCACAATTGCTTCTGCCACAAGTGTTTCCGCTAGCAGCGCTTCTTTGACCACGCCTAAGAATTTCAATTCAACTACAGCTATTACTAGTGGTACCACTTATATTACAGCACCAACCTCATATGTTAACGAAACTATCAACGATTACAATCCAACTGATTTCAGCAATGACATTCTTTATGAACACAATGTCAAGCGTGCTCTTCATGGTGTTCCAGCACTTGAATGGTCTAGTGTGTTAGCTCTGTATGCTCAAACCTACGCTGATGCCTACAGCTGTCCAGCTAACGGTACCTTGACTCACTCTGGTGGTCCATACGGTGAAAACTTAGCTTCTGGTTTTTCGTCTGCTTTTGCAACCGTCGATGCTTGGTATGACGAAATAAGTGAATACAACTATGCTAACCCTGGATTCTCTGAAGCTACTGGTCATTTCACACAAGTTGTCTGGAAAGATACAACCCAACTTGGCTGTGCCTACCATGTCTGTGACACTTCCTTCCACACATATGTTATCTGTTCTTACGAGCAGCCAGGTAATGTAATTGGTGAGGACTGGTCCATTGAAGTTCCAGAACCACTTGCATAGTTTTTCTGAACCATTAGCTGATACGAGTTACAGATATATGATAATCCTATTATACCGCATGCATCCTTTCACTACCTTTCATCATTAACTTAAATTCTGTTTATCTCATCTAATTTATTTTTATTTCTTTCACACTTAATTCATTCTAAATTCGTTAATCAACTCGATTAAACCCCCCCTTAATTTCTATCAAATAAATTTTAAAAAAATTTTGCTCCCAAATAATTGTAATTTTAAGTAATATTGAAAACTTTTTCGAAAGGTAAGAAAAATACACAAGTTTTGAATGGAATATACCACACGGCTTAACAGGATTTTCATGTTGATTAATCTGTCCATCTCTGTTCGCGTTACTTGCAGAAATGTTTTCAAAGCAAGATCGATCTTCTTTTGTTTATTACATGCGTGTGTCATATGAAAATAATGCATTACTATGTAGTTTCATGTCTTTACTGCTTGTTAATATTAATCTTACACAAGCGCTTCTAACCAGCAAATCAAGGTTTTGTGGCTTTGCTGCTCGTACCCCAAAAAACATGTCTATATATGCATTTTTTTTTTTTATGTGTAAAATGTATCTTAACCTTGAATTCATATAATAAATCTGAAATTATTACTTAAAAGATAAGTCATATTCAATTGTCAAATTTTTGAAAAAAAGTATTAATTCTGTTTTAAATATAGCTGGCGACACAATTATGATATTTTCTATTAACAAAAGTTTGGGCCGTGAAATCGAAGAGCTTATTAATGAGTCCTATAATACGTTAGAAGAAAGAAAAAGTTTATCAAAGCTTGATTTATTTCCTAGTGCCACCGACAATCTAGAATTAAACAATCTACTAAACAAGATTTTGAAGAAGTTGAATTATCTCGAGGATGATTTGCTATCACAAATTAATGCTTTCAATAATTTGAAGGCAAAAGTTTCTAAGAAAAGAGAAATGTTCCAAGATATCGATGATTTGATGATACTTTTCAATAATTTAAATAAAAATTATGAGAGATTGTTGGATTCCATCGATTTGGTATTGGAAAGGGAGTCTGTGAGATCAAGTGTACCCAAAACATCGTTAAGGATTGACGATTTCAAATTTATCAAAAAAATACTACCTGAGATTGCACCTTTGTCAAAATCAGTAAGATTCAAAGATGATTTAGTCGAAACAAAGCAATTCTCAAAAGATGAAATTTTAACGCATCCGGGTGGAGCTAAGACAACAAATATTGGCAAAATGTCTTACAAAGATAGTATAGTGGATAATTCGACAATCGCTTCTTCGATGATAGGTGATGTGCATTTCACGGATAACGTCACAGAGTTAGAACACAACAAACAGACGTTGTTTGGTAGTTCTCGTTCAAAATATAGAGACGATATATCAGTAAGCGGCGATTCGAACGACTATACAGATAATAAGGATGATGGCACTGATAATTTAGATGGTCCAAAAGATGAACCTTCTAATCTGGTTATGCTCCAACAGCAACAACAATTACTCGTTAATCAAGATACACACTTAGATACGTTATCTGCATCAGTAAGGAGACAGAGAGATATGGGAATAAGTATCAATGATGAGTTAGATACTCAAGTGATCATAATGGATGATCTTGAATCACAAATGAATCGTTCAGAGATACGATTGAAAAAAGCGAAAAAAAATTTAAGAATTATTAATAAAAAAATGAAAGAACATGGATTTTGCTTTATTATAACAGTATTGGCGCTTATTTTATTTATCCTAGTGATAATTCTTTAATTATATGTGCTGCAATTTGATTTAATTAGAATATATATATGGATGAATATATGAGATTGGATATATAATAATGATAGTAGTAAAAGTCTCTGAAATTCTAAAGTCTAAAAATGAAGATGGGTATATAATATAAAAAAAAACAGGAGATACTATTAATAATAAATTAAAATAATAGGACCAGATAAGAATTAGAAAATAACGAAGAAATGGAGAGATGATGATGATTATAATGATAAATGACGTACCCAAATAAAAATATTTTGAAAGATTTCAACAAAAAAAATTTTAAGAATGATAGGAAGAGAGAAGAAAATTAATGTCACAAAATAAGCTCAATGAAAATAGCGAAAATAAGCAAAATTTTAATAATATATGAAAACAACTTTTTCGGAAAAAGGAAATGAAAAATTATAAAATGTACAACAAAAATATGATGGTTAATAAAAAGTTATTAGATGATATGATGTTTATGGTTATGATGATAATAAAACAGTAATGCAGTCAGAAAATTTAATGAAAGTAGACACAAAGAAATTGGATATTTCTAATTTTGCATGGAGCTAGTAAATGATGGAAATAATTAATAAGCATTTTGAAAAGTTAAACTTTCCTTGATAATTTGATATTATAGAGTTTGCAATCCATTATCGCTTTCTGATCTTCAAAATATCATATAAAAAAGCAAAATCTGCTCTTGACTATTTTCCTCTCATTTCCTTATTTTTTGTTTCAAACGTTAGTTATTTGGAGTATCCATAAACTTTACTTCTTGGTCTGTTGTTGATCATAGAAGAAGGGTTATTATTATACTTGCCTCTGTTCATGTTTCCATAATTGTTAAACTGTTGGTAATTAACATTGTTATTGATGGAAGAGATGGCGACAGAATTATTGCTAGCTGGATTAATCATATTACTATTATTAGTGGCATTGGCTCTACCATAATAGTAATTACCTTGCATATTCAGATCCTGCTTAAAATGGTCTTCCGTAAACCCACCAGCATTGCTGTTGTTATTATTGCTACTGTTAAAAGTTCTTTGAGGAGAGTACTGCTTATTGTTAATCTTAGGAAATTTTTGGTTAGTGTTATTAGAATAATACATAAAGGCGTTATTATTGGTGTTGGTATTATTTGTGTTAGTTGGAGTTAATAAAGAAGCCACCTCTCTTTCTGGAGTTCCTAAAAAAGCATTAGAAGTAAGCGAATTAGGGGTACTACTTCTCGTCACAGAATTAATGCTAGTCTTGGCGTGAGTACTGTCAGTTGAGTTTCTAAAATCTTCAATTTCAGTTGTTGGAAACGGACAAAAATCAACATCTTGAAATTCAAAGGCTTTAATATTATCCAACTTAGATCTAGCTGCTAAAGCAGCGCTTCCTCTTGAAGCTTTTTTGACGTTAGGTTTATTGTAGGTTTTATTCATAATATTCTTAAATTAGGTCTGTCTGCTTGAAACAAATATCAATAATAATAATATCAATATGTCTTTGGAAGTTATGTAAAACCCTTTTTTTTATGGTAACGATTTCGTTTGTCGTTCAAGGAAAACAAGAATAATGAAATTATTCTTACCTGGAATATATGATGATTTATAAATGGTTAAGAATGCAAGTAAGTAAATAATTAGAAAGAAAGATCAGAGAATTTTTCACATCTTAGTTTTCCTTTTTTTTTTTTTTTTATTTTTCTGTTTCTCATTTTTCCTTTCTCTGTCATCGGAAAAAAAAATAAAAAAAAAAAATAAAAAGGAACAATTAAATAGCGTGCGTGCTTTTATCCAAATAATCATCTCATACGCTATATAGTTAATTGGAGATAAGTACGGTGTAACTACAATTTCACATACAAATACTAGTGCTAAAAGTATATGAAGTCATAATAGTCCATCAAATTTAAAAAGTTACGAAGCACAGGTTTATCAGATTATATTACTTATGATGGAAAAGGGCTTAGTAGAGAACTTGATAGAGAGAAGAAAGATATTATTTCAACATGAGGCAGAATACAATCCTGTGCATGATCGTAACATTTCTAAAGTTGAAAATCATGAGGAACTGCAGAATTTTACCAACAATCAGCTAGAATTATCAAAACAACTATTCATAAATGAGAATAATAAAATGTTGGATGTACCCAACGCCTCTGATAATGATGAGAACGATTATACAATGAATATAGATTTTCAAAGTTTAACATCAAAAATTGTACAACATTATAAGCATGTGCATGAACCAGAACATAACGATGACCCAAACAGCGAAATTGGACATCCTAATTGGAAACTATTAAATGTATTGGCTGGAAGTCACACAGGTTGGGTCAGAAGTTTATGTGTGGAGCCAGATAATGAATGGTTTGCATCTGGTTCCGTTGATTCGACTATTAAAGTATGGGATCTTGCCTCCACAAAGTTGAAAGTAACATTGACGGGCCACATAATGGCAGTTAGGGGCTTGGTTGTCTCAGACAGGCATCCATACATGTTTTCATGTTCAGAAGACAAAACTATTAAGTGTTGGGATCTAGAAAAGAATGCAATCATTAGAGATTATTATGGTCATTTTTCTGCTGTTTATTCCATCGATATCCATCCAACCTTAGATTTGATAGTCACTGGTGGCAGGGATTCATCGGTGCGATTATGGGACATCCGGTCTAAGGCATGTATTCATACAATGACAGGACATACATCCAATGTTTTGAATGTCAAGACACGTCCCGTAGATCCACAAATTATTTCAAGCTCTTCCGATAAAACAATCAGGCTTTGGGATATAGTGGCGGGCAAAACGATGGATATTCTAACCAATCATTCCAAAGGGGTGAGATCATTATCATTGTCGCCATTTGAGAACTCTTTTGTTACTGGTTCCACTAATGAGTTAAAGAAATGGACGCTTCCTCAAGGCGCTTACGTTGAAGATTTACCTGTGTCAAATAATGATAGTGGGCCAACCACAAAGATTATCAATACTCTTTCTGTGAATCCAGAAGGTGTGTTGTTCAGCGGTTCAGATGAAGGGGAAATGGACTTTTTCGATTACAAACTGGGTAAAAAATTCCAAAATTTGAAAACAACAAGGTTACCTGGATCTTTAGTAAGTGAAAATGGAATTCTTTGTAGTGTATTTGATAAAAGTGGTATTAGATTGATTACTGGTGAAGCTGACAAAACTGTGAAAATTTGGGGTGAAGTTTCGTAAGTTTACTCATGTTTTAATTTACTCTCTTGATTTTTATTCCTTTTTTTCTTACTGCAGTCTTGTTTTGATTGTATTAATGATTGATATGGGCAATAGAGACTTCAGTATGCTATTTGGTATTGGCGCTTAAATATTCACTGCACAGAATTACTTATTTTTTATTTTTATAGTTTTCGTTTTTTTGTCATTTCTTAAATTGATGATTTTATAGGATTCTTGTTTATTCTGATAGAATTTAATATATATAATTTTTGTTTTCAATAAGTTTGTGCTATTTGCTATACGTTATTTACATTTGCGTTTCCTCCAAGTTTTCTTAAAGTTTTTCCCTGTTTATTGTTATATAATCAATAACAGCAGCATATAAACTATATCACAAAATATCAATAGAACAATCTTCTATAAAATATCATAAAATAATAACAAAATAATGTTTAGACAAATTAACGTACTCGGCAATAGTAACGCTGGAAATATTCAAGCAAAAGCTGATTATATAATGGGTGACCATAAGAACAAAAAATCAAGTACTATGAGTAGAAAATCTTCCTTTGGAAATCTGTTACAAAAGGACAATCATAGCAATGATGACACCGTAAAACATTCAGGCACACCAAATACTTCAAGAACAGACAGGCTAGATATTAAACAACTAGCCAAAGTTTACACAAAAACTTTAGTGGGTAGTTGGATAGGCGATACTAGTAAAGAGTCCTCCAATGATAATGATGATGATTATTATAATAATAACACTACTATCAATATTAATGATACTCGTACTGAAGACGAAGATATCGAAAATAAATACTCTTTTGATCAAAAAAAAGGACATAAATATAGCCATCATAACTTAAAGCTGAAGACATCAAATGTAGACTTAAAGTATGATCAAGATAAAGACATAAAAACTTTGAGAGCTACTGATGATTTGTCAACTCTTTTAAAAAGCGGCTCAAAGATATCAGTTGATTGTAATAATGTTCTCTCGAATAATATAAATAATGTAAATGAGTTTGAATTTGGCTCTGAGACCATAACTGTTAGTAATAATGTGAGCTCTAAAGAAATGATATTGACTGGATTTCCAAAAAACGTAGGAGTAAGTAGTATTGTAGCTTGCATATTTGGTGGACGTTTGGAAAAAATAATACCAGATTTACAATTTGAAGGTGATGATATGTATATCAGGCAACTCTACATTTCATTTATAAATGAAGATGATGCTGCAAATTTTTTCTCATTTTCTAAAACAGGGTTATTCGTGATTTGCGGATCTAGAATATCAGTAGCAAAGTTTAATAAACTCGAAAATGAAAAAGAATTAAAAATTCATTCGAAGAGATCAAAGAATTATCTAAATAGTAGTGATGGAAACCAATTTCATCTTAATCATGATTTTTCCAGAATTTTAAGTTTACAAGGGAAATTCAAAGAACCTGTAGAATCCGAAGCGTGTCGTTGTTTGATCCTTAAAAAGGTTTACAATAAAAAACAAAGGTTCCAACCAGTAATTACGGCATCATCTGATTATCAATATAGAAATTACAGCGCGTCTCGTCCACATTGTCTTGAATTCAATATAAAAGAAGTAAGCAATTTTGACATCTATTAATATATTCCGAAAAACATTAGTACTAACCATGATGCTATTTAGATTACCGAAGACTTTTCTCAGTTTGGTCAAATTTTAGAAATAACGCCAGCTGTTTCCAGAAAACTTTGCATAGTAATCCATTATTACGATATTAGATGTGCTGTTTCTGCAAAGAATGAAAAGGAAAGAACCGTACGTATAAATCTCAAAAAAAAAAAAAAAGAAATATCATAAGCATTCTACTAACATATATAGACTTCCAAATTTGGCGGCAAATATTCGGATTGGGTAGCTTGGTATGGAAAGGATCCGGCTGATAAACCATGCATCCAATTATAATGAAGAATTCATGTAATTAATGGCTGCTATTTAATTTAATTTATATATCAGCTTCATTTAGAACATTATTTATATACTGAGGAGAATAATCTATATGTTTCTTTTATTAAAAGTGTAGATGTAGGCATTATTCAATGTTTGATAAACATTAGATTACGCGTCATCAGAAGAGAAATTATGAATTTTTATATCAATCGATGTTTAATTACGCGACACATGAATATTTACAGTAAGAAAATTTTAAACATTTCTTATCAATCGTCAACAATTTATTCTATTTATTTCCAATTATATTATTATTATTCTAGATACTATTTCACGTCATTTTGAGTTATACGCTTGTGCTTTTAAAATTAGTTTTTGTCGGATGCACTTCACATAACTTAAATGAAAAAGTATTGGGAGATAGAAGGTAAAAAATTTCTTGATACATTTTTTTTACATTATAACCAAATATGACAAAATCGAACTATAGTTTCATTCATTTTTTGAGTATGCAATATTATTATTAGTTGCTATAAAAAGTAACCATAGAATACACATTGAATGTTGAGGTTACAACATAGATTAATAGATATCGGCTTCTGCCATAAATATGTGGGACCTTTAAATAACAAAGTGTTACGATATAACAGGTACTATTCTTCGACTACATATCGCCAAAGTGATGAAAACAATAATATACCAGGCTTGAAATTCAGTGGAGATCCATTTAATGCCACTTCTACTTTACCTATTAATCTTCGTTCTAAAGCTGAAATCTTTGAATCTTTGAAAGACAAACCAGCTTGGAAGAAATGGTTCGCATTTTGCAAAGAGCTTATAGGTTTCTACAAACAGGGTATAAAAAATGTCCTATCTAATAGGAAATACTCGAGATATCTTATGAGAACCAAGTATTGTATACCCTTAGTTAATTATAAAGAAAAAAATAGCGTTGAATCAAAAAGTGGTGGTGGAAAATGTCTTAACACATACATCAAAAATCCACATGATTTAACTCATTATTTGTCAAATGAAATTTACTTGAGGCAAATAGAAGATGCTGCTCATAATAAAAAAGGCGAAAAAATAAAATTGACGAATATTACTAGAAGTGAATACCAATTAATATTAAGAACTTACACAGATGTTAGAAAGTTACCAATATTCTGTCTTTTATATTTAATTTTCGAGGAATTAACTCCATTTATCTGTTATTTATTTCCTAAAGTCATTCCAACAACATGCATACTACCATCTTTGTTGAAGAAAGAAGAAATGAAAAAACTTAAGATGACCAATAAAGATTCAAAGACTGTTTTCTATAAATTTTTCAGAGAAAATTCTTTGTACAAACTTACATTTGGAGAATTAAAACTGCTTTCAAAATATTTTGGATTATCAGCATTTACTAGAGTATCAAAGAACTTAATGTTGAAATCTCTTGAAAATTATAGGACTGAGATACTATTAGATAATTATCTTATTGGAGATAACGTGGATAAGCTTAACACATTGGAATTAATTTTAGCGGGAAACAACCGTGCATTATTAGATAACTCTATTGTGCCGAACTTAGAATCATTTATAAAAGGAAATGGTTATAGTAATGGTATAAATATAATCTTTCTTAGAGAATCATTGAAAAAATTTATCAAAGATACACAATATCGAGTATAAACAACTCACTTAACATTATTATGTATATACAGATATCTAGATTTTTTTTTTCACTGATTAGTAAGAATTTTGCATTCAACAAAAAGATTGCACCTTCTAAGACTTCTTTTTTGTATAAAATTTATTTGTTGAAAAAATAGAAAATAAAAAAAGAGTGATTAAACTATATTATAAGAAGCTAAATGTACATATTACATGAAGGAGGTCAATATGCATAGATTTATAAAGAGAAAGAATATAATAAAATAGTAAAAGAAGGAAAAAATAATTAAAAGAACAAAATCAAATGCTATGAGAAAAAAGATGAGAAACAAGAAAGTAAATAATATATAAGCTGGTTGATTATTGGAAATTATAAATCCGAATTAATTAGAATAGTTATCGTTTCCAACAATTCCAAGAAATTGAGCCAACCTCTTTTTTTTTTCAGAATTACTTTGATAGAAAAATCCCAAGTTATAATACAGTAAGTAAGTGTTAAGTTGCTCAGTAGTTAACTGCTCAATATCCAACGGTGTCTGTAATATTGGCAAACTTGATAATGTATTACCAATCCCGGGCTGAAAATCCTGAGTAACTTGCATCACATTTACAGGAACATTTCTCAAATTTCTATTAGTATTTTCCAACATCAATACCTTGGTTTCAAGAATTTGGATCTTTTGAATTAACGGATTTAATATTTTCTGCAATTCTTCATATCCAACAGCGTTGCTCTCGAGACTCAGATATTTTCTTTTCAAAGAGACTATACCTGGGTCATTGACTTGCTGCTGTTGCGGTTCTTGAAAGGGTGCTGCTTGCATCAGTGACTGGGATACTTCAATGTTCGAGATTACATTATTCTGGTAAGGATTATTATCATAATTATTCTCTGAATTCTTTTTATAACCCAAATTCTTTTTTTGGATGCTTCCTTTTCTGCTGTTAGATTTTTCAGAACTGGATTTAGGAGAATCCATTTTTGCTTTTTTAGACGAATTCTTTTTATTTTTTTCAGCAATATTCAACATTTGGTAGGCAATTTCAAGAAGTTGATTCAACTCCTGATTTTCGATTTCATCGTTACTGCCCTCTAAATTGTTAGAAATTGAATTCTTTTTAGGGATATCGAGTGGTGAAAGAATACTGTTCGATGACATATTGTTCTCACCATCATTTTTACCGTCTAAGCTAGAGGATCTTTCCAATTTTATTTGCTCGTCTGTGTTCCTATTTTTCAAAGCTTGTTTGTAATTTCCTAACATTTCTCTCACTTTTCTAGGTAAGTAATCGACAGCTGCATATAATCGTTCAGGTTGATGATGGTATGTCCAAATATTATATTTTTCACTAACCAGTTTCCATCTAGAAGAATCTTCAAATGGATTAAATGTACAAACTTCACGGAGTAAGGCTATTTTATTTTCCAACTTGAAAAAATGTTTGGATGTTCCCTTACATTTTGAAACCAAACTTCGACCATTTACATCAATCTTCAAATCTTGTTTCTTAATAACATTCATTTCAACAC
The DNA here is from genome assembly GCA_031125405.1 of Saccharomycopsis oosterbeekiorum. NCBI lineage: Eukaryota > Fungi > Ascomycota > Saccharomycetes > Ascoideales > Saccharomycopsidaceae > Saccharomycopsis > Saccharomycopsis oosterbeekiorum. The sequence continues at coordinate 147,638 of JASTUI010000017.1, forward strand.
TATGAGTATCTGGTACCATATTTTGGTTGACTTGCGAAACAACTGCTCCATTTATGTAATTTTGAAAACCCGGGAAATCTGCTATGTTTGTATTTCCATCATTTGTCAAAGGATCAAAAATAAATTGTTGGTGTTGCACTTGCGGAGGTACTTGTTGGTGTGGACCTACAAGGGACGTATTAAGATTAAAATTGCTCATTGCTTCATTATTGTTTGAGTTGTCTAAACCCATAGTTTGCTGATCGCAATTTATTTGACTTGTATCTGGCGGTTGCTGATTGATTTGATTAATTTGACTGAGTTGTGGCGTATAATGCAAAGGTATACTATTCGACGTGTACGTATATTGTATCATATTAATGATATTTTAGTTACCAAAACTAATATAAAGTCGTTTTTTAGGAAATACTACGTTTGCAATGATGGTAAAATTAAATGGAAAAAAAAATAATGAAATATTAAAATATTGGAATATGCTAAACTTTTATTCAATTTCAAAGAAAAAATATATATGTATTCAAACGGTATTAAAAATATATGCTTTTCAAATAAATGGCAAAAAAAACTAAGGAACTATTTGAATCCCTTCAAGAACTTCATTTGTTGGGTATTTCAAAAGCTAAAGCTAGTCTTTTTTAAATTTATTTGGTAAATAACGCTACAATTTATCCGAAAGAGTATATTTATTTCATACATGCATGCTGAACGCAAGAATAAAAACGGCGCTAACAGTCAGGAATGCCTCAGTGAAAAGTTAAAAAAAGCAAAAGAAACAAAAAAGCAATAGTAAGGCATCACTTTTAGACTCATGTTCAGATGTCACTTTGATTTTTCAATATTTAGTAAATACCATATTTAAAGTTTTCCTATGATTATCCCTAAATCTAATATTCTATAAATAATTATTAGTTATTACATATATTTTGTTTATCAAGCATTACCTGCATAACTTATTCATGTCAACATAAAATGCTAATCGTGAAAAATAACTAATATAAAGTTAGTGTTGTGATAACAAGTGAAATTAGAATAAAAAAGCGTGAATATTATCATTGAGTAGTATTTAAAGTAAAAAAATATAATTACTTGCTAAACTTGAATCTTTTTGTTGGTTTTTTATATTTATCAAACGTGCTACTTCGTTTTAGCAACGAAGACGCTGACACAAAGCCTCCAAATGATTTTGTAATATGCTTTTTGGTGTCATCAGAACTTGGTTTAGAATTTATTATTTTTCGCAAGTTTTCAAAAGTTATCAAGCCGTAAGGAGAATCTCTGTAATAAAAACAGTCTGAATTTGGATTTCTTAAAAACTTAATATAATCCGTCTTTATGTGTTTGAGAAAAGCATTTTCTACTTTCTTCAACTGATCATTGCATTGCTTGAGCTCGTATAATTTTGATATAGTATCTCTGGATTCAAAAACTGACAATTTATCATCGCAGTTTTTCAAACTTTTATCATCCAAAAATCTTGTTATCTTCGCTGGTCCCATGAAGTTGAAGTTAAGAATGTAATTAGTATGACTCAATAGTAACAATTCCCTCGCTCTTGTTATTGCAACATAAAAAATTCGTCTCTCTTCATCTATTGGATCATTCGATTTTCGATGCTTCAGTGAAGTCTGTATAAGCGATTGCTTGATGGACATATTACTTGGTAGAGAACCATCATTAAGTGTCGGTAAATAAACGATTGGCCACTCTAAACCTTTGGATGAATGTATAGTAGATATTGTAACCTTACCTCTTGGCCTATGCTTATCAAATGAGTCATGTAAACTCAAAGAATTCATTTTGGCTTGCTTCACAGCGTATAAATCAACTGATTCAATAAACCTTATCAAAATATCTGTTGTTCCTATATTATTGGTATTTTCATCGATATATTCATCGGTATACATCTTGTAAGCGGACGTAGCTTTGGTATGTATAAAATCTGGAATAGCATCTATTCTTGCTTTATCATTCAACATGAATGTGATCAATTCATTTCGAACTTCTAAAATATTTTTTATTTTATCCTCTGCTTTAATCTCATCTTTTTCCGACAGCTTGATATAACCTTCAAGTCCACTTTCCTTTACTATAAAATCAAAACAAACTAGCAACCTTTTTTCACATAATGGAGTATTCAAAAGCCTGATATCGTCATAGTCAGTATTAACATCCAGTATATCATCATGTTCACCATTTATTATTCTCCTGGCTTTATCTATCAAACCTGAGTACACCTTTATACCTGATTTAGCTTTTCTGCTGAGGCACATAATTTTTTCTATTGAAGGACCTTTAATAGTATCAAATGGGATTTGGACTGTACTGTTAGTTATTAAATTTTCAATAGTAGATAGCGCTTTATCTCCAATTCCTCTAGGTGGGTAATTTATGGTTCTTGTGATTGCCAATATATCCATACCGGAAAGTATGACTCTTAAATAGTCTATTATTGTGGAAACTTCTTTACGCTGCCAAAAAGAAATCCCTTTGTTAATGGTATATGGAATCTTCAGGGATATAAGTGCTTCTTCAATCCTTCTAGACTGACTTGATGATCTTATCAAAATAGCAATATCCAGAAAATTATAAATTGTACCCGGTAAGCAATTTGTTAAATACAAAACTTCATTAGCAATAAACCGCGATTCAACTTTCTCATCTTTGAAGTTTCTTAACACTGGATTGAATGACAATTTTAACTGTGATTTAAGTTTTTTATCAGGAATCATTCTATTTTTATCATTTTTCATCACATTATTGCTCAAATCAAGGATATCTGATGTGGATCTATAATTTTCATTTAAGTAAAATATTCTGGTACTGTCTCCATAATGATCTTTCATATATTCAAAATTTTTAGCAACTGCATCTCTAAAACCATAAATGCTTTGATCAGGATCTCCCACAACAGTTATACCATTATATTTTGTGTTAGCTGCTAGTTTATATAAAAGTTCAAGTTGTAAGTTGCTAGTGTCCTGGAATTCGTCGACTAGAACGCATTGTAGAAAGTTGAGGACATGTGGATATTCTTCAAAGAGATTATATGTAAACAAAAGTAAATCATCGAAATCAAAGAGATTTAATTTCTTCAATCTATTTTGATACTCCCAATAAATCCTGTCTATTATCGATTTATCTTTATTCTCATCTGGCACAATCAATTTGGATTTAAAACTGCTTATAATTTGTCTGTATTGTTTATAGTCCTTGTTCAATATATCTTTCTTATAAGTTGCATTTGTATTCGTTATCGCTTGTAGACATGTCTTCAATATATCATTACTGTCCTTACTGTCTGCAATTCTAAAATCGTTCAACCCGATTAGTCTCCCGTATTTCCTCAATATTCTGACACATATACTATGAAAGGTTCCAATTATTAATTTTCCTGGATCCATATTAGATTCAGGAGTTAGAAAAGATTGGATGCGTTCAGTCATTTCATTTGCAGCATTTTTCGTAAAAGTGGTAACTAAAATATGCTCAGGTGGGATTTTAAGTTCAAATAATAGATAGGCAATTCTCGAAGTTAAAACTTTGGTTTTGCCGGTTCCAGGACCAGCTATAATTTCAATTGGTCCATCTTTAACATTCGCCGTGACAGCTTCATATTGTTCTTTATTAAGAGATTTCAAAATGCTTTGAATCTCTGAAGCAACCATTGCATACGCCCAAACGTGTGTTTAAGAATACTATTAATTTTTACTGATACATTATCAAGAGATATTTAGGAAGATGAGATCACACAATTAAAAACATAAAAAGAAGATTGTATAGATTTATTCCCTTTACGAAAATAAAAACACTCTACGCGCGTCTTTTGTTTGCACATCTTTAAAATCATAACTGAGATCTGTTTTGGTAAAATTAAGGAATTAATCGTTTATCAATAGTGCTATAAATTTCTTTTTTCTCTTCTTTCTTTACAAAAACATATAGAAAACTACATAGAAAATAAAAACAAAACCAATAATGAATAAAAATAAGATGGCAATTTGTACTATTACTATAAAAATCAAAAAATAAATGAATGAATAAAAAAATAGCTAATTCAACGTATTCATTAGTTACTAAAACACGATAGTATAAACAGATTTACCCTTGACCAGTGAACTAATTTTCCTTGACTTACATTCTTGAGGTTTAAATCTGAATGTCGTGGATATTACTCTATTCATATAAATATATTACGATATCGCGAACACATAGCATTGGAAAGTTATGAATACTTCCATTCAAAATCCCTCACCTTAAAGAGCTATTATGGAAAGACCAACAGTGATAAATAATGTAACTAGATTGACACCATTATTATCAAGGACATCCCAACCAGTGGACTTCAAGTTTTCCAAATTTAATTTAACAATAGTTTCATCTACTCTGGATCCATTATGATTTTCAATAACAATTCCATCTTTTGGATCTATAAATGACTTTTGGAAAATAGCACCAACGAGAGAATCAACCAAACTTCCAATTAAACCAAACGCCGCTACAAATGTTACTAGATATAACTTATCATGAAGGAATACAGTTAAAATATCATCGGAAAAAGTCGCAGCGATACCAATTATTGTAGACCCAAAAAGAGCCGCCACCAATCCCTCAAACGATACGCCACCGTTAGTACCTTTAGCACACGGTTTCAATGTTGTTATTAATATAGGCATTCTAGTTGATAAAATTCCAAATTCAGAAGACCACGTATCCGATGTAGAAACAGCATAGTTCACAACGACACCCACTAATAATTTTTTCGATTCTAAAGAATCATTTTTATTTATAAGCAATGACAAAATAACCAAAACTGTAGCGGGTAAGGAATTGCAAAACACTTGTACATGTGTTCTCTTTGAATGAGACTTTGCATCTATAGAAGCAGTGGCTGCAGAGGCAGCGGCTGGGCTTGCACCATTTTTGGGTTCCAAAACTTTTGTCAATTTCTCCTTATACGCCTTTCTATACTTTGTAGAAATATTTCCTAACGTAAAAAATAATACAATCAAATTCAAGTAAAGAGTAGAGTTTGGACAGCTATGTACTATTCCTGTAAATAATGCTGCCAAAATACCTGTGTTAGTCAACGTTCCATGTGATTTAGCCCTGTAACACATGTAAGATAGTAGGACTGTTTTGTAAATTGTGGTTTTGTAATGAGGAAGCTCCATTTTACGTTTCTTGATGCTACTCAAATGCTCATTTGTAAAAATACGTATATATTGTTTAATATCTTTAGCAAAGGGATTGACAGGTAATGCTGTAAATATGGAACGCTATAAATAAATTGTTTTTTTCTTGAGGTTGCAGTTCGAAAACAAATATTCCTTATTTCAGTAAATCTTGACATGAAAACACCCGATGCGTCTATTATCAAGATAAGACAGCATCTCTTTTCTTTTTTTTTCTTTTTTTTTTTTTTTTTCTATTTTTCATTTAATTTTCATTTTTTTTTTTCATTTGTAAATCAAAGAATAAATATTTCCATATATTAATAATAACCATATATTATTGACTGTTCTGTTATAAATATAAATCCTACAAGATATTTACTACAAAAATAATGGTTAGTTTTTCCTGTGAAGTAAGTAAATTTTATGTCAATTTCCAATATTGGTCAATTCATGTAATTTGAACTATTTTACTAACTGGAATTTGCAATGAATAGGCTTGCAATGATACTATTGTTAAAAAGAAATTAGATCAACATGCACAAAGATGTCGTGATGCATGCTTTACTTGTATCGATTGTAACAAGACATTTGATGGAAACGACTATAGAAATCACACTAGTTGCATCAGCGAAGATGAGAAATACCAAAAATCTCTTTACAAAGGAAAGAAAAAGAATAACAATAACAACAATAACAAGATACCTGCGGTCGCTGCAAAGGAAACACTGCCAGCAAGGATATCCAAGAATGAAGCAAAGAAGAGCGTTATCAAGGATACAGAATCTAAAATTTGCAAACACATCAAGAAAGACGGAATGAATCTTTACAAATTATTAAAGAAATTAGATAAGGATGACAAAAATGATTTTCTAAAGCAAATTGAGGTAAGCCGTGATTCAGCTGGTGAAATTAAAATTGCCAAATACTTATGAACTCTGGTTCACACTTCAATGGTATGGCATACAATATAAACCGAAAATAGATATAGATTCACAATTTTTTTTTGTATAGTATTTGCAATACTATGATTGAAAAATATTTTTCCAGAATGAGCTGTGATTGGTTCAAAAGATTTCAGGACTGGCAAAGCAATTTCTAAAATAATATATAGTATATGCTCTGTCTTATCTGTATTTATCGACGATATTCTAAATATATGTTTTGTTATTCACGAAAAAAAATCTTGAGATATGAGTTCCATTTTTCAGATGAATGTCAGATGTCATGGTTTTGGTTAAGTAAAGTATCAAATTGATTGGATAATATCTTAAAAGGCTGTTATTGAATGCTTTATATTTTTTAAAATATACAACATATACATCATTATGTGCTTCACAAAAAGGTCACTTAACAAATAGACAAATTTTAATTTTGTTTCAAAGTACAATTGTCAGAATTGTCAGAATTGTCAGATTCAATAATCATGAAACACAGTAGTAAAATTAAAGGTAGGAAAACAAACGATAAATAAACATTCATCAGTGTTTTAGATATTGGACATTGCATCCTAAATGAAGAAATCTGAACATACTTCTGATTTCAAGATATAATTTCGGCCTGCATTTCAAATTAGGCATTACTGTTATCTGTAATTATTTTTCAAATCCTTTCCTCTGGATTTCCGCAAAGCTGCACTATTTTGCTGCGCACACGTTAGAGGTAACAGATTATGTTTTTTTTTCTGTATCAGGCACGTTTTTTCTGCGGGCCAAAATTTCAACATGAAATTGTGATATTCCCCAAGAACAAATTCTTGAAATAAGTTATTGTCCATATCTTACTCATTCATGGGTTTTTTTTTAGCCTTACATACAGATAGAATCTAGATACGCAATCATAAATTTACTTTTAAATGTTTTAATCTTATAAATACTAATTCTATCGCACGTCAATTCTTTTTAGAAGCACTTGTGGAAATTTGATTTATGTTTTCAAATTTGTTTCTTTTAACTACAATACGTCCAAACTCTAATAATATATAAAAAATAACAAGCTTGACAAATGATAATTCAGATATTTCTTATTTTAGTTTGGATCTCCAACACGCTAGCAGCTACCATTAACTCAACAAACGCTACTCAATACCTCGTTACACCACAATTTGTCAACGATGAAAGAGAAGCATCGTCGTACAATTTGACAAATGCTGCCAAAACACAAAACTCGACAACAATTCAAAATAAGATGGCAACAAGTAGTCAGAATGTTACACTGGGAACTAACTCAACAACAATTCAGCATAAAATGGCCGTTAATAAAAATGCCACATTAGGAACTAACTCAACAGTTAATAAAACAACAACTTCAGGCCCAGCTCCGTTCAAGATGGCCTTTAGTATCCATTCCACAAACGTTCAGCAGCAATCAACAGCTGGTAAAATTGAAAATGTGGTCAAAAAAATGTTCAATGACGTCTCAGGTACAGTCCAGACAGCCGAAAACCAAGTTCAGTTAATGGCTAGTTATCTTGTTAATGCCGTTAAGGGCAATTTAACTTCAACGGACTCAAGCACAGATGAAAATGATGCCAATACTTCTCCATCATTCAAAGCAAACTATGCTGTCTATAAAAGGGATGAACAAGCCCAAGTAGCGATAACAATCAATAACAGCAAGACATATTATTCAGTTTCTTTAAAGATAGGATCTAATGATCAAGCTGTTGATGTATTATTAGATACCGGTAGTTCTGATTTATGGGTTCCAACTACCCAAGGCTCCGATGGTTATTTTACTCCTGCTGCATCGTCCACTTTTCAGTCAACAACTTCTGCATTTGGAATTATGTATGGTGATGGAACCTACGCAAAAGGTGATTGGGGTTCTGACAACATAATGATTGGCACCATGAATGTACAAAATGTTCAATTTGGCGTATGTGACAATGTCACCGCAACCCAAGGTGTTTTGGGTGTTGGCTTTGCTGCCAATGAAGCTTCTAGCACGAAATACAGAAACTTTCCAGAAAGAATGGTAGACAGCGGCTACATTAAAGATATCTCCTACTCTTTGTATTTAGGTTCTGCAGATGCTTCATCTGGTGAGATAATCTTTGGCGGTATTGACACAAAGAAGTATTCAGGTAATTTGGTCACATTAGATTTAGTCAAAATCAACGATGCCGGTCAATCAGTGTCCGACGTCACAGCTTTCTTTGTCAGTTTGAAGTCTATCACAGGTAAGCATGCTTCCTATTCCGCAAATTCATATCCTGCATTATTAGATTCGGGTACTACCTTGATTTATGCTCCGAGCGCAGTCTACCAAACTTTTGCAGCTAAATATGGTTATTACGTTTCTGGAATTGGTTACATCAATAAATGTGACAAATATGACGGTGAAACATTGGCTTTCGAATTTAACGGAGTCACTATCGAAGCACAAATGCAAAACATTATGTTCCCATTATATAAATCTGATGGTCAAGCTTATAAAACATTGTTTGGTTCGGAACTTTGCTTAGTTGGTATACAAGACTCAGGTACGGACACTTATATTTTGGGTGATAGTTTCTTGAGAAACGCATATATCTATTACGATTTAACCGCAGAAAATGTTCAAATGGCACAAGTTGTTTATACCTCGGATTCAAATATTGAGATGGTTTAAAGAAAATAGCAGTAATGCTGATACTGTACAAGTGCTGTACAAGTGTTATATAGTTTGATAGAGTAACAATAGATTATAGAGCCTTTTATTTTATAATAATAATGTAGACTTGATCAGTTACTGAAATTTCAAAATATTCAAACTCAAAAAAATTATATCACGTGATTTTTGGATCTGATTATTGTGCCTGTAAAATTTAAAAATAACCAATCAAAAAAATTAATGTTACATTAGGAGGAAGTAAATACTTTTAAATTCAAGATAACTTAGCATGCTAATGTGAGTAGAGAACGAGATATTTACTAACATCTATTTCAGGAATATATTTTAAATGACAGAAATATCAGGCTGGGTTCCAAAAGTTCATGAGAGATGTTTTGTTTATCATGGGCCTGTAATATATTCATCTACAGTGATTGCGGTGCACGAGCCAGATTCTCCAAATATTACATTCAAGAAAAGGGGGGTGGCGAATTATGAGAAGCTAGTGGAAGAATTGAATGAGAAAGGTGGCCATAAGATTAACACTATTCCTACAAATTTGTTTTCAGTTGATACTTATTATGTTCATTATAAAGATTGGAGTAAGGATTGGGACGAATGGGTGACTATAGATAGAATACTACCTTATGCTGATGAGAATATCAAAAAGGCAAAAGAAATGAAAAACGAGATTTTGAAAGCAGGAAAGAGCGGGAAGATTTCAATTTCAGTTTTGCAAGATTCATCCTTTACAAGTCCAACAGTTGCTGCTACTAGAAGTAAAAATTCATCCGCTGATGTCGCTGAGAAAAGTCCAGAAAAAGAAGATCCTTCATCATTATTTATATCCCAAGAAGCTAGTAGTTTGGCTTCACTATTCCAAATGAGAGGAAACAGTGATATTGGCAGAAAAATAAAGGAACAACTTAGAGGAAATTTGATCACATTGGAGGTGCCCGTTCTGCTACGAAAAAAATTAGTTCAAGATTGTGAAAATGTCAAACTTAACAAAATGCTAGTGATGTTACCTAGCCCAATACCCATAAATGACATTTTAATAATGTATCAAAATCATTTCAATAAGGTGACAAACCATCTTAGAAAAACTCATAATTTGAATATTGATAGTATCCAGAAAAGAGCAGGCTCTGAGGATTATGCTACTGAACATTTGCTATATTCAGAATTTTTGGCGGAATTCATTTCTACGATCAAGAGCTTTTTTGAAAGATGCATCGAACATATCATCCTATATGATGAAGAAAAGAATCAATTTAAAATGTTACTAACAAATGGTCCGGCCGGAAGGAGAATTATTAAGGATGGCTCTTCGGAAACTTTTAAGACACTTTCAGATTTTTATGGAGTAGAGCATTTCTTAAGAATGATAATAGTTTTACCATCTTTGGTATCCTTACAATCTCCAGTGCTATTTGCAAAAGATAGTGAACTTGAAGATTTGGATATGCAATGCAAATCGTTATTGAAGTTTTTTCTACAGTCTATGATTGAGTTTATCGATTTAAAATTTAGCACTTTGTATGCCAAACCTAATCACTATTATATTGCAACCGATAAAACATGAAAGATGAAATGAACTTGTCATTACTTTCATATAATTACTCTCAAGTCAGATATATATACATTTAGTTTGTTTAAAAGCTTCTTGATAGATAACTTCCCATTGAGGGCTTTTCTCAATGATTTTAAATAAAATAAACCTCTTTATAAATATATCGCATAATTAAGTATTGAAGTAACGGTTTATTGAAAAGTTACAAAAGGAGAATATTTAGTCATATATATATGAAAGTCATATTTTTTGTTCGTATGAAAGCTCTTATAATATGAAAAGTTAACAGTATCAAATTTATAATAAACTCTTCATATTGTATAGGTTATAACTTAATCTAGTCTTTTTTCAAAGCACTTTTTATTCTATCTGAAACTGTTTCTACGATTAATAAAGCAACGTTTGAGCATTCTAATAATGATAAAGCGTCGACAGATAACCCACCCGATTTGGATATTTGGCAAATTTCCTTATTTTTGTTCATTGTTATTGTCATTGATCCATTTCTTAATAATTGTTCTTTCATTGTCGCATCAACCACTATTATTTCATTATTTGGTTCTCCTTTAATATTTGTCTCAGCATCATCTGGATTGTAAAAATTGAAAGTAATACAAATAGGAACATGCAAAAGAGCCAATCCCACAGGCTCCCGATCTTCAATTGAATGAACTATTAATGTTTCACCACTAACTGTAACTTCTGGCTTTGTAAAATGGTGAAGCGCTGTAATGATACCTATGCAACTTGCGTCTATTGAACCCCCATCAAAATCCAAAAAGTGGACATCAGCACGAATGGACCAGCATTTTTCACCAGCTATAATACATAAAGATTCTGTGTCCAATGCACCTGATCTCTTGATGGCCTTTTCTAAAATCCTGGACATCACTATTTCTTCGTTACCTATATTTATAGAATTTGAGACGCCTGAATCAAATACAGAGTTTGACAATGCAGAAAGTTCAGTATTAATAATAAAAATACCATCCAACGGTTTATCATCATATGGTGCAGTAATGGTGCCACTGATTTTCACTGATAATTTTGTTTTTCCAAGTTGAACATATACTAAACCTGGCTCATCAGCTAACTTGATGTCTAGCTCTCTGAATTGATTGAGAGTACGACCATCTGCTCGGAGACCTTGCTTCAATGATTCTATCATAAAATCCTTTTCATTTTGTGAGAGAAGTGTCAGACTCATTTCCTATGATTGCAGTTTATTTATACCGTTGAGATTTATAAGTCAAATACTCTTCAACATTACTGATTGATGAATACGTCGTGATTATTATTTAAAAGTTGAATATTTGTAATTTTTTTTTCTCATAAACCTACAACTCTTCTCATGTTCGAGCGCGCATAAAAATACACAAATTGTCTCAACAGATTCAACATCTACATCATCAAAACATGAATAATAGTTACAAGGATTTGACTACAAAAGATTGGCAAATATAGATTAATGAATAAAAATAAAACAAGAAATTTTATGATTTATTTGATTACTAATTTATTATTTTATAGTAAATATATGCTATTTGTTCCTTGATATTTACAAGTGATTATCTTATAGTACTACTGATTCAATCAAGTTTTTTTGTAAAATACATCTAACACCAAAATCTTTATGGAACTTAATACTAGAATCAGCTTGCTTCAATTTACTGATCAAATCTTGTTTTTGTGTAATACTTGTAGAAAGTTTCAGTTCGAATTTCTTTGAAATTTCCTTTGAAGGATAAGAAAGAACTAGACGACATTCTTTACTAATTCTCATTGCGTTGCTATTTACATAATCAAGCTCCATGATTTGCTTCTTCAACTTTCTTCCAAAGTTTCTCTTAAATGCATACGGAATATCAGAGATTAAATAATAAGCTGTAGCAAAAATGCTTGCTGCAAGAGTGGCTTTCAAAAATACGCCAGAACAAAAGATTGGCTCTAATATTGGATAATTACTTGTCAAACCATAGAAAATATTTTTTGTGACTAAAAGTTGGGTGGAAGATCCAACTAATATCAATGATAATGAACTTTTCCAATTGAAATTTGTAATCATTTCCTTTGGGTTGATATTGAAAAATGGTGATATATCGGGTAATCCTGCTAATTTAAAAAAATTATGAAAAGAAGGATCAAAGAAATCTAAAATTTCAATATTTCTTTTTAAGTTCTTACTAATGTAATGCTTGCTTCTTTGAAACATCAAATCTTCTCTGAAAACTTTAAATTTCAAAAAGTCTTCATCTTCCAAGCTTTTTCTGCCTATTTTCGTTATTTCATCCAATACTTCCACAGATTTCTTTTTTGTGTACGCTTCAGACACCTCTACACTATTCAAAACATCATTAATAATACTATTTTGAATAGCCTTTGCAAATTCAATGAAATTGAAGGTCAAGAAATCAAAATCTTGGTTCAAAACGAACTCACCTTTTTCGGTGGATAATGATAACTCGATACTCTTATTGATTCTATTTCTTGAAAATTGGTAGACGTCAGTTGTTACTTCTTCAATGATTTGATCCACCAATTTTAATGTCGTTTCACTCTTTGAAATTTGATCATCACAAACAGGTATTAATTCATTTATCGTATTTGACGCACTTTCTTTTTCTTGTAAATAGTATTTTTGGTTAAATTTAGATAAAGTTTCCAAATCGCGCAAGATCTTTAAAAGAAAATTCTTGGCTGGCGCTAACTTGGATATGGATCTTTTCTCAAGAATGAATTTCTTCAAAGAATCAGCTAGATTGTCAAAATCCGGATTTCTTCTTATATCATCATTATTGTCGTCATTGTCTGGGTTGTCATCTGGAGAACCATTCAATTCATCAGATGATGATACAAAATGTACAAAATCTCTAGCACTCTTATGTGTCTCAGGAGTCAACGACTGTATTTGGTCCAAGATTCTCTTTGTGCATTTATCCTTATTTTTAATACTATCAAATTTATTGACAACAATGAAAATAAGTTGTTTTTCTTTAACAGCACTGGCAATAAATTCTCTGGCTGATAATGTGAAGTGATTCTCTGCGCTAACCACAAAAACAACTAAATCAATTTCTTCTTGTCTTGAAAAAACCTCCGTAGTTTGATACGAATCCATATTTAAACCGGGAGCATCAATAATCTTAATATCCACCAAACCATTTCTTAATAGCGACTTGGTTACAGGTAATTTATCATTCACATAAACTTTAAGGATTGAATATTTATCATGTTCGCCAACTAAGTCTTCCAAATCTATTAGCAGAAATTTTTTATATGTTGTACCATTTAAACGATCATAGGAGCTTCCAATATAAACAGCATGTACCTCTTCGACTCCCTCATTCTCTCTGCAATCAATTACTTCACAGAAAATATTAGTGCAAGGCTGTTGGTCTTCAGGTAATAACTTTCTTCTCAACAAAGCGTTACAAAATGTAGATTTACCAGCATTTAAGTCACCTGTAACAAAAACCCTGGAACTGCTATCATCTATTCTTTTACGAAGAGAGAGCAAATGCTTGCTAATTTGTTGGAAATTATCTTCCAAAAGTTGTGATAATGCAGAATCATCTAAGGTTGAACCAATATTACTATTATAATTCCCATTCATTTTAATGTTTAGTTGCAAAACTTGAAATGAAATATCACTTGCTGGTTCCAACTGTTTTTGTTTTGGTTGCTGAACTGATGCACTCTCAGCCGCGAGTGTTCTTAGATATTCTGCCGTATTTTTTCTCTGTAGTGCTCTGACAGATCTAATATCATTTAAATCCAGATTATTATTAGTTGCCATTATGGGATAGTGAATTCCTCTATTCAAGTTTTCCATTTGAAGATCTTCTAATAATTTTAAAGTAGATGTGATACCTCTATCTAAAGACACCACATTGGAATGGTATTGCAACTGCGTTGCTTCGGAATCAGCTGATTCACTAAATGTTGATTCAGAAAAATCACCGGAATTGTAAGTAACTTTCTTAGGAGATTCACCATCTACGAGGGTTGTAACATTATCAGGGAAAGCCGCCTCATTCGAGATATTAATAGAATTGACTTGTTCTACCTCAGTTGCGCCATCAGAATCAAGGTCATTTTCAAAAGTTGGGTCACCTTCAGGGTCTAATTTTTGTTTACCCCTTAATTTCTTAGATACTTTGTTATCGGACATTTTAATCTCTGGATAACTGCATGTGTGATAGTTGATACAGGATGTGACCTCCAATTAAATATTTCAAATAATATCATATGCTTTCTAAATTTCACATTTCAAATTCATTTCTCTCCTCAGAAGAAAAAAAAGGAAAAAAAAAAAAGTTTTTGTGAAGAAAAGAAAAAAAAAAAGCGAAAATACATGAAAAACACACGGAATATCCGTAAAAAAAAAAAAAAAGACACGTGACACACTTTTATGCCGATCACAATTATATGCATAATATTCGATCTGATAATCATACAATTTTGACAAAAATAAACCATAATAATCATAAGACTGAAATTCATTGCAAATGGTACAAAAACAAAAAATTAAAAATTACATAGTAAACCTTATCATAAAAATAAAATCTTCAATAATAAAAGTGCTAGTTATCGGCAGTTAATTGCCAGCTTGGGATATTACTTCTATCAATCTCTTTACCCTTTGCTTTGTTTATAGGAGGTGGAGGGCTTTCCTTCTTCGCAATATCCATGTTCTTCAATAAATCAGCTGCAGATGGGATAGAGCTGGCAGATGGAATGGAGTTTGAGCCAGTAAGAGTTTGACCGTTCTTTGAGATCGTAGGAGGGGATGATGCTTTTGGTGAAGAGGAGGACGGTGATGATTCGGTGTCAGCAAAATTAGACAATCTGTTGGTAAGTAATTTTTTCAATGAATCAATTTCCTTATTTATACCTTCTAATTTAGAGTTAACAAGAGATTCTAAAGACAGCGCGGAATTGCCATAGTTATCTTTCAAGTTATTGAGTTCTAGTTTGATCAAGTTCAAATCATCATTATTCTTAGACAACTTATTCTCGCAATTCAATGCTAGTTCATTGAGTTTCTTTATTGTTTCTTCCAACTCTTCCGAATTCTTTGTATCATTTTTCATCATCTCTGCGTTATTTACTTCTAATTTATCTAGAAGCTTTTGGATTCGTTCAAATTCAATATTCATTGCAGCCTTATCATTCTCAAGTTGGTCAAATGATTGAGGCTTCATGGATGGAATTATAACATTTTTGAAAATAGCGTAAATACCATAAGCTAACGAAACAGTGCTTGTGGCCATGATAAAATAATCTTTCCAGTCTCTTTCAGGAATAGGTGGCGCATAAGCGGCTTGTTCATACCTGTCAAACACATCATTGCTATTGTAACCATTTGAGGCTACCGAAGGTGTAGATGATTCTGGTTTCACAACTCTATTTTCAGAGCTTGCCATCAGTAGAGCATCTGTTATTTCTGTATCGTGCAAACCTTTACTTTTCAAAAACTCTGTCTTCTTTTCCAACGGCGCATTTGCCACTTTTGGGTCCTTTAAAAATTCTAAAGCATTAAGCACCAATTCCTTACGGTCTTCAGCCATTTTGCTTGACTCACTTGTAATATTTAAACGATGATATTAATAGTTTAAAATATCATTTAGATTATACACCACAAATTGATTATTACTTTATTTCAAAAATTGGGAGGGGAAAGAAATCAAAAAGCTTGATCAGAAAAGAAAAGTTTATTATAAGTAGGGAAAAAAAGACAATCAAAAAGGCATAAAAACAGTGCTATTCGCACATAATAGCTACCAAGAATACCCAGATGTATAACTTTCAATTAGAACGAATGGCATACTATTACGAAACATTACAATAATTGAAGAAAAAAACAACAAAATAAGATTGCACAAAAGTAGAATAAGATAACAATTTATGTATTAATATATATAGGAATATCAAACCACTAACCTTGAGCTATATATCAGCTATCTAAACATTATTTGCCTTCTGCGATAACACAGCATTATTTGTTGGCAAAATTGGAACTGTTGGAAGAGATGCAGGCGGTGCAGGTAGCGATGGTGGTGGAGGTCTCTCAGCTTTCACTTGAGTCGATGAAATCTTTGGAACAGGAGGCAATGAAATTACTGGCAAGTTAGGCAGAGTTATAGCTTTGCCTTCCGTGGTATCAAGATTAAAAGCAGGTACGAAAACTTTATCATTAGAATCAATAACAGTATTTGACGAAAATTCTGGTGGCTCAAAATTGACAGGGTTTTTAACAGATGTAAGAGGGGCTATCGCCACTGCATCTTGCGGTGTTTCTTTCTTTTCTTCTGAATCACTTTCCGTACTAGCAGAAACTCCTGTAGTTCTAGGCTTACTCAAGACACCAACTATAGGAACGTTCTTCAAGACCTTCTCATATTCTTCATTTGCTATTTTTTCCAAAGCGTCTGCATCATTGTAAATTATAGAATCTTCCAAATTATATTTACGAGCATTATCAAACATCAATTTCAAATCTCTCATAAACTGTTCAAGTTTATAATAATTGAAACCCGCAACTTTCTTTCTGACCTCCTTGAGAGAGATAGGTCTGAGAATTATAGCATAATAATCTGGGTACAACTTTCTAGCAGGTTTTTCCTTAAAAACCTCTGACAAATATCTTTTTGGAATTTCCGGATAACCTGTTTCAACTTCATAATCATTAACAGCATTGAAAATCGCTTTCATTGACATTTGCAACTTACCACGTTCTTCAGGTGTAATTTCAAAAAACTCTTCAAAGTCAAGACTATCCTTACCTGTATTACTTCCTCCTCTACTTCTACCTCTACCTCTTCCACGACCTTTACCTCTTGCACGTCCGCGACCCCTTCCTTTACCACGTACGCGCCCACTACCACTTAAGATATCTGCGTTATCATCAGCATCCTCAGTTTTTAGTCTTTTCTTCGCGTTGGAACCGTTAATGTCGTCCGCTGTATCCAAATTATCATCTTGAGTGATTCTCATGACTCTCTTACGACCTCTTTTACGAGGTGCAATACTGTCATCATCATCATCATCCTCTCTAAACTCATCATCATCCTCATCCATTTCTGCATCATCATAGAAACCATCAGTTTCACTAGCTCTTTTCTTTCTTCCAGCACTTCTTTTAACAGGCAGATCATCATAATCAAGTATACCATTTGTATCATTATCAACAACAAGTCCATTTCTTTTAGACCATTCAAATTCAGATAAACTTTCATCAGCATAAGTAATTTTCTTCTTTTGTCTGACGTCATCCACTAAAAGTGTTGTAGTTGTAACTGGTTCTGTCTTGTAACATTCAGGTAACTCACATTCCGAGTATAATCTAGGTAATCCAGGTGTATTATTCTCAGCACAACGCTCCTGCCAATCTTTATCCATCTGTTCATCTATTTTTTTGAAAAGAATCTTTTCATCATCAGTACGTGCCAAAACCTCATTAAATTCATCGGGGGTCAATTCATCAGTATCATCGTGACTTCCCTTTGTTACATCATTAGACTCAATTAATTGTCTTAATAGAGCTTCTTGCTCTTCTGCTGTGGATTTATTATCGAATTTACCAGCTTGAATAACTTTACCGTCGATATCTAACTTTTCATGAGCTCTTTCTAACACAACTTCTTCCACGGATTCCTGTGTGATCAATCTTAAAATTCTAACTTCATTCTTTTGACCAATTCTATGTGCTCTATCTTGTGCTTGCAAATCTTGATGTGGATTCCAATCTGTGTCAAAAATTATAACTGTATCTGCAGTTTGTAAATTTAAACCTAGACCACCAGCTCGAGTAGATAACAAAAATGCAAAATACTCAGAATTTGGTTCGTTGAAAACATGTAACAATTTAGTACGATCATCTGATTTGGTACCTCCATCCAATCTTAAATATTTTAAACCTCTCATATTCAAAAAATCTTCCATAATAGTCATGATGGATGTCATTTGGAAGAAAATCAAAACTCTGTGACCACTAGCCTTGTATTTCGGAAGGATACGGTCTAAGACTTCAAATTTACCAGAAGTTCTCCACAATAGGTCATCAGTTCCTTGATGCGGATGCGGATTTATGGCATCTTCAATTTCTCCATACACAAATGGATGATTCACAATTTTCTTCAACTGCATAATTGGATTATTATTACCTTTCATGTGTATCAATCTTTGAGTCTCGGGATCAAATGTATACAAACATCTGTAATTCAACATGTACTTGTATAAACGTTGCTGAAGTGCCGACATTTTGCATTTGATAATTTTTTCAACTTTGTCAGGTAAGTATTTGGCGACATCTTTCTTCAATCTTCTTAACAAGAAAGGACGTAACACCTTATGCAATCTTCTAATTACTAACAAAGTCTCTTCTTCAGACAAATCCATTTTATCTTGGGAGCCACTATTAGCAAATGGTGTATTGAACCATTCATCAAACGATTTTACAGAGTTAAAAATCTTTGGTAATACAAAGTTCAACAATGCCCATAATTCAGGTAAATTATTCTGTAAGGGAGTACCTGTCAAAATCAATCTGTAATCAGTATGGTAATATGTGCTAAGTGTGTAAGACAATTTAGATTTACTATTTTTCATTCTATGACCTTCATCAATAATCATATGAACCCATTTAATTTTGGCTAACAAAGGACGGTCTTTTAAAACATAATCAAAAGTAGTCAATAATACTTGAAAATTTCCAGCTTTAATATCTTGTTGTAACACCTTTCTTTGAGGTGGTGTTCCTTTATATGCGATTTTCTTCAAACTGGGTGCCCATTTATCAAATTCTAAATTCCAGTTAGTTAAGGTAGATAAAGGTACAATGACCAAGAATGGACCACAAACATTTTTAGTTTCCACTAAATATGTAAGCAATGAAATAGTTTGAATAGTTTTACCCAACCCCATTTCATCTGCCAAAATACCGTTTAACTTGTTATTGTATAAGGACACCATCCACTGCAAACCTTTCAATTGATATTCTTTTAGCTCACCACCTACAAGATTAGATGGCTGTTTAGTAACATTTTCTTTAACTCTATGAGCCACATTATAATAGTCGAGATCCACAGCGTCAACATCGTCATCTTCGTCATCATCATCGATTTCCTCTATTTTTCCTTCTTCTTCAATGATTTCGCCAGTAACTGGATCTGTCACAATTTTTTTCTTCCGGTTACCATTATAAAGATTATGACCTGCATTCTTACTCAATTTTTTAGTTTCTCTTTGTTGATCTCTGACAGATTCAGTTAAAGAAGCCAAAAAACTATTAGTTTGTCTCAAAAGATGTGTAATCCGAGTATCTTTAGTTTGATCCAATAATTTGATATATGCTTCTTCATCATTAGCTTTCAAAGCTTGCAAACGCTGTTTAGCATTTCTTTCAATTCTTTTCTGTTCTTCCTTCTCTGTATTCACATGGAAATTAGCAACTGATCTACTGAACTTCTTAGCGTTATCAAATCTGGCAGCACGTTGATTAATTATAGTCTCCAACTTGTTGATCTTTTGAGACAATCTCAATATTGGTGCATTTGCTTGTTTGGTCTGTCCTTTGATTTTAAGTTGACGATCATACATATTTGAAGCGATTTCAAAGTCGGAAAGTTCAATTTGGCGTGATTTGGTCAAAAAATTAGGATGTGTATTGGATAATAAAGTGCATTTGAACCAAAAGCGTGATAAATAATCACCTCTGAGATTTTTTTGTAAAGTCAACGATTTCAAAGCATTCAAATCAATTTCTAGTTGTAATTTTTCATCATCTGAAAGAGATTTTTCATTATCTTGTAAATATCTCTCTATGCTATCAATGTTGCCATCGATTTTTAATCGAATAACATCTTCTCTCAATTCATGACTTTCAAACACGTCAATTCCTGTAGGAATAAATCCAGGCGTGATGATTCTTGCCTTCGGTGAAGCAAAAAGAGAGTATGGGATTTTAACGTTTTTAATAGGAAAGCTGAAAGTATCCACTAAAACTGCAGGGTTTGTAATTTTCTCTACTTTAACATTTTGTGGATTACGTGATTTAAAATAAATATCATCTGATACAGGCTGTTTTGGTTGAGAATCTTGAGGCTTAGTCGAAATGACTGCAGCAGCAGGTGGGGGTGTATGACTAGAAGTTGTCGTTGTTGATGGAAGTAATTTTTTAACTACTTCAACTTTTTTCTGCTGTACAGCTTTGTTGTTAATGACAGGAGACACCTTATGTAATACTTTAATTTGATTTCCATTTTGGATATTAGATTTGGCGTCATTCACATTGCCTGTTTTTGGAGATGTTGGTGTCGGAGGAACAACATTAGGAGATTTGGCATTAGGAGTTGCTATCTTCGAAGAACTACCATTTGATGTTATCCCACTTACATCATAAGAGCTATTATTATTGTTGTTTGGTAAGTTTGGGGTAGTGGAGACAACTTTTCTATAATTTTTCAACAATTCCTGAAACATTTCTGCAGGAATTGGAGTATTTCTATAAAGAAGCTTAAAAGCGCTTATTTGATATTTTGACAATATTTGATCCTCAATTGATAAAAGAGCATTATTACTTGGAGGCTGTTGCTGTTGTTGTGGCAATTGTTGTGGCAATACTTTGTTTTGTTGTGTCTGTTGAGGGTTAGCCTGCTGTATTGAAGAAGGACCTTGCTGTAATTTATTCATATTCACTGAATTGTTATTACTGTTACCAGGCATCACATTGTTATTTATGGGTATTCCGTTATTGTTAAGTGTACTAATATTGTTATTATTAAGCGTACTAGGATTGTTATTATTAAGCGTACTAGGATTGTTATTATTAAGAGTGCCGTTACTATTAAGCGTACTAAGATTGTTATTATTAGCTTCAATATTATTAGATGAGCTAAGATGATTGTTGTCTTTAATACTACTAGCGCCAGCAATACTATTCTTGCTCTTAGTGTTACTATTCTCAGCGGCCATTTGATTTCTTTTCTGTAACTCCATTTGATATTGAGTAGAAGATTTCAAAAACATTGCCAATTTTTGGAATTCCTGGCTATTAGGTGCTTCATTTCCTAGCTGTGCCTTTAATTGATTGAAAAGCTAAAATTACATAAGTTAGTATTTCATAATTTAATTATTAAAAAAAAAACATGACTAAGCCATTAATACATACCTGAAACACGCGTTCGATATTTTGCTTGGAATAAATTTGGGAAATATCCATGACAGTCAGTGAGTATAAAGAAGAGTATTTTAAAATATTTTTATTAAAAATGGATTCGGAATATTTATGCCCAACAAATGTATATGTGAAACTTTATTAATGGGTTTGAGGGCGTGTATGTATGGGATAAAGGATTGTGTGCAGTATGTGTGTGGTATGTGTGGGAGTAAAACTATTGTGAGTATGTTATAAAATTATAGTATAGAGTAGTGATCAATAGTAGGGATGATAAAACTATATATACGATATATCAATACCAATACTATAATCAGAAGACAGGATATTAGTAAACAAATGTGTCAAACCCAGATGTTGAAATTCAAAATACAAAACAATAAATTAGGCAATATACAATATATTAGGTTATATTTAATACCAGAAAATGTGTATCAAGATTGCAATAAGCAATAGAACGCGTAAGTTGTTTATTTAATTTTTTTCCTTCTGTTTTTTCTTTTTCTGTAATTCCCCGAATCGATTCACAGTGAGAACAAAAATTTTTCTCCTACAGAAAAAAAGGGCAGAGAAAATAGGTGAAACAAAAAAACAAAACAGGGGAAAAAAAAGAAACAGCTAAGAAAACATAATAGGAGGGCGCTTAATACCAGCACGTGATTATCCACTTATGCACGAGCTTACCCAGAATATTTCAACATGAATAAATGATGATGTTGAATCCGTAAGATATATACATATATGTTTGTAACATTCAAGACTGAGCAACTCAGAGTCACAAGACCGAAGAAAATAGTTTTATTCAAATTGTCACGAAAAATGTTAAGTACAAGTTTTTGTTTTTTTGTATTTTTGCTTTTTTAGGTAAACTAGAATTCTTCGCTAATCCTTGGTAACGCTTAATATTCATCACTAATTATTGATGATAATTAGCAATCACTGATACCTGTCGTTGATTATGAAGCACTAATCCTAAATACTAAGATACTTAAGTCTTGCCTGATAATCATAGAAGGCGATCATTCAACCTCCCAAATATCGGATTAATCTCTTAATTTGCTTTTACTGTTACACATCCAAGGCCATTCCACACTTTGCGATACATATTATACTCCATAGTATTATTAGAATATACATAAAGCACTATATAATGCAGACCATCTATACTTGAAAAGTTTCTAGCTCCTACCTTGAATACCTTTTGAGAGCATTCATAATTGTCCTTGAAGGAGGCTTAAGTTTGAAATAGATTCCAGTAAAACTGAGTGCCCTATAAACAACCGTTATCAAAGCAATCAATCCTAAATACAACTTGACATTGACGCGTATTCCGTAGCTGTCCAACACCTCATCACCGTTGCTGAATATACAACTGACAACCTCTCCATCAGGACCCACTTCAGCAGCACCTGAATCAGCCGTGCATGTAAACTTCTTAGATCTTTGAAACACAATATTTATACAGGACATTACTGCATATTTCACAGGTCCGATATAACTCAAGTCCTTGAAAAATGGCGGCATTTCAATAGACATCAATCCAGACATCAATACGGCAATAGACAAAAAAACAGACACAATTTGAACCGCTAGGCCTGTGTGCTCTAAAATACTATTGAAGAAAAGACCCAAGCTTTCACCACAATTAACAATCATGATGTTCGTGTACACAAAAAGAAAAAAAACACCCACTTCTCTAGGTAGCCCAATAGCATAAACTATTAGGGCCCCATATATGATTCCGGCGACAAATTCTAATGGAATCTCTAATATTGTGTACACTATGAAAAATGTATCCATTCCATATACTATATCCTCATATTCTTCATAAAAAAAATTTTTTTCAACAGGGTACGCCGTCATGTTGTTCAAAAAACCTGAGAAATAAGGTGCAGAAACTTGCTGAACTAGACCTAAAGTATCCAGAACTCCTGTGTAGTCCTTCTTTATAGGTGTGTAGAAAAGAGTGGACATTACAGCAACACCCGCGGAATTGAAAATTCTAGCAAATGGTATCTCTTTATTTCTTGTAAGCATTAATAATTGTCTTTTAAAAATAATAGGGAATGCAATTTTGAAAGAAGCTCTTTTCTTAGAAAATTTGCGGAACAACTCCCTGAATTTTGATTCGATCTCTAAAGAGCTGCTATTATTGACCGTCCTCTTATCTATTCCCTTCTCCAAAATATAATCTATCCACAACTGTTTCAACCGTGTCACCCTTTGTTCGGATTCTGATTCCAACTGTTCAGTTCTACTATCAATGGACGCCAAGTCCAAGACAAAATCTGCAAAGTTTGTTAACTTTGGAACTTCAAAATTACAAACATCCGGGAAATATCTTTGCATCTCTTTAGGTGTTCCATTAAATATAACATTCCCCCCTTTCGACAATAATAACACGGTTCCAAATCTTTCAAAAATTGTAAACCTCGGTTGATGGATAGTCAAAATTATTGTCTTTTTATCCTTGGCAGCTAAATCATGTAAGATTTTTAAGATTTTCAACGCGGTAAAACTATCAAGTCCTGAAGTCGGTTCGTCCAAAAACAAAATTTTAGGGTCATTCAATAATTGAATTCCAATACTTACTCTTCTTTTCTCGCCACCAGAGATTCCTTTCATGAATTCAGATCCGATATAATTATTTCTACAATCCTTCAAGCCCAATTTCATAATGATTTCTTCGACTTTTTCTTCGATTTGTTGATTTGTATATGTCTTTTTCAATCTGAGTTGACCAGCAAACAATAAAGTTTCATAAACTGTTAATAAAGGTAATAAATGTTCGTCGTCTTGGATGACATATGAACTTATCCCCTGAAGAATTTTTTTAGATTCAGGATCTCCAAATTTACTACTTAATTGAAACTGATTGAAAGTCATTTGCCCGTCTGCAAAATATTCACATACGGAACTTTGAAATTTTAGTTTCCCACAAAGTAAATTTAATAAACTGGTCTTACCACAACCTGAAGGTCCCATGATTGCATTGATTTTATATTTCTGGAAAGATGCTGTTACTCCATTTAGAATCTGTTTACGTTCTTCGGTAATTAGCTTTTCCTGTTCTTCTTCACTTATGGAATAATATCCAATTTTAAATAATTTCTGAAATCTTAGAATTAAGGTTTTGAAAGGCTTAAGAAGAATCAGCTGTATCGAAATATTCATTCTAATAACCAGCAAGAAAACATTTGTAATTTGTATATCTATGCCATCATCTTCGATTCCACCCTGCTGCAGGAGATTTTCCTTGTCATCATCCCAATCAATTTCTTTAAATTCATCAACCTCCACCTTATCACCTTCTTCTTCTTTTTGGTCTTCAGCCTCTTTAGTCTCATTGCTAACATTTCCTTTTCCCAGCGTGGCAAGCGTAACATCAACCTTGTTAACATAAAAGAAAAAAGCTGCCAAAGAATAGAAAATAGCCAAGAAAGCTAAAAGGACACACATTGGCAAAGTTATCCATCCATAAGGATACCCCAAACTTTCCATAATATTTTTTCCCGTATAAGCCAAGCACTCTATGGAATTTTCAGGATTTTCCAATTGCGAAGCTTCTGGGCAATCACCGAAGAAGTCAATGTAATTGTTTGCCACAGAAGCACCATAGCCATACCATACATAACAAATATATTTCACCCATCTGACATACACTGGCATCTTTGCAGTGTTTATAAAAAATCCAGAGAAGTAGGATTGGAAAGTAAAATTGATATTTCCCAAGACATTCACTAATGGATAATCTCTGGTGACTGACACTGTAAGCATTGAAAATGCACAAGCTAATTGCTGATTGTATAAATTGATAGCCCAAAAAATAAAGAAAGATTGTGCAGTACATCGAACATCTAACATGAAAAAAGTCACAATAGCAAAAATCGTTGGAACAATAATATCTTCTGTAACAAGTTTTGATAATCTTCTAGACATGATGAATGCTGGAATTGACACGCAATTTTCGAATCTTTCCCTATCAAAGATTTTAATATCATAATTGCAAAGTCTATAAGATTCGAATAAATAGATAAGATATCCTTGAATTCCATTAACGTTGTACATTGAGGCAGATCTTGTACGGATTCCTGCCAATGTTTTTGAAGGTCCATAAAAAATCCAACCTACAATAAACGAAAGAAGTAGAGACTCAAAGATTGCAGAAAGTGTACTGATCGGGTCTCTTGAAGTTAATAAAAGATCTCTTCTTGTTAGAATTAGAATTTCTTGGAATAATGAAGGGCGAAAGTTGGTTGGCTTTTTATATGATAATTTCAAAGAGTGATTTTCATTTTTCAGTTTCAATTTGTTATTTATCTCATTTACTGTTTCCAATTGATATTCTTTTGACAGCTCACAGTATAGTTTCCATTTATTTTTAAAACTCTCCACTCTTCGCAAGGTTTCATTTTCAATTTTGGATCCCTGTGTGCTATCAACACTGGTCAAATCCACCAACCAATCAGCAATATTAACATTAGTATCGGGAACTTCATATTTCAAATAATTATTAAAATAGGAAATCACTCGTTTCGTAGAATCACAAAACATAACTTCGCCTCTAGTCAAGATACAAAGGTAATCAAACATAAAGAAAATATCACTGCGAGGTTGATGAATAGTGATCACAAAAGTTTTATTTTTGAGTTTTGCTAAATTTCTCAACGTCTCAATGAGAAAAATCGCAGCAGTAGCGTCGAGACCAGTAGTAGGTTCATCTAAAAACAAAACATCTGGGTCGCTTAACATTTGAATAGCAATACTCAATCGACGCTTTTCACCACCACTTAAGCCCTTATGTGAATGACTGCCTACAATTGTATCTTTGCAATCCTTTAGTCCTAATTCTGTTATAATTCTGTTAATCAATTCATCCTGTTCTTTGGATGAATATTTTTTTGAAAGTTTCAATTGTGCCGAAAATTTCAAAGTTTCGTAACAGGTTAGACTGGCAACCAAAATATCTTGTTGAATAACGTATGCGCTATTAATGTGTTTAATATTTGACGTTAAAATGTTTTGGGATTGGTTTTGATAGACTATATCACCGGAAAGATGTAAATTACTAGTTCTTTGACTTAAGGTGTTAAGGAGCGTAGTTTTACCGGAACCCGAGCCTCCAATAATGGCAAAAATGTTACCAGAGGGAATGTCAAACGTGATGTCTTTGATAAGGTACTTGTTATTCGTATCATTCTTCTCTATATCTGAAGATTCGTCCTTATTTTTAAAGGTATGACGAAGCAGGTTGTAAGAAGATAATTTTTTCGATGTTTTAATGAACACAGAAATATCTTTAGCAGCGATTGAAACACCAGAACTGGAACCATCAATGCTATCAGTTGATACACAAATATTCAGTTTATCAGCACTGGTGCCAGGAATATCCAAATTTTCATTCTCATGATTTTTGTCATTCAGGATTTCAGGAGCCTTGCAGTCGCTATTTTCATCATTTTTAATAGTAGCAGTTTCAAAGGTTCCGTCCAATTTGTCTTTATCATTATCATCAACAATACTTCGAATCGACCCCTTTTCTCCTTTGTTACAGTCGAAATAGGTGTCGTCGTTAGCATCAATATCATTGGGCATCAGCAGTGGAGATGCATCAGCCTTCATCACCTGTGATTTCTCGATACGTTGCGTGCACTGCATACCCTGAAACAACTTTGTTTGTTAATGGTTAATTTTCGATATCCACTACGTTTTCACCAATTCATAAGTTCCAAAGGCTTATTATAATTAAAATTTCTATTATCAGTCTAATTTTAATTCAAAAGTAAAAAAATTCTAGCTGATTGTCTTCAATAGCATCCGCGTTTATAAAATAACTAATGAGTGAAACAAAGTACAATAATGACAAAAAAGCTTCTAATTATACTAGTTGTGAGATATATATTTCAAATCTGTATCTATTATGCTATCAAATTAAAGTAATTCAGATACATTTAAGCTTGACACTTTGCTCATTTATCCCCCACAATCAACATCTTCAAAAAGAAATAATATAGTTAGCTATGTATTGTGAAAAGTGAAATATATCATCTGAACTACCGGGCTGAGTAACCGGTGTCTAGGTTTGTGAGTGGCGCATTTGGTGTTCGGATGCTTCATAATGTTGAAGATTTTTGCATGATAAAAAAAATACAAACAAACGACAGCGAATACAAAAGGTACTTGGAAAAGAAGGTGCGTTTGAAAGAAAGAAGAAAAAATTTTACTGAAAACTTGTTATTTAATTTGTGGTGAAAGGTATTGAAAGGGATCATAAAACAGATCAAAACAGATCAATAAGAATAACACAAGTGTGGATCAGTTGTTGTGATAACAGATATAGAGAACAAACACGGAATATAAATAAGCAAAGATGTTCTACAGATTGATTTGCACGTTACTTTTGGTGCTTTTTACGAGCACAAAGGTTGTCACTGCTGAAACATACACAGCCATGAGCATCAATGTTTCTCCCTTTTCCAAAGAATGTCTTTACTACAATATGGAAAGCGATGACGACTCACTCTTGGTGAACTTCCAGGTATTGACCGGTGGTAATTTTGAGATTGATTTCGAAATCACTGCGCCAAACGGCGAAAAGGTCATCACTGCTAACGATAAAAGATACGCGGATTATTTGGTGAAATCGTTTGGCTTGGGGGAATATTCGTTTTGCTTCTCCAACAGAGTCTCCTCAGTCACTCCTAAGAAGATTGAGTTTTCCATAGAGAGAGAAGCAGATGTCGACTATTATAATTCGCAAGACGAAAAGCAAAATAATGACGAGGTCATGAGCGAGCATTCCATCAGCGAAATCGGAAGAAACTTGGGGCAAATGAAGAAGATGCTTGACTACTTGAGAGCCAGAGAATGGAGAAACATGTCTACTGTCAAGTCTACTGAAGGAAGAGTGTATTGGTTCGGAATGATGAGTTCCGTCATTATGGTGGGTTTGAGTGTTGCCCAGGCTTCGCTTGTTCATTTTATGTTCTCAGGTCCTAGAAGTTTGGTTTGAGCGTGTTGGCCGTAGCCGACGACATGAAGTGCATATAATGATAGCGCATCAGAGGCGCTCCAGAGAGTAGCTAGTATATATATCGGTTCAGACGCATCTGAGAACGCTTTGATCTTGCTCTGTCTAGCGGATTGTTTGCCTTGCTTTTTTGCGATCTAAAAACAGGCTTGCCTCATTCCCCGAACATCGTGGTAGGAACACTGAAAGGCTCAGAGAAAGCGTAAGCGCTAAACCATGGAAATGGCAGCTTCTCTTTGTTCGCCCTAGTCCTACATAAAATGTATTTATAGAGAAAATATAATTTAAGAATAGAAATTAATTTGATTAACAGTATGATGGCTGTAGCAATAATAATAATAATAAATACAACTAAAGTTTAAGTGAAAGGCAGCAGCAAAAATAACAAAGATATACTAAACAACTCAGTAGGAAGGCAACATGCTGCTCTTCTTAGTGTAATACTCAGAGATTGTTCACGCTATGTTTAAGTCATCAGCGTTGTTTAGAATGTTTGATAAACAAAAATACTTGTTTTTTTTAATTTTTTTAAATAAAATAATAATTCACCACTGTGGATCACTATCTTACTAGGTTTGTACAAAAACCTTTAGATATAGAAACTAAGTACCATAGGCACATAGGAACGTCCGATCTCGTTATCCACTGCGACATGAAAGATGTCAGATAATACTTTTCTCTAAAAATGTTGTAGTCTACATAATTAATAGTTTAAAAGGCACGTGTAGAGAACGTGACCTAATAACTGTGTTGGTTATGTACCGCGTCAGCTAATCCGAGAGACAAATTAGATCATCGAAAAGAAATGGAAAAATTTTTTTTTTTTGTTAGATGGGAAAGAAAACGGTGCGACATCTGGTCAAGCACGGCAAGACGGACATATTTTTCAGTTTTGACACAGCGAAAAGAAAAGCAGGATATCCGCGCGGTATTTAGAGTCTCAATTACTAATAACACACAACTCGATAAGATTACAATAATCATAATATCGAAGTATAATACAGCCATTTATCTTTACCAGACTATAATAATTGGTGATAATAATATTGATATTTGTAGCACCAGATATCAAGCAAGAAGCGCCATAATATCATTTGAAAGAAAAATGCTGATGGAGACATCGTCACCTTTCACCGATAAACAGACGGATGGGATTACAAATACTGGCAAGAGTAATATTAATATTAAGGCTAATGGTATCGATAAAAAAACCACAAGTGCCAATAATAAACAGAATACTGCAAATATTGGTCAGAGGACACCTAAAAAACCAAAAAGAACTAAAACATTCACTGGGTGTTGGACCTGCCGTGCAAGAAAAGTCAAGTGTGACACTACCAAACCATTCTGCAATAGATGTTTAAAGAGTAAATTGACATGCGAAGGCTACGATATCAAGCTTCGATGGTCAAAGCCTATAAATTTCGATACATCGGGAGCTCAGGTTATGGATGAAGAAGTGAATATGAATAGTAGCGGTGCTGATGGTTATTTCCAAAGAAGAAATATTGATTTTGTGAGATATCCAAAATCGATGATCTATCAGACTTACGAAGACATAGACAGTGATTTGACATTTCTTAATAATAATTCTTCAGCCTTGAGTAACGTGGACCAAAGTGAAAAGAAGGGGCCATTTACCGTATTTATTGGTGATCAAGTCACAAAGGAGTCTTCTTCAAGACTGAATAGCAACAAGAAAACCGGGAAGCAAAACAAGAGAAATAACAATGATAGTAATAAGCTTCAAAGCAACAATAGCGTCAATACAGAGAAAAAAAGAAAATTGACCACAGGAACTAGCACTGCTTCTACTATTGCTGTTACCAACAAAAAGGCAAATTCTCCTACAAAATCAATCAAATCTGCAGCTTCTTCACATTCAACTTCTGCTACAAGTTCACCGTCTTCCACTATTATATGTTCTTCCACCACTTCCTCTCATAGAAAACTATTACCTCCAAGCTCTTCATCTACAAACATCTTATCAAACAATTACACAAGAAAGCTGCCAAGCAACACCCAGATCATTATAGGAAATCAGCATCCTTTACATAAAGATAATCCGAAATATGTGTATCCTGTTCTTCCGGTAGTAGGTAATTTAGTCAATCCAATAACAAAGTCCTCAAATACTGCAACGTCCACAAACAATCATAATCTTTCATTACCATTATCACTATCATTAGCTTCGCCATCTATGAATTCCGTGACTTCTTCTTCCTCAACATCTAATACTAATACTGCGAGTAGCACGTCAGTAAAAACACCGAACTCAATCACTATGTCAGGCAATAACAATAATTATTATTATTATAACTCCATGGCATCGTCAAATTCAAATACCAATACTAACAAATTTCAAAACTCTTCTTCTGCATTCGGAGTTAATGTGAACATACCAACTAATATAAATACAACACCACCAATTTTTTCCACCTTGCCTTCATCAACATTTAATAATCATAATAATAACTATCATGAAAGGGGTGGACTAGCGGCAAATGATCCTTCAGCAACATCTTTATTTCTGAAATTGAGTAATGCCAATGGAAATTCTTTACATGACCATCATTTACATACGCAAGCCGTTCATACCCAACAACCACCACCGATTTCAATGGCTATGATGCAAGGGTTCTCCAATGCTAGTAATACCGGTATTTCCAGCGGTATTCATAATAGTCACAACACCGGTGAGAATAATTCGTTTCTGTTTACTGAAAACTTTGGCTTTGATTACTATCCTACTGCAGCAAATGCAACTGCATCTACAACTGCAAATCCAAATACTTCTGCGACTGCTGCTCAGAAAAATAATAACGGCAGAACAGATGTAAATGGTAACAATAACAGAAATAATAGTTCTTCGATTGACGCAGTAGTTGTCGCAGCTGAGGCGGTCGCAGCGGCTGAACAAGTCTCTGGTGAAGGTAATGAGAAGATTTCTAATGAAGATAATGATAATTTTGACAACGATGTCGATAATGATATTCCATCTTTTAATTTTGGAGTATATAATAATAATACTACTACTCACACGCATGATCCTCATCAGAGCAGTAATATAACTATTCATGGAAGTGCTAGCAATACAGCAAAAAATGCTGCTGCTGTGGGGATGGTCATGATGAATTCAAACTCAACTTCTAATTCTAATCTAGTCAGTGCTACTCATAACAACGACTCCAATCACGATTCTGAAAGTGGTGGTTTGTTTGGAGGATTTACCGATAATAACAGTAATATTAACAATCCCGGATATCTGTTTTCTACTACTCAAAATAATCATCATGGAAGACATAATAACGGCAATGGTTATTATAATAATAGCGGATCTTCTGGATTTAGTGGTACCGACAATAAGTCCACATATTATCATCTAACAAATTCTTCCACCCCTAACAAAATAACCGGTAGCAACACTACTAACACATTAAAGTTTTACGCATTTGTCAATTCGGATAAGAATCTTTCGGCAACTTCATCTTTGGCATCCTCGCTAAAATATATCCCTTCAAGTTTCTCTCTAGCCTCTCTGTTAGCCTCATCTTTGGAATCACAAGTGATTCCGTTTCCGGTAACCAAATTTCTTATCTTACATTTTATTGGCACAATCGCAGACTTACTCACCGTAATCCCTTCTAATATTGATACCTCCTCGGGCGTTGCATCATCTATCTCTAACAATAATCCATGGAAGATGGATGGTAGTAGTGGATATCTACTGTGCGCTATCCGTGCAGTAGGTTCACATTCACTCTTTGGAAATCTTGATTCTCAATTAACTAGGATTAACCCTGTAGATGACTGTATCTTAAATACTGTTTTATCTTTTTCTGCTACTCATTTGAGAAACCAGTGTCTTGTGGACAAACAGCAACAACTAAAGGATAGAAGAATCAAAAATGGTACTGATTTTAATAACGAAGAAGAATTAAACGAGAATGAACAAAATAAAGAAGATGTCAAATATTGGGAGCATGTGGCCTTTGAAACTAGAAAGAATGCTTTTAGTTGTTTTAAAAAAATTTTTTTTACTTCAGAAAAGAAAAAATCAAGTCTTAATGATGATTTTTTTATGTCCTTAATGGGATTAGTATTTCTCGACACAGTTAATGGCATGATGGTATCATGTCGAAGAGTTTTAACATTCATGGAGTCTACATTGAAATTCAGTAGTAGTCAAAACGTGTCTCCCAAACTAATCAAAGAGTTTGAATTTTTGAATTTTATAAACAAATCCACTCAGATAACCACCAATTTTAAAAAGTTTCATAATTCTCCCAATGAATTAGATTCAGTTGCAAATCACACTATATCTTTAAATTTAAAACTTAGAAGTGAACAATCATTAATTAATTTATTTAAGAATCAAAAAGAGTTATTAGTTTTCTTAAAGATAAAGCATGGAACTAAAAATCAAAAAGAAAATTTCGTTAACGAATTAAAACACGTCATAGATTATTATAATTCGGATATAATTTACAACCTTGATAAATTTATTAAAAATGATAATTTATTCAATTCCGCATATCTTACGGAAATGAATTCTCTGGATTCACAATTGAATGATGAAATTTTTGATGTTGAATCTTTCCATACTTTATCTCCATCATTACTTTCATCAAACAAAATTACTCCTCCTCATATACTTGGACATCATTATTACTTAGATTCGGAAGCTACTTCTAGAATTGATCCTAATAAAGATGATTTTGATAAAAAATTGAAATTCACATATAAAGAGCATTTTATTGAAGATAATCTATTCAATGAAAATGGAATCTTTGGGCTTCCCAATAGTTTAAAAAATATTTTTGCCAATGTCGTTGAACTTTTTCAGGTAAAAATTAATTTAATTAATACCGTATATGTTGATATTCAACCTTATAAAGATAAAAATAGATACATTACTCCACAAGACACAAAAAAATTGAATGATATTACCAGATTAATATCTGAGTTTAAAGATGCGGTGCTATCGTTGGAATCAAAAATTAATAGCTGGGAATTAGAGTGGGTTTTGAAAGATCCTTTCAATGAATATAACTTCAAGACAAAATTACATGAGAACGTGTATCATCATACAATGTCTTTCAAGTTTGGAATCCTTATTTATTTTTATAGAAACATTGGACCTCCACCTAATTCAGCTAGACCGATAAGTGACGCAGATATCAACTATTACATAAGCAAATGTTTAGATCATTTATTTCTGATTTCTTTGGATAATAATAGTAGAGATATTTTAAACTTGAACAAGTCGGTAACTACATCAAGTAAAATACAATCACAGAAACATTCTTTCTCTTTTTTGGAACATGGTAAATCATTAAATTATCATCTCGACAAACGTCATTCTGTGTTGCCTTTGATGTGGCAAGTATTTATTTCGGCGTGTGAAATCGATCCAGATGATTTTCTTTTACTGTCAAAGATTACAAGATGGTTTAAAAAAATTTCAGTATATTGCAATGATCATGCTAAATTGTTTACTATTGTGGAGAAGATTTGGAAATTTAGAAAAGCACAAAAGGTTCATTTTGATGATTTGGATAAATGCTTGACCATCAGTTGGTTACAGTTTGTAAGAGAATATGAAATTGATTTAATGGTAATGTAAATGTATGGAGATTGGTTGTGTGATAATTGAAAAAAAAATTTTTTATGTAACGTTTTTCGTTTTTCCTTTCATGAATTCACGTATAATATACAACCTCAAGTCAAATTTTTTTTTTGAGATTAAGCAAAAAGTAGATATATTGTACAGGATTACCGTATTGAAATTAAAAATAAAAATAAAAATAAATTATTTTACGAAAGAAAAGAGATTTAAAAGATCAAAACAAGGAAATAAAAAATAAGATGTGTTGGAAAATATCTATAGTACACACTAGCTATTTTCACTCAATTGCTTATGATTGTTATTATGGATTCTTTCCCCTTCAAAAATATGAGGTTCGGGCTGGCCTAAAGATCCTTGTTCGGGTAAATGTTCTCTGATATATTGATCTTCACTTTCTGCGTTTTCAAAAACAGGACCTAAGCTACCTTCATTGATCAGTATGCCTTTGACTTTCTTATATTCCGGACTTTGAATGATATTATCAATCAAGATATATTGCAAAGAATTCATCACTAATGGAGTAACAAAAATAACCATAAATACTTGAATTCTTGGAAGTGGATCAAACACTGATAAAATAAAATCTGCCATTCTCTCAAACATTGGAATAGTAATCAACAAAATATACACAAGTAATTTCATAGAGAATAAACCAACTAAATAAAGAATCAATTGTTTAAAGTAATAAGATGATCTAGGAGGTGACCCATATTGTCCAGAATTAATACCTTCGATGCCCGCATATCTCGCAAATTTGTAAATCACAAATAAGAAACTCCAAAGAATAGGCACACCCACAGTAGTGTCAAACACAATATTTAGAAAATACCAGTTACACGGATTTGAAATATTTTGGTCCATATTCAAATAATACGCGATGGTAGATACTCCTTCTATTACATTATTATTTGCCTGTTCAATATTGTAATCGCTTCCTTTGAAAACCACGTATGGACCCACGCTTAAATTCTGATTCTGTTGTGCATTATCTGTGGTTGATGACAGATTTCCCAAGATGCTCAATAATAAATTCAAAAAGTGAATACCCACAGCACCAACCAACTGTTTTGAAACATCATAAACCCAAACCCTCCAAGGTCTTCTGTTGGGATATTCTTTGTACCTTTTGTAGATAAGGGACGATAACGACAAGATTCCTAGTACTCCTTGTACTAATAATGAGAATGGTCCTAGTAGTTTGCACTGAGGCTCTGCATCAGACATTTTCAATTTTTTTTTAATAATGAACCTCTAAAAAATTTGAGGACCTTCTTTAAATATATTAAACTTCGAAAAGGTGATGAGACAATAGAGAAAAGTTTTAAAGAAATTGTTGAAAGGAAAACTGAAATCATGAACAAAGAACAGCTAAATTGGAATCTGAAGACCTCGGAAACTAAATATAAAATGAAATCAACTCATTCAAAAAAAAAAAAACACCCCCCGTGGTATTCACGTGCTGTATATATTTTACTTTTTTTTTTGTTTTGTTTTGTTTTGTATAAATTCAATTGTAAATACACCACCAGCCAACCTTGTTATCAAAACAAATCATTAATTTTCAAGCCTAAACATCATTATTAGTGAACAATTGTAATATAATATGTCCTCTGATGTATTGACTGAACTCAAATCTATATGTGAAAATATTGATCAAGATGACATTTTCCAATTGTTAAATTATAAAGCAGATTATCTTGTCAATGTTGACGCGCTTGTCAAAGAATGTGAAGAGAAACCGTTAGAGATGGAGAGTATCGAATCAAATCCATTAGATCTACTAAAAGAATTAAGAAATCCTGGATTTATGGATCCGATAACCGAACAATATCATCAGTATTTTGATAATATTAAATTTACTTATCTTGAGCAAAATGCAAAGGAGAAATTTTTGAAGAATATTGTGAGTTCAAGTTTTATTACATTAGATCAGGTAGACAGGTTAGAACAGCTGAAAAATAACAATAAGAAGATATTACAAGATAATAAAAGGACAAGAGATTTTTTATTGGAAACTATTAGTAAGAAATTACACAGCAATTACGGACTATATCAAGATATTAAGCGATTACAAAATGACTGTAAGGAATCAGTGAATCAATCATGTGATTTACTCAGGAAAATTGAGCAGGTAGAACACGAAAATATTGAATATTTACAACAAATAGATAAAGCAGATGAAGAAGCTTTACAGTATGTTCATAGAATTAATGATTATGAAACTGTGATCAATGAGGTCAAGGAAGAGTCGTTCATCAACGAGAGTGTCATATCGAATTTCGATGATTTTGTATTGATTAATTCAAAAAAGAATTTGACTGTACTAATGAACAATAGAAAAAGAACTTGTCAAGAATTATCAGAGACGCATGATAGTATATTAAAAAAACTAAAATTAAAGGAAGGCATACTCAAGGAAAAATCTAATGAGTTCAATGAACTAATTAGCAAAAACCAAATATTGAAACACAAGATCGATGAATTGAATGACAGAAACCAGACTATTCTTGAATTAGCCAAACAGAACAAGACGGAGAATGTGTATGAAAATAGGAAGTTTTTGATGTTATGGCTACATGAATTGGAAAAGTTTTTGAAGAAGTTTGATAAAGCGCTGCCGAGCTCAGTCTCAAATAAGTGGAGTATTGGTTGTGATTTAGACAAGAATCGAAACGTCTACCGATTGACTAAGCCATCGTCGAGGGGCAAGCATGATGAAGGAAATAAAGTAGATAATACAACAGAAAAACTGCTGAGGCCAAGTGAATCAAACCAGCCACCGCAAGAGTCATTGACGGCTTCATCAGCGGGGTTTGATTCTTTGGAGAGCCTTGTTCTGTCTCTATAGATGTTCACCGGGTACAATATAAAATTATAATCCGTGGTTGTAACTAACTTTACGTTCTTATTATTATAAGTTTTTTGTAGAACGAGTTTTTGGGTGCCGGCATGACCCAAAGATGTACGATTGATCCGAAATAGATATATCTATGGCATCAAATAGGGACGATGACGTTTTCTGAAAATGTTATTTGCGAAATTATTCAGTTCACTTCAAGCACCAAATATATGCATTAGCTTAGGCCCCCCATGCGCACACCTGCATAAAATTTTCCGAACGCCGTTTCAACATGACTGGTATGCAAATATACTAATACCATTCGAATATATATATATCTCTAATTACAAATTTACACTACATTGTTGCCAATATTACTGCTGTTTACCGTTTTCTTCGCCATGCTCCTGTACAATAGAAAATATTAATTAGTAAATTGTTTCAAAAAACATCCATGTTTTTCATTCATTTTTCATTCTGGAAATTTTGTGCCTTCTGATCCATGTGGTGAAAATATATATAAACTAACAGATTTCAGCATATTCCAAAATTTTCAACAATATCTTTATTGTTCACCACTCATCTGCAAAAACCAAAGTAAGAATAAAAAGAAAAAACATTGTTTTATCTTCAATAAAAACAAAACTATTCCCACTAGCATCGATACATTTACATATATTGTATCCTATAAGAACGCATTAATACGGAGGAGAGAGATTAATCATCCATCCATTAACAAATTAAATAGACATATTTGACTAATGAATTGCAATTTTCTTTTTATTTTATTAGTATCCTTATTAAGAATCAACGCTCTTCCATTATTTGCGGGATTCCATTCCCCCGTTCCTGTCTCCACAGCAAAAGAAACTGGGCTCGATGAGCAGCAACAACCAAAAGAATCAGGAAATGCATTGATCAGACTACTTAAAAGAGCCGATTTAAACACAGTTATGAATTATGCGAATTTGGCAAGCACGGGTCTAATGCTCGTCAGTACCGCAGCTTCCCTCTCAGACTATTTTAAGTCTAAGAAACAACAATCTGCTGCCAAATCTTCTGCTGCAGCAGCCCCTGTGGAGCCAGCTGCGAATGAACAACCTGCTGCTGTCGTTACTGAAACTGCTAATGCTGTATATGTCACAGCTACTATCGATCCTGTTTCTGCAACCACATTGGCAACTGTTGTCTATGTTACAGAAATCTCAACAGACAGTATAGCAACTCCTCAACAAACGCAATATGTCACTGTTACCAAGTAAGTCATGATCTAACAGCATATATTTCTAGTATCCCTTAGAGAAAAAATAATATTCTTTATAATTTGATTTTCCATTACAATTCTTTTTATCAATTTTCAATTCATTCCTTTTTCTTTCAATTTAATTCACTATCATATATATATTATTGCTATCTTACCTTCTGGATTTAAGTTCTATAAGATATGAAACTTCCAAATTTAGCCTTAATTATATTTCAATACTTGGCTTCTAATATTATCTTAACATAATTACTATTATACTTTAATACACAAATTGTAGGCTTATTTTGGTGTATTTGGGGCATTCTTTTCTTGCATTTTTGATGTATTTCATTATGCCTTGTTATTTTTGTTTTTTTCCCGTTTAAAAAAAAAAAAATAAAAAAAAGTAACTTACAATCTTGAATAATTGAAACAATTTCAATATTTTGAGCAAAAAATTGTGTAGGAATTACGTTTATAATTGATAACTAAAACAGAAAATATAACTATTATTCTTATCAAATGTCTGATGATATAGCAGAATCTTGCGGTTTGACCATTGAGCATGAACAAGCCATTTCATCCGCATTATTCTTATCACCCTCATCATCACAATCATTGTTATCAACATCTCCTATTGTACTTGATACAAAGCCAACATCATTAATTCTTGGTGAAAATGATATGTTGAAGCTCGATGATTACATAAAGCATTTAGCTTCAATTGCGAATGACCAAGCAATTGCCAATAATGCTATTAGCTCTAGTGATTCTGGGAACATAGTGAGTTTTACCAAAGGATTTTTATTAGGACAATTCTCAGTGATGATAGTTTTAGTAGCATTTATTCGTTTCTTTGTGTTTTCGGAATCAATTCCTAAAAATAGCCCAGGTGGCAAAAAGAAAAGACTTATAACCAACGACACAATTTTGAACGGTAATGAATTTGCAATTGCAGCAGTAGCAGCTGCGGCGGCTAGTGCCTCTACGAAGGTTACTGGATCAGCAATAGCAGGTGAGCTGCAAATAAATCCAAATGAGTCATTATCCATATCAGACTCAAATGATGGATTGTTAATTAATGACGAGGATAATTTAGCAATTGTTAACACTATAAATACAATACTAGAGAAAACTTATTATAATGTCAACACACATCAAACCGAATCATTAGACTGGTTTAATGTTTTGGTGGCACAAATTATTACACAATTTCGTACTGAAGCATTATACGAAAATAATATTTTAGATTCATTGAACGAGTTTTTATCATCTTCAAATGAGGATAGTAAAATCCCAGATTGGCTAGATACTATAAAGATTAATGAAATAAATATTGGGAATGATTTTCCTATTTTCAGTAATTGCAGAATCACGAAAAACAACTTAGGTAAATTAGAGGCTAAAATAGATGTGGATTTGTCGGATACTTTAACATTGGCTATAGAGACCAAAATATTAATAAATAAACCAAAGATACTAACTGCAGCATTACCTATAAAATTATCGGTGTCAATTATCAGATTCAGTGGTTGCTTAAATATTCTGCTTGATTCTGTTCCAGTGCTGGAAGAGTTTAACGATGCCAATGAAGACAGTGCTAAAGCATCTGATCCTGAGCATAATAATGACAACAGTAACAGCGATAGTAATAATAATAATACCAACAATAATGATGGCGATGTTGACATCACCAACGGTGCCAGTAATGACGATGATGATGATAATAAAACTACTGAAAATATTGCAGGCCCAGGAGGAAACACGAAAACAGCATCCACAGATAATAGTGCATCGTACAATGATAAAACACCATTAAAATTCAAAGGGGTATTGAATTTCGGATTCAGTTCCGATTATAGATTGGAATTTAAAACTAAATCATTGATCGGTTCAAGATCAAAATTGGAAGACGTTCCAAAAATCTCCAGTTTGATAGAAAGTCAACTTAAGAGTTGGTTTGTAGA
The DNA here is from genome assembly GCA_031125405.1 of Saccharomycopsis oosterbeekiorum. Classification (NCBI taxonomy): domain Eukaryota; kingdom Fungi; phylum Ascomycota; class Saccharomycetes; order Ascoideales; family Saccharomycopsidaceae; genus Saccharomycopsis; species Saccharomycopsis oosterbeekiorum. Next base: position 187,860 of record JASTUI010000017.1, read on the forward strand.
AAGATGTGTTGAACCTCGTTTTCAACTGATTCCATTGCCCAATATGTGGCCCAGAAAAAAAAACGTAAGAGCAAATATTTGATAATAATATCTATGAATTGTAACTTCTACTATAAATGTGATCATTTTAATATAAATGATATCTTTTTCTGAGAAGAATTATTTGTAGTTAAAAACCGTTTTCTTTTTGTTTCTTTTTTCTTCTAGATTCTCTAAGTGAAACAAAAACTTACAGCACGAGCGAAACACTAATAAGGAAGAAAAAAAACAGCGAATACAAAAAAAAAATACTGAAATTCATGGAAAAAAGACAACTAATGAGAGAAAAATCATAAGAATCAGTAACATAACTTTCTTGATTTAAGTTCTTGGGCTAGTTGTTCTTTTTGCAATATTATATACTATATAGTTTTGATCAAATATATCCACATATCGAATAAGATACTAATTTTGAGATAGACAAATGACTGCTAGTTCTAGTTTGAGGAAAAGAAAAGGTGCAGCTTCAGATAGTAAATCAGCAGCACACGCAGCTGATGCTGCTATTAGCGACGATCCAAAGGTTCATTCGGAATTTTCAACTAGACAGTTACCAGATCCGGAATACAAGTATCAGATCGGTTTATTTTTTGTCACTGCATTAGCTTTTGTCACAAGATTTTACAGTATCAACTACCCAGATGAGGTCGTCTTTGATGAAGTTCATTTTGGTAAATTTGCATCTTATTATTTGGAGCGTACCTACTTTTTTGATTTGCATCCTCCATTTGCGAAATTGTTGATCGCATTTGTAGGTTGGTTAATCGGCTACGATGGAAGTTTCAAATACGATAAGATAGGTGATAGTTATATTGAAAACAGTGTTCCGTACATTGCCCTTAGGGGATTGTCTGCTATTCAGGGTCTGATAACTGTGCCTATTGTATTTTTAACATTGAAAGAGTGCAATTTCAAAGTTTTATCGTGTCTTCTTGGCTCATTTATTGTTTTATTTGATAACGCACACGTGGCTGAAACAAGATTGATTTTATTAGATGCAACTTTGAATTTTACTGTGGCCTTGTCAATTTATTGTTATGTCCGGTTCTCCAAGCAACTAAAGACACCATTTTCATTGAATTGGTGGCTTTGGTTATCTGCTACTGGTATTCTGTTATCGTTGGTCATTTCTACTAAATATGTGGGTGTTTTCACCTTTTTAATGATTGGTGTCGCAGTTTTAATTGAATTATGGGATATTCTTGACTTTAAAAAGGGCTATACATTAGAATATTTCTTTAAACACTTTTTCGCTAGAGTATGGTGTTTGATTGTGGTTCCGTTTATGTTATATTTATTCTGGTTCTACGTTCATTTTGCAGTTTTAGTGAAGTCTGGTCCTGGTGATCCATTCATGTCTCCTGCTTTCCAAGAAACCTTACAGGATTCTCCGTTAGCCAGAGATGCTAAAAACATTTATTATTATGATTCTTTGACTTTGAAACATAAAGCAACCAACGCATTTTTGCATACTGATGATGCTCACTATCCATTAAGATACGAGGATGGAAGAGTGTCATCACAAGGACAGGTTGTATCAGCAAAAGCTAATGATGAATTTGACAGTAACAATTATTGGCAAATCTTACCTGAGAAAGAAATGAAATATGGTGCAAATGTTCCTGTCAAGCTTGGTGATGTTTTCAGACTTTATCATCCTGGTACCAAATCTTTTCTTTTAGCACATGATGTTGCATCACCATTTTATCCAACTAATGAGGAATTCACTACTATACCTGCTGAAGAATCTGAGGGTGACAGATATGAATTCACATTATTCAAAACGGATTCTTATGATGGTAAAAATGGTAAACCAATGAAGACAAGAGGATCCATCTTTAAAGTGTTGCATGTGAAAACCATGGTTGCCATGTGGTCTCATGATGATAAATTATTACCAGATTGGGGTTCTGGACTTCAAGAAGTCAATGGTAATAAAAAACTTGCGGAAGATAGTAACTTGTGGCTCTTTAACACTTTGGTTGGTTTAGCGGAAGATGATCCACGTAGAGTTTACGTTCCTAAGAAAGTTCAAACGATGAGCTTTTTGCCCAAATGGATTGAGTTACAAAGACTAATGTTTTATCACAACAACAAGTTATCCAGCGAGCATCCGTTTGCTTCCAGTCCTGAGACTTGGCCGTTCAGTTTGAGCGGTGTCTCTTTCTGGACAAAGAATGATGATAAAAAACAGATCTATTTCATCGGTAACATTGTCGGATATTGGATAGAGGTGGCGATGATTGCGTTATACTTGGGTGTTTTACTCGCAGACCAGTTAACCGTTAGAAGAAACTTTCATCCATTGAGTGATAGTTCCAGAGACAGATTATATTACACCATTGGATTTTTCTTCATTGGTTGGTGCACGCATTACTTCCCATTTTTCTTGATGAGCAGACAGAAGTTCTTACATCACTATATGCCAGCACATTTGATTGCTGCCGAGTTGACTGGAGCAGTGTTTGAGTTGCTATTTACTGATAACAGAGGAGCTGATTTACTAACCGTCGAGGAAAAGAAGCAAAAACAGAAGAACAAGAACAAGACCACCACGAAGTTTGGATATATTTTCGCATTTTTCGTGTTGATTGGTGCTGTTGTTTGGTGTTTCGTCTTCTTTTCTCCTTTGACATATGGTAATATCAGCTTAACCGCTGAAGAAGTAATCAAGAGAAAATGGCTCAGCATTACATTGCATTTTGCCAAATGAGGCAAGTAAGTCCTTGTCTCCCGGCGTCCGTGGTGTTTGATTCACAATGTATGTACAGCTAGAATAACTTACATTTAACTAAATATACCTAAATGCAATTAAATACGATTAATAGGTGACGTAAAGCTTAGATTGTATAGAAAAGCTATGCAGACTAGAGCTTATTTCGGGTATTTTACTGGATGAAATGTGTCGTAGCTGCTACCACAGCTCATTATATATCTGTTATCCATCACATCATTGGTGCCTCTGTCAGTTTATGTCATAGTGAAATACATTATGTGAGCGTAAACTGTTTATTTCTCGAGGTGTATTTTACAATGTTTTACAATACAGTTTTCAAAATCCAGTAGACAATACAGTATTGTAGAGCAAATATTGACAGATGAGGATCGGCACTTGCAATAATTTGCTCATCAGCACGCACGATCCGCAAGGATATTTCGCTCGTCGCAATGGAGAGCAAATATTTCTCAAAAGAGTAATTATTTCTGAACATGAAAAGTGAAAAATTGGAAAAGAAAAAAAAATAAAGAAAAAAAAAAATAAGATATAAAACAGAAATGATTCCCTCCAGGTTTGCCGATCCGTGATTTAATAGATAACAGTAACATTATACAATAGTACTAATATCAAGAAATTTCTCATTCTTTTAAAAGTTTACGTTTTAAGATCTCATATAAAAATATAAAAATGGATATGTCAGGGATGTCAATGGATGGCATGAATATGTCAGGCATGAACATGTCAGGTATGGATATGTCAGGTATGGATATGTCGGGTATGGATATGTCAGGTATGACCATGACTTCGACAAGTATGGCGACGTCTTCAACAGGATCTGCTGCCACCGCCACTACATCCGCTATGAATATGGATGGCATGAACATGAGCGGCATGGACATGAGCGGTATGAACATGTATTTCACTACGAAGTTCGATGATTATGCGTTGGTATTTAAAACATTGAAGGCAAACTCTGCAGGCGCTGCTTTTGGTATCTTTTGCATTTTGTTTTTTAGCACCTTCTTTTTAAGAGGGTTGAGCTTTTTGTTATTTTACTTAGAACAAAAGGTATGGAAAACAGAAAATAAAAACATCAGTATATTCATTGAGGACCTGGTTCCAATTGATAACTCTTCTAATGATAAATTTGATGAAGAAAACCCAGAGCCTATCAGCACTGATAACCAACATAATATCCGGGTGTCGACAATAACTACTAAATCCAAAGTTACAAGTGCGAAGATTGTTGTGGATAATGATAACTGCTGCAATTCAAGATCTCCTTTAGCGCAAATCTTCTTTCTTCCAGCTCACGAAATTTACAGAGACTTAATCAGGTTGATACTTTATTTCCTTATGGCAATGTTCAGTTATGCCATTATGATTGCTGCTATGAGTTATATCGTTCTCTACTTCTTTGCAATTTGCTTGGGCTACGCCTTTGGTGAATTGTTTTTTAATAGACTTAGAATCATTTACGGCGTCAACCCCTCAACTATAGAAGGTTCTTGCCATTTGTGACAGGAAAGCATGTTTAGCGCCTAATTTCTTTTGAAAAAAAATTCTTTTTCCTTTCTTTGTTTGAATTATTTTAATCTCTCTTTTTCCATTTACACAATTTTTATAGAATTTCGATTATTTTAATTATAATATAATATTCTTATTAGCATATCAATTCTTTTTTGTAAATGAAATGCAATTTTTAAGAGTGATCTTCGCTTGTGTGTGTGTGTGTGTATTTTTATATCTGGATGAAAAATGTTTATTTCGGTGGAGCCTGTTGAGCTCCTACTCATCTCAAATAGTAAATATGAGCAGGGAAAAAATGTAAACATGAAAATCTAGTTTTACGCAAACTATAATATGGTATGTATATTGAATATTTTTGGATCAATAATTACCAAAACTAAACACTAAAGAGTCAAAATGCCGGAAAGAAGAGATGAGTTTGTTCAAGCTACAAATAACTCTTCCATTGTTTCCAAAAGATCAGTAGAGGAACTCTACGGTGATATCTTATACTCACAACAGAAAAAGGTCTGTGATGAAAAATTATCTTATTTCAAATATGTGGTTCCCAAACTTAAGAGAAGATCTCCAAATGTCAATCGTGGATACTTGTTAAGACTCCTCATCTTTAAAGATGCCATTAAAAACATTCTTGAAAATAGTAAACCCGGGAAGAAATATATCGTGAACTTGGGTTGCGGCTTTGATCCTTCTGCTTTTGAATACTTAGATTTAGCAAACAAATTCCAAAATGAGCTTTATAAGGATTTGGTATTCATAGATATTGATTATCCTGATTTAATAGATATCAAAGTTCAAATGATCAAGCAAAGTGAGGAACTTTGCCGCATCGTAAAATTGAATGACATTGACAAAACGAATTTATTAGAAGATAAAGTATACCCTATATTTACACTGAACTATATTGCAGTCAAATGTGATCTTAATGATAGCTTATCTTTCAAACGAGTTCTAGCGGACTTGCACTTATCAGGCATCAATAATAATGCTTTAAAAATCTTCATTGCTGAAGTTTCCATTACCTACATGGATCCAGACAAGGCTGACGCAGTCATTGAATCAGTTATTAGTTGCAAGTCATCTCACTTTTTAATATTGGAGCACCTTTTGGCTAACAAGGATTTTGATGACAAGTTTGTTAAGAGAATGTTATACCATTTCAATAAAATTAACTCACCTATTAAAAGTGTGCAAGATAGATATCGTACAGTTAATGATCAAATTACGAGATATAATAAAATCTCTCAAAACAAAGGTATTTTTGAAATGGTTACACTTATGAAGTTTTGGAATACATACATAAATGATGAAACAAAACAGAAAATTGATGAAATTGAACCGTTTGATGAATTCGAAGAATTCAATTTGTTTTGCATGCATTACTATTTTGGTCATTATACAAATACTGATTTTGAATTATTCCTTGACAAAGATGTCGGATTTATTAATACTGAAAAGATTCCAATAGCTAGCTCCAGAAGTGGTATTAAACTTGATTTTAAAATTCAGAAAAATTCGAAATTAACAGAGAGAAGATTCAATGCTTGTACAATTTTCAATGAAAATGATAACTCGGTTATGTTAAATTCTGGTTTTGCTCAATCAAAATTGAATTCCTCTGTTTTGTTGTCTAACAATAATCATGATACTTTCTCTTTAGAAAATAATGAGGTTCCAGGCTCAAGAATATGTCATTGTATTGCAAAACTTAATAATGAACCAAGCAGTTTTGTTTTAATTGGTGGTAGAACAGCACCTGAAAAAATATTGAAAGATGTGTGGGTCTTAAGGAAATCTGATAATGATTCTTCTTTTCAATGGAGACGTCTGGCAGATATGAATGTTGCAAGATCAAGGCATAATATTTTTATTAGCAAGAAAGGTGATGTTCTAGCTGTGAATGGAGGAAAAGGGGCTGAAAAATTTAACTTCAAAACTGAAAAATGGGAAGAAATTACGGTAAAAGGCACAGGTGGTTTTAATTTTAAGAGTGCTGCTTTGGCATTTGATTCAGCTAGTAATACTGGCTATATGTGTGGTGGTATGGCACCTGACGGAAAAATTAGTGATAAATTATACAAATTTGAATTGTCCATTGATGAAAGCTCTATACAAGTAGAGCTTCTTGGGAGACATTTTATCATTGGAAGGTATAGTGCTAAACTAGTTATTTACAAAAATAAATTAATTTTAATGGGCGGCGTTTCTGAATTTTTTATCAATGATAAATCCACAACTATTATATTAATAAGTTTGACAAACAACGGTTTTGATGTGGAAAGATACTTCATTGATGATTTTTACTGGAAGGATTTTCCCATTCTTGTATGTGGTGATTTAGCGATTAACAATAAAAATAATGAATTTTTCTATATTGGTGGGGGTATTGTTTGTTTCTCATTTGGTTCGCATTGGAATAATATACTTCAAATCAAAATCGAAGATAAAAAAAATAATTGTGATCAGATCATATCTCTGAAAATTTTTAGCAATATTGCACTTGAACGAAGACCGTTTGTTAAAACTACAGAAACGATAAGCTTTAGCCAGAAAGCTTCTAAAACGGTTGATAAATTGCCACATATCAAGATTCATGATATATCTAAAATTGTACTTGATGATAACAATATGGAGAAATTGGAAATTTTAATTGATAATTCTAGTATACCATTAATAATTCAAGGTTTGAAACTTGGTAATTGCGTGAATACTTGGAATGATGGTAATTATTTAATATCAAAAATCGGCCGAGAAAAGCAATTCAGAATTGTAGAATCTGGAGAAAATATTAAATTTGGTGACTATATTAATGAATTATTTTCCATTAAGAATGAAAAACCGAAAAGCAGGAAAAAACTGAACTTCAACTTAGGTTCACTATCTTCTGATTCTACTTTCCTCGATGTTGATTTTCCTGAAATTGCAAGTGATTTTCAGTCGCCCTTAAGATCTGAGAAAGAAATTTTGAAATTTTCGGCCGTCAAAACAACAATTCCACTCACAATTAATGATTTGCATGAATCAAAATTTATCATACTGCAAATAATAGGTCTGAGGATGGTAAAAATGTATCCAGCTTCGCAGTGCCTGCTTTTAGGATTCTCTGACAATAATAGGAATGTATCCGATATTAAAGATATTTTCAATAAGAATCCTAAGTTGAGTTTTAATACAGACGTTAGATTAACCCCATTCCAAGGAATTTTGAATACAGGTGATATATTGGTCGTTCCTGTAAACTGGATTTTTTCTACCAAAGTTAACGGGGGAGAGACTCTCTCTATATCTATAGATCATAAATTTTAATCAAAATCAGGAAACACTAACTTAATTTATTACATACTTCTTACAAAAATAAAAAATGATTAATATTATTAAAAAAAAATATAACAATTTATTGTTTTGATACATCTATAATAACAATAAGAAAAAATTTAATTACTGTACATGGTAAGACCATATTAAGTAGTAAATTTAAAGCAACCTAACAATGGCATCCTTAGCCTTTTCGACACCTTTATCAGAACCTCTGATAACTATGACATCATTAGCATCGTCAGTATCTCTAGGAATAAAAACACTGCATTTACTTTCTTTAGAAATCTTGTTAACAGTAGCACCCTTGGAACCGCTAATCTTTCTAAAACTGTCTCTATCAGCGACCTTAATAAATCCAACAGTATCGTAATACTTAATGGCAGCCAAAGAATCTTCAATAATCTTCTTAGCTGAAGCAACAGCCTTAGTATCTCCAATTAATCTCCATTCTATGACATTACCTGACAAAGAAGAAGTATCAGTAATAGTCTTTGGATCTTTTTCAAAAATGAAAGCATATTTTTCATCAGATGCAATTTCGGCATCTTTAATGGCACTAGAAGCAGTGATAGTAGATTCATTAGCTAATTTCTTGGCTTGGCGAATGTTTTCACCATGCTCAACCTTGACGTTCAAATCGTTCCTCAACTTTCTGAAAATCTGGCCATTGTTACCAGCTAAAACACCATGGTACTCAACAGGAACCTTGACAACATCAGCCCATTTGTCAGCGACTAATTCTAAGATATATTCTTTAGCCTTAGCAATATCTTCTGGTAAACCTTTTACAGTAACAGAGTTTTCTGGCTCAGAGCCATCCTTCTTTAATCTTGGAATGTTTAATGTAACATTAAATTTTTCTTCAATAGAATGTCTGACAGAACCCATAGTGCCGATCAATAAGCGGTGTTTTTGTTGGGGAACTTCAATGGTTTCAGTAACCATTTTTTCAGCGTTGAAAACAATATCTTCAACTTGTTTGATAATCAGTTCAACAACCTTCTTACTACCAGTAGAGCTAACAATAGTAGAGTCATCTCCCCTATTTGGAAGAACGAGCAACAATCTAGTGTTTGCATCTTCTGGTGCCTTTGCCTTGGCTAAGATGGCGCGTAAATTAGAACCACTTGGACCGATAATAGTGCTATAATGCACGGGGTTGACATCAATCTCCTTGGTGATAGTGTTGGCGACTTCATCAGCTACAATCTTGATCTCTTTTTCAACCTTAGCAATATTTGACTTGGAACCAATAATAGTGATATAAGATCTGCTGGTATCATCTTCGTTGTCCTCGATGTCAACTTCCACACCATGCTCATCTCTAAGAGCAGTCAATCTGGCACCACCCTTACCAATAATTCTGGAAATTGATGATCTTGGGACTTCAAAAGTGATCTTGTGACCGTTATCAATTTCATATTGTAATAATTCTTTCAATTCTTCATGAGCTTTTTTGGCACCCTTAGATGGACCTCTAATAATGAAGCTTTCATTATTTTGTGCATCCAATTCACGTGGAGTTTTGATAATGACATTGTACTTAGTCTTAAGACGGTTAACGTAAGAACCACTTGATCCGATAAGACGGCGAGCGTACTGGGATGGAACCTTCAAAGTTAAAGTGGTCTCATCAGCCCACTTGCTACCTAACTCATTGATTTCAACCTTAGCAGCTTCAGCATTGCGTTTCAAACCAGTAATCTTAACAACAGTTTTATCATCGGAAGAGGCTGCTGCATTATTATTGGTATCAATCTTAACATCGTATTTATCACGGAGAGTATCAACAGATTCACCATTCTTACCAATAAGTTTGGAAAGTTGGTTAGTTGGAAATTCCAAAGTGGTGAAATATTTGGAAGCAACTTCGTAATTCTTAGCTTCTTCAATAAATTGTTGAATTTCAGAAACAGCATGAGCAACATCTAATGGTGTTCCACGAATAGTGATGGAATCAGCAGATGGTGTCTTAAGATCAATAGCTAATGGAGACTTACAAGAATCAATCAACGATTGAACAAAATTACCTTGATCAATTTTATCTTGAATTTTCTCTGTAATTTCAACATCACTCAAAGTTTCAGTTTCAAGAGATGCAGCTAAGTCACGTAATGGTTGCCACTGCTCAGATATTTTCTCAAAGTTACTAGCTAACTCGTCAGCGGTTGGACCGAAATCTTCATCTTCATCTTCACCACTAGCAAATAACAAAAGACCGTTATTTTTTGGATCAAATTTATAAAATGGAATAACTTGAACGTTCAAAGATATAGCTAAATCTTTAGTAGTTTCAACCGCTTTCTTGACGAACAATAAATCTATATCAGTGTATAATTTTAAGAATGATGTGTTATATTTGTTAGTTAAATCAATGACTTTCTTCTTAATTGCCTTGAATTGATCTTCATTATCCTTACTGTAAGCGAAATCAATGCTGACAGCAGAAGTGGCATTCAAGATTTGCTTGAAAGATGCTGTATGTACTTGTACGCCGGAACCTTCACTAATGTCAGACAACATATCATTAGCATTATACATAATAGCCAAGTTTTTAGCGTGTTCCAAATTCTTACCATGAGCTTTGGCAATATTAAGTGATTCAACAATAAACTTGCCAGATTCAGCCTTGGCAAATTTCAAAGCTTGTTCAATCTTAGAAGATTCTCCAATAAATTCGACGTTGGTGGCTTCCTCCGCCTCTGGAATATTGACAACAACATTATATTTCTCTTTAATGGCGGCGATATCAATGAAACGGTGGAGTTTCTTTGGAACGCTAAAAGATTTGGACACAATTTTAGCAGGCAACTCGTCATCAGCTAACAAAGATTGTCTGACTTTGTTTATAACAGTAATTACATCTTCTCTTGGACCTGAAATGCAAAGATCATTAGTCTTTTCATCAAGGGATATCTTAACATCTGCAGGAACAGGAAATTCAATGGCTTGGACAATGAATGGAGCGATCTGCTCTGGGACTTGTAATTTAGTGGATAAAATCTTGGTGTGCTCGTTGACAATGTCTAAGATTTTTTGTTTTGCAATGGTGGCATTTTCAAAGTCACCATCAATACTGACCTTGACAGAGTTTTCAAAAACATATTCGTCATCGCCAGCGCTGGAAGATGGGATGACCTCATGGGCAATATTGATCTTGACACCAGTTTCCTCAATGATTGGTTTCAAGTTCTTACCACCGGAACCAATAACAATGGCTCTAGAATTTTCAGGGATAAGGAATTCCAACTTGATTGGCTTAGTGATTTTGCGGACAATTTCTCTACGAACTTTGTTGATTTCCTTAGGCTCACCGGTAATCAAAAAAGTTCTCTTCTTAGTTTTTTCAGAGGAGGTAGATTCGATGGTACAGTGGTAAGTTTTCTTCAAGCTGTTAAGAATGGATGCATATTCTTGCTTGGATAAGTTGATTTGGTCATCAAACTTAATTGTAAAAGCTTCTTGAACAGCCTTGGATTGCATTCTAACAGATTTAACGGAGGTAGCGGTGGAGAAAGAAGAGGAGGATGAGGAAGATGGAGGAGCGGAGAACGCAGATCCAGCAGAAGAGGAGACAGCGGACGAGGCAGACATTTTGGGGCCCCAGGTTGGCACGGAGGACGGAACGGCAGAAGAACCGAGAGCTGGAAAGGCTTCGTCGTCGTTCAAGCCTGGAGCTGGAGCGGCTGGAGCTTCTTCTTCGGAAGCAGAGATCTCTTCAGAGACGGCTGGGACAGCGGCAGCAACAGCAGCCGAGGCAACTGGAGAACTGTCTGCAGCGGCAGCCGCGGCGTGGGCAGCAGCCAAGATTTGGGCAGCGGAGGAGGACATTTTTGGGTAGGATGTTCGGTCAATATACGGCACACTGGTCAAAGTGGATCAATCAAAAGCGAGAGGGCTATGTGTTTTGTTTTGCAAGTCAGATAAGTATATAGGATAAAACTTTACCTGGATGGGGAAGTTATATGATATATGTAGATGCGAAGCAGGAAGGGAGTAAAAGTACCGTGATAAATGGGTGGCAAGTTGGGTGAAGGTTTAGGAATCGCGAAATATTTCTTTAATATAGTATTGCAAACCCAGTTGTGTACAGGCTGGACGCTTATTGAGGAAAAATCTGAAAAATTTGAAAAAAGGTGAAAAAACAATTGGTTGGGCGTACAAAGAGACACAAGATGACAAAAAAAACCAAAGCGGGAAAAAAATATGTGGAAAAACAAATTGAGTCACGTTTTTCACGTGATCTTACAAAAATTTTTAAATACATCACGTGCAAACTCACGTGACCGTTTTTTTTTTTTTGTTCTTTTTTTTTTAGAATATTTTTTTTTTCTATTGCTGGAATGTTCCATTGATGGAACCTCGAAGAAAACGAGAGAATCTCCTGACGCGTATTGGTGATCACAGCAATAATAAAAATACACGCGACACAGGATATATATATAAGTTGGTACATATCCTAAATATACTCTTAAAGCCATTCTTTGACTGCTCGCTACCGTGAGACTTATTTCATTTTTGCTGAAACCAAGATTGTTAACTCATATACACATACATTACACAGATACACTAGAACAGACTAAGCTAATAACCTGCAAATACTACTATAATGGTCAAAGACTCTAAATTATACGACTTATTAGGCATCTCAGCCTCCGCAGACGATGCCGAGATCAAGAAGGCCTACAGAAAACAGGCTTTAAAGTACCATCCAGACAAGCCTACTGGGGACACCGAAAAATTCAAAGAGATCTCAGAAGCGTTCGAGATTCTCTCGAATAAGGAAAAACGTGAGATTTACGACCAGCACGGCCTCGAGGCTGCCCGTCTGGGTGCTGCTCCGATGCCTGAGGGCAGCTCCTTCGGCGGCGGTGCTGGTGGAATGCCTGGAGGCATGCCGGGCGGTATGCCTGGCGGCCAATCTTTCCACTTTTCCTCTGGCGGATCGCCGTTCTCCACAAATGATGCATTCAACATCTTTGAGCAGTTTGCCCGCGGTGGTAACTTCGACGACTTTGGCATGGGCGGCGGCATGGGCGGTGGCAAGCCAAGTGGCCATCCGTTTGGCGGCATGGGCGGCAGCGGCATGGGAGGCGGCATGGGCGGCAGTGGTATGGGAGGCAGCGGCATGGGAGGCAGTGGCATGGGCGGAGGCCCAGCACCTGAACCTGAATCCGTCACCATTCCTCTTGGCTGCACCTTAGAAGAACTTTACACTGGCAAGACCAAGAAACTCAACATCACAAGAAAGAACCGCTCAGGTGTCTCGGAGAAACAACTAATTGAAGTGCCTATCAAGGCGGGTTGGAAAGCAGGTACCAAGATCACATTCAAAGATAAAGGTGATTGGACGCCACACGGCAGACAAACCGTTGTGTTTGTCCTAGAAGAAAAGAAACACCCAAAGTTCGTCAGAGATGGCAACGACTTGAAGATCACCGTGCCTGTCACTTTCAAGCAGTCGTTACTTGGATTCCAACAAGACATACAAACATTGAGTGGTAGAACCATCAAGATTAGCAGATCGACTCCATTGGGCCCTAACATGACCACCACATATCCAGGCCAAGGTATGCCAATCTCCAAGACACCTGGCACTTTCGGTGACTTAAGTGTGTCTTTCAAAGTAGATTATCCACACTATTTGAATGAGCAACAAAAGAAAGCCATTCAGGACAACTTTTAAATAATATGAACATGATGATACATCTCATTTTCAATCATTGACTCACCTTTTTAATATTTGCTTATTATATAGACATCTATATAGTCATACTTTTCATTCGTTAATAAACATTACTCTATACATAGTAATATTACGGCATAAAAATACATTAATTGATTTCTCAAACTATTATCTAAGGTCATACATATGTAGCTGTGAATATACCGAGACTTTTACAGAAATATACAATGTACAATTTAGCTCAGTACCATATATTCTGGTCTCAGAATTAAATAGTAGCTACCAATATCTCGAAATATGACCGCCATGATGTTCATAAATCCAAATTTCTGATCGCTTCGTGTCTCTGAAGCCATCATACTTTGTGAAATTTAAGTTTTTCAAGACAGAAAAACGAAGAAAGTAAAAAATCACGCAAATTTGTTGCGCTTAATAAGGGTAAATAAATTTGATATCATTCAAAGAGAATTTTTTTTCTGTTAAAACACTCAAACGAAAAAAAGAGAAAAAAAAGATTTTATTATCTTCATCTCTATGAAGAATTGAAATTTCTGACTTATGATCTATTTGATACTCTTTCTTTCCTTGTATTTACAATCATCTATAATATTTCAAAAAAAAAAAAAGTAAAAGACAAAAAAAATGGCTGAAGTTTTAGAAAAAATCAAAAGCGTTGGCACCATCGATGGTGCTGCTGCTTCTGCGACTGAATCTGCTCCTGCCACTGAATCTGCTCCGCAGCATCACTGTGCAAGCTTGGAATGTGGTAAACTAACGGATTCCACCTTGAAATGTCCAGTATGTCTCAAGCAAAAAATCATTGTCTTCTTCTGTGACCAAAAATGTTTTCGTGAGGCTTGGGCTACCCACAAGTTTCACCACAACAAACCGGATAACACCAAGTACAACCCATTCCCAGATTATACCTTCACGGGTGGTGTTGAACCGGTATATCCATTGTCTCCAGTGAGCAGAGTTCCGGAAAACATTCCAACTCCAGATTATGCCTATGATGGGTCTCCAACTTCTGAAATCGTCGAAGCCAGATCTGCTGTCATTGACCCTTTGAGCGAAAAACAATTGAAAAAATATAAGACAGTTTGTAAATTGGGTAGAGAAGTCCTTGACCTTGCTGCCGCAGCGGTTAAACCTGGTGTCACCACTGATGAAATTGATAAGATTGTTTTTGAAGAGACAGTCAAGAGAAAGGCATATCCATCACCATTAAATTACTATAACTTTCCTAAATCCGTTTGTACATCTGTCAATGAAGTGATATGTCATGGTATTCCGGATCAAAGACCTTTGAAAGATGGTGACATTGTCAATATTGATATCTCTCTTTTCAAGGATGGATTCCATACTGATTTAAATGAAACTTACTATGTTGGTGATAAAGCCAAGTCAGATCCAAAGATCGTGAACCTTGTGGAAACTACTAGAGAATGTTTGCAACTCTGCATTGATTCCGTAAAGCCGGGTGTTCCATTTAGGGAATTTGGTAACATTATTGAAAAGCACGCAAAGCAGAACGGTTGTTCTGTAGTACGTACTTATTGTGGTCATGGTACTGGTCAATACTTCCATTGTTCGCCAGAAGTGCCCCATTATGCAAGAAACAAGGCTAGTGGTGTCTGTAAGAAAGGTGTGATTTTTACCATTGAGCCAATGATTAATTTGGGTTCCTGGAGAGATGTGAGATGGCCGGATAACTGGACTGCTGCAACTGCTGATGGTAAATACAGTGCACAATTCGAACATACCTTGCTTGTAACTGAAGATGGTTGTGAAGTGTTGACGGCTAGATTTAAGAAATCTCCTGGTGGTCCAGTTAAGAGAATTGCTTAGAAATAAAAAAGGATGATATGATGGAACAGCCGCACAAGGCATTTCATAGTGGAATATGAAAACATAAAATTTCCATAAATTGTCAAACATATGTTATATAGATTAAAGTATTATGTTTGATTACTATGTCATATCATTGCATGTAGCTTGTATGGAAGGAGATAAACGGAAGGAGCATGGTTCGAATACAACGTTTGAATAATTATTGCTTACTTCAAGGATCATTACTATCAGCTCAATCAAATAATACAAAAAAACAAGACCATAATTCACCAAAAACAAAATAGCAATATGAAAACAGATCCACGGAATTAATTATAGTATTTGGCGTCTTAGTTATTTTTTCTTGAGTTCTGTTGTATGGCATTGCATGCAGTTAAGAAAAAAAAAAGAATCGCCTATTTTGGATCGACTGCATGTTCGGAAAAAATAAAAAAAGTACCTACATAGGGCAATTGGTGCGATAATTTCAAAAAAAGACAAATACAAATACCATTTATACTATATTCACAATTCTAAAATAATGACACTTAATGGTATTATTTGTTAAAAGCTTTTCAGTTCATTTATTTTTTTGTTCACTTTTGTTAATTTTATTTGCTTTGTATATTATATTGTATTCATGTAACAGTGGAGCCTTTTTTATCTCACTATGGTACGTCAGCTTTTATTGAATATGGTGAATTAAATTATAAATTTATTTTCTTAAGAGTTTTGGGCATTTTTCTTAAAATGTATTATCGTTGATCAAAAGTATACATGAAAAAATATAAAAATAAATAAGTGTATAAATAAAATAAAAAAAGGCTGAGTAAGTAAATACAAATACAAACTAATTTAAATATAAATGAAATGGTTAAGTGAGAGAGAGGCAATAAAAATTAGATAAATGGATTGTTTCTATTTTGAAATAAAGGTAGCAAGTGAATGATGGTAATATTGTTTTTCTTTAATGAAGATAATTATCGTTTGAAAAAGTTTATTTCTTGGATTTCTTGGATTTCTTCTCTTCGTCACCTTCAGATTTTCTCTTTTTGTCTTTCTTTTCTTTTTTCTCTTTCTTTTCTTTCTTCTCCTTTTTGTCCTTCTTTTCCTTCTTTTCTTTCTTTTCTTCCTTTTCTTCCTTTCCATTTTCTTCGACAACATCCTTCTTTTCTTCGTCTACTACTTTCTTGACTTCTTCAACTTTCACAGGTTCTGATTTTTCTTGTTCTTCTGATTTTTCTTGTTGTTGACCGTCATGGTTAACGTAATCCTTTTTCCAAGAATCTGGAGTACTTTCATTGACTCTACCAAACTTGTCTAATTTGCCTTCTGCTTTTAATTGTTTCTTCTTCATTGCAATTGGTCCCAAACCCCACTTTCTAGGGTATGTATCTCTTTCCATGATACATCTCTTGACTCTAGCAACGTTACCGTGATCACAAGTAGCAAGATCAACACTGGACATCATAGCATAACCGATGGCGATGGCTTCACCCTTAGTGGTGATCATTACAACTTCATCATGTAATTCAATACCTTTTTCGTATCTCAAAACACCAGGTATCATTAACTTGGCACCATAACAAACAGAGTTAACAGCAGAGTCCTTGACAACAATTCTCTTGTATCCCAACAATAAAGATTCCAAAGGTTGAATTACTCTTCTCAAGTAAGATTCATCTTGAGAGTTATCATATACCCACTGAGCATCAAGAACGTCATGCAAAGTAACCAAGTTGTCGTTCTCACTTAAAGCACCAGATCTGACTCTTCTCAATTCTTGCATGTGACCACCGACACCTAATAACATACCTAAATGAACACATAAGGTTCTCATATAAGTACCAGCTT
This sequence comes from Saccharomycopsis oosterbeekiorum, assembly GCA_031125405.1. Classification (NCBI taxonomy): domain Eukaryota; kingdom Fungi; phylum Ascomycota; class Saccharomycetes; order Ascoideales; family Saccharomycopsidaceae; genus Saccharomycopsis; species Saccharomycopsis oosterbeekiorum. The sequence goes on from JASTUI010000017.1 coordinate 204,836, forward strand.
CACAGGAAGCCCAAAAGACACCAAGATTTCTGTTGGAGTCAAATTCGAATAATTTGGAATCATAGATGGTTCTAACACGTAATTGTCTCTTGACAGCGGAAATTAATGGAGGTCTTTGGAATAAAGCACCAGTTAAATCTTCCAACGACTTGGCCAAAGTCTTTTCATCCTTAATCGCATCGTGCAATCTGACAATGCAAACATATTCTTTACCTGCACCTTGTTGAGATTTGACTAATCTTGTGGCTCTGTCAACACAAACAATTAAACAACCGGTGACCTTAGGATCTAAAGTACCAGAATGACCTGTTTTTTCCGAACGCAAGATTCTCTTAACCCAGGCAACAACTTCGTGGGAGGATGGGTTGGATGGCTTATCCAAGTTTATGACACCAGAGGAAATGTACAGTTTAATGTCCCTTTTCAAAGGAGAACATCCTGATGGAATTGGGGTGTAATGTCCACTTCTGACAAGTAATTGATCATAATTTTTCAATAATAATGGCCAGTTGGCAGAATCATTAGTTGGAGTAATAGATTCCGGCTTAATAATGTATTCCTCGGACATTTTCTTGCTATTTTCGTTAATGTAAATAGGTTATAATAACAAATATTATTCTGTAACGAGAATGTATGAAAACTTATGATTTGAAAGAAACAAAGTAAATAGATTTAAAATGATAATATATATTGTCTATTAAAAAAGCAAAAAGAGCTGAGAATTTTTTTTTCAGTAAGAAAAATTAGATGAGATTGTGAAAAAAAAAAAGAAAGAAAGAAAAAACTTCTCTGTTGCCCTCACAAAAGTAAAAAAAATTGCAGCAAATTAAAAATTTTCAGTGTTCGGCCGTTGCGAAGAAAAATGATGAGATCGCAAAGTTATGGCTCACTAATAATTGGTTGCGAGCCCATACTCTGCAGGGGATTCTACCGCAACATGAATGCCAATAGACTGCTGCACAATCAACAAATGATTCCACATACTCCAGAAATGGGTATTTTGGTGGTGACTCACAGATTAAAGAATTTGCTTACTTCTTTTAAGTTGTTTTTTTGGCTCTTACTTGTAGAAATGAGATTGTAGTTGTGATGTTCTATGTTTACCTGGCTGTGCTTTTCGCATTTTTAACATTTATCAAGAATCCCTTGATTATTGCACCCGCTGTTTCACATTCATTTCTACAATCGATTCAGAAAGTAAACAAAAAAGAATTAAAAAATTTATCTATCTATTTCTATCATATGTAAAACATTCATTAATATTTTTTTTTTAAAAAAAATAATAATAATTTTGAAAACCCTATCTTTTTCCTACCATTGTGCATCTATTGAGGATTGTCTATAGCACTAGGATTTACAAGTAGCTTCAACATGTCATCATCTCTACCATAGAACAATACTTTTCTTGATCCCTGTAACACAGTCTCCAACTGATGTCTTCTGGGTAATAGATTTTTAAACACAATTGTTAATTTCTTAGTGCTCTTCCGGAGAATAACCATATAAAAAATTACTTCAAACCCCTTGAAAGCTTCATGAATTATGATATCTTCGATATCTTCGATCGGAATAAAAGTCTCCTCGTGTTTAACTGTGTTCCTACTGAAAAAATTCAAGAAGAAAAACAAGTATGCAAACATGGACAAGAGTGCATTGACAAAGAAATTGTTGGTTATCAAGGAGATCAAACTTAGCCAAAAGGAATAGCTGTTATTAGATTGTGACAACAAAGACGAAGTAGCGGAAGTGGAAATCAATTCTACACCCATGTTTTTAATCACAGTGACCGACTCCTCAATATCGTTCTGCAAAATGATGGATGCAAGAACATAATTGACAGCTAGAAGAATAAACAAATTGAGGAAAATCTTATGCAAAGAATCATTGCTTCTATGCAACGTTATGACAAGAGAACTGTAGTTGAACAGGTCACCGGTGCTGGCAGCCGCAGTGAGAAAGTTGTGGATATAGTAATAATATACAAAAAGCAGAAGTAGCACGACGAAGAGAAGCCGTGTATGAAGCGGTACCGAGGCATGCTTTATGATAGTGTACTTCTTAGTGTTGTAAATTGTATTGTTCTGGGGCCATACTTTCAACTGGTAATGTTTGGAGCCTGCCATGATTATTGTTGTTGGCCAGTGGCATGTGATACGATGTGTCAACTTGGATATGATACAATGAAGGAAGGAAAAGAAATGGAAGGAAAAGAAAAGAAAAGAAAGGCTGGTGCTGCAAACAAGCAAAAATTCAGTGGAGTTGTAAAAAATTAAAAGGTATAACCTAGATATGTTATGGATAAAGGACTTTGATTAGGGCATGTAAGCCTAACACTTGATAGGTCTACATGTAAACATCGACAAATATATGGATAACGTTTCGTTGATTGAAAACCATAAGGAATATTGAAATTGGGCGGTGCTCATAATTGTGGTGTATGGCTGTATAAACTATTTACCATTGTGTTTGGATGTATTCAATGTTAATTTATAGAGAAGTGGCTGGACCACAGAAAAGAAAGACGTAAGAAGAAAATTTTTACTGGCGCGAAACGCTGAAGAACAATCAAAGCGTTGTTTACAATATTCGAATCCTTGCAACGAACGAATGCTTTAAGGCTAATACATACGCACACGAAATACACGTATTGATCCATCAAGTATCGAGAAACAGACAATATTTGTTGCACATATATATTATTTCCTATCTGTTAGCTGGAAGTTTTATACATTATCAATCGCATATATATATATATTTATAGTTCATTTGTTCTTTTCCTCAAAAGTTACCGATTCATCAGAACAAGTCAACCACGCTTTTGTCCGCCTGCTCAATTTTTTATAACAATCGTTGACCGACCTACGCTTGCTAATTATCCGATTTCCTAAACACATACGTACGCTCAACTGTATTTGAAAAAAAAACTACAATACCTATATATTTTGCTTTGCCCATCCATACACATATCATTCCATAATAATCTATGTCCTCTTCTCCACCCGCAAATAGTGCTGCTGCTGACCTATCCGCTGCGATCAACAGCAGTACACCTACTCCGCCTCTTTTGTCTGCTGCTGCAGTTGCAAATGCAGATATTACCGGTACCTTTTCCAACGGCAATTCTTCAGCTATCGCTACGCCTGCGTCTGCTGCCGCATCTGTACCACCTCCATCTTCTTCTTCTGCATCCAATGCCAGTACACCTTCCACTAATACTGCATCATCTTCCTCTGCTGCTTTAATCGCCGCTGCCAACGCATCCATCAATGCTCTCCTGACCCCAGATGTATCCACCAACAATATCAATGAATTTTTCAACATTTTAAACAAATCTCAAAATTTGGTGCCTAAAGATGTCTCCAATATTACCAAGGATCCGGTTCTTATCGACGCATACCAAAAAATCTTATTTTTCAATCCAGACGGGACCTATCAGGAGGCCGTGAATTCGTGTCAGAGATGCCGTAAATTGAAGAAGAAATGTACAAAACACAAACCGAAATGTTTGAATTGCTTCAAAACGAACTATGAGTGTATCTATATTGAAAGATCACAAGATGGGAATTATGTGAGTACTTTTACTAGCGGTGATAATTATCTCAACAACTTGGCTCCAAATCAATATATCATTAAAGACACAGTATCACATGTGGGAAGTTTGGGCCAAGTAGGTCAGCAATTGATCGAAAATCATGCAAGAGGAATCGTTAGTAAAAATATACCGATCCCACAAGGCTCTCATACCAAGAGAATTAAACCTACTAATAGCCATAAAAATAACGACAAGCTGAGGTTGTCTCCAAACACAAATAGTAAATCCTTTGAGGCTAACGACCCGTTGCTTTTTAGTTCACCCAATGTGGCTCAACTTTACCATGGAATAATAGATCAAGCAAGCAAGATAAGGAAATCTTCATTATCAAATGTTTCTGCGCAGGCCTCGTCATCATCAAATGTTAACAGTAATAGCAAAAAGTTATCCTCATCAATTCTTTCACAAAGCAAGTCCGCAGGTCCTGATTTATCCTCATACCCATACTCTTCACTTATAGCTAGCGTGTTCCCTGCAAATATGGACATTTTTCAACAAAATCAAAATCAAAGTCATCAACATGACAAGAAGACAGTCATTACGAATGCTGCTGCTCAAATACAAGAAACTTCTTCTCGAGCTAACAGCAATGGTTCGTCAATGAAAATTCCCACCTCTACCGCTTTCAGAAATATCTCCGCTATTTCAAACATAGCAAACAGTAATGCCATAAATGGTGATTCTTCTAGCAAAGGCGATGCAGCGCAAGTTACTGATCAATCAGTTAATGCCAATAATGCTGAGCAAAATGAAAATGAAGGCGCTTCAGAAGTTCCTGGTGTTCCTTCCGTTGCCGGAGGTGATAAAAATGTCATAGATGAGGAATCCATTGACCCTTCATTGTTTCAATGAGATTTCTCTTTTAGAAGTATCTTTTTTTTCTTTTTTTTTTTTTTTTTTTTTTTTTTTTAAGTATAAGCGAAATATACTTAATTCATAGGCTATTCTTTTTTTTTGAGAATATGTATTAAGTAACAAATATATTATTGTATTGTACAGTTATTCCTAATTCTTACTAAAAAGGCAAATGTAATGAAGAAAAGATTGCAAATAAATGTACGAAAACATTTTGAACAAACTTAGGAAAGGTATTTTTTTAAAAATTTTAGAGTATAAAACGAAACTTTAAGAAAAAACGAAGTTCAAAAACTTTGGACTTAAACAAATTCTTCAAATATAGCTTGAAAAAAACTCTACAACCGACTATGAAGTTTCCAACTAATTTCAGAATTAAACTAGAGTGGCCAAATTAACAATTATCCAAATAAGTAAAAATGCGCGGTGTTCTGAAAAACGACGAAAATAAATAACTAGACGTAACGTTATCGATAAATACTTTTTACTTAAAGATAAAAAAGTCTTTCAAGTAAAACCAGTATTTACTCGACAAAAATATTGATGACAAAAGTTGGGTAATGAAAAGACATCAGTATAAAATAAATATACAAAAAATAAAAAAAAAATAAAAGCACCGAACCTGGGACTCGAACCCAGAGTCTCCTGATTAGAAGTCAGACGCCCTAACCAATTAGGCTAGCCCGGCTTTTATGTTTGTGTCTTTTAATTGCATGTAATATCAGCTAATCAAACTTGGTTGGGCTCGTAACTTTCTTTTTTTTTTTTTATTTTTTAGCTTACAAAAATTTTTTTTGCCTGTCTTTCATGCTCATTTATGTTTCTGTTCTTCATCCGCTGTTATTTTCTACAAGATTTCGTGTTTTTTTTATTTCTCACTTGAAATTTTGAGAAAATGAAAATAGCTTAATAGGTATGAAAGGGTATATATTAGTGAACATCAAAAACTTATCGTCGTGAAATAAAGAAGTTTGTTATTACATTATCTAACCCGGCTGTCATATTCACTAGATTGATCAAAATATAGTCAAATATATACAAAAATGCAATTCAACAAATTATTATTCACACTTGCATTATCTGTCTTAAATGTCTCTGCATACAAGGTCCATGATGGTAGAGCATCTATCAGTGATGACAAGAAATCTTTCCAAGAATTCACATGTTGCAAGCCAGCTGACTCTTCTTTAGAAATTTCTTCGGCCAATGATATTATAGATATCGAGTTCAATATTCTTGATGATAATGCTGAAGCACTCATAGATCATAAACCTACCCAAGTGGTGGTTAGTTTATCCAACGACGACTTACAACAATCGTTTATCGTGAAAGAAGTAGCTCCACTTGCAAAGATTTCAATTGATGCTGACAGCATCTCTCCGGCTCTTCTCAATTCTCTTAAATCAACATCTTCCGATTCCCTATTGGCGTCTATCATAGTATCTGGATCTAACCCAGCTATCGAGCCAAGAAATATCAAAGATTCTTTCAAAATCAAATTTGCATCAGAAAAAATCATTGATGATCTCTTGAAAGATTATTCTGCTCCGAAGAGATTTGCTATTAAACCTGAAATACATCACATTTTTGGAGAGCCTCCTAAACAAGTTTCTCCAATAATTGCATTGTTTTTCATGTCTTGCATTGGCTTTATTTTTGTTTGGTTTGTGTTTAACATTTACTTCCACAACTGTATCAATTTTTCAAAATTATTCAGTTCCTCTGCAAACTTTTTCAACAATTCTATGTTTTTGTTGACCATAATAATTTTTGAATATAACTTCTTGCAGTATTACCTTGGTGATTCCATTTTCAAATTGTTGGGTGGATCTGCTGTTGTGGCTGGGCCTGCTTTATGGTTTGGTTCTCGTGTTTTGAGAGCCTTAGCTCAAGAAAAGAAATTGTCAAAAAAGTCTGATTAAATATAAATGTATTTATTTTCTCCCAAATATACAAATAAAGAATATCTTTCAATAACGAAAACCACAAAACGCTTAGCACTTGTTTTGACTTATCCTGATATAGAATTTAAGATAATACTGGGTATGATCCCAGGGAATGTAAATGAAAAGAGAACGCATACACAAGAGTGTGTATTATCTTTAATAAATATTTGTAGTCTACAATAAAAATTTCATCCGGGGTTATTTTTAACTAACATATATTTTCTATAATACAATAAATATTGAATTTTTCTTATAAATCCTGATAGTTATTTTCAACAGAAGAATAATTCCAAGTAAGTGGATTCAAAGTATTTCCGACGTAAACTTTTCCGATAACTTTTCCATTTATTAAACCATAAGGTACCACCAGATAAGTCCTGGAATCTGTAGAATTATTCAAATCATCACCTGTTAGCCAACAATGTGATTTGGGAATTTCTATGTATTCGTTGTTGAAACTTTGATCATATCTGCGTACAAGTTTATTTTTCAGTATGATCTCATCCAAATTAGATCCACGGAACTTGTCCAATGCATTATTCAAAGCCTCGTCTTTATTCCCTAAAATGCTTAAACTACTTTTATTGTCGTATATTAATTCTGATAAATCGATATTTTCTTCATTCAAGTATTTTTCCAATTTGCAAAGCAATGAATTTTTACTTGGATCAACGAGGATTAAATCACCTTCAAGCCCTACTATTCTCTTACAAACTTTCTGCACCGGATCAGTAGGCTTGTGAACAACTATGACATCTCCAGTTTTTAAATTTCTGTTTCTATTATACTTGTATTTGCAGTCAACCAACAAGTAGTCTCGCGACATGTTCACGGTAGGTAGCATGGATGCCCCCGAGCTGAGTTGAAGATAATAGAAATGATCCTGAAATAAATGAGCCGCTACAAGTGAATTGACACAAACTGCAGTTGCAATGAGAGTTTTACGAATCATTATTAGTTTCTATTTGCTGAAGAATGACAAATTTTATCAAGTTTTTGGTATTTTTGAAAGCAAATTTACCTTTTGATTCACCAAATGTACCTTTTTCTGGTTTTACTGTGAAATATGAATGATTTATTATATTCGTTATGAAGCCCTTGTTGATGTTTTTAATATTCCAATTCCAATAATTTTTTTTTTTTTCGCTTACAGGCTTAGCAGAGGTGAATCGAATTCCATATTTTTGTACGAATCTGCATAAATGAGATTAAATTTGATTCAATCCAACCAATTTTTTTTCTTGTTTTCGTCATAGACAACACTTTACTGTGATCTATTGAAAATATAAAAAATAGTTATAAATTTCAAGCTTTGCAAAATGTCTATGGCAGAAGAGCAAAGAGCAATTCTCAAACAACTTTTTGGAAGAGATTATTCTAGATACAATAACAGTGACAATAGTAACCACAATTTTCCTGACAGAAGTAATTTCAGATCGTTTAATAATAATTCTTATGGATCATTTGGACAGCAGCGAAGCGGTACTGAATCTGGCAACAAATATTATGAGTTGTACAATCGTCAAATTTGCAAGCTGTTTTTAGTTGGAAAATGTCCGCATGATTTGTTTATTGGAACAAAAGCGGATATGGGACGTTGCAAAAGGCTTCATTTAGAAAAATATAAAATCTTTTATGAAGGTGAACAAAGAAACCTAGAGAAAAAGATAGAAAGTCTTCAGCAAAAAGAAAAAAAAGAAAAAGAAAAAGAAACAGAAAAAGGAAAAGGAAAAGAACAAGAACAAGAACAAGAACAAGAACAAGAACACGAACACGAGGAGAGAAATCATGAATTCGATGGAAATAAAATGGATATAGATGTTAAAGAGAAATTAAAAACAGATAGAAAAGGTGGAAGTATAAGAAGCCAGCTTTTGGAGGAAGACAAAATGGCATTGGACATGGTTGAAGACTTTGAGTATGAGTACATCAAACAGTTGGAGTATCACGTAGATAAGCTGGACAGACTCGTGCATCTTGCCAAAGAGAACTTAAAGCCAACATTAGAAGAGCAAGCAAAAATCGATAAGATAAACAGTGAATTAGATAGCATGGATATCAGGATCGGTTTGGTCGAACAAGAGATTAAATTATTGAACGAAAGGGGCGATATTTTGAGGTCGTTGAAAAATACACAGAAACTAGAAAAGCTAACCACCCAGAGAAAGCAGGTCGCAGAGAAGATCGAGGCAAGCATCGAAAATATCAGTCAGATTGGACAACAAAAGCTAGAGGTTTGCAATATTTGTGGTGCAAATTTGAGTAAGTTGGACAGTGACAGAAGATTGGCCGACCATTTCATTGGGAAGATTCATCTAGGATTCAATGAAATGAGGAAGAATTTGAAGATTATGAAGGCCAGAAGCAAAAGATTCCAGAGCATTTAGACAAAGTATTGCAGAGCCAACCATGGCTGGGATCCGCTCGTTTATTTCCAAGACGATCACTGCAATAATTCTAAAATTCTATAGCATGCTAAGACGGTCTGAATATAATTGTAACATTTAAATTAAGTTTTGTAGTTGTATTAACGATTCATCAATACTTCTCAGTAGAAAACGCCGAGAGCAGTCAGAGAAATCCGCACTTTTTAAGGTCGGTACCTTACACATCGTTAGCGATACGTAATAATTTCCCTACTTATTGGGTTATTTTGAGGCCAGAACGCGCCCTGAAGCGCATGAATCTGCAGATCCTCACACACTACAGGTCATTTTATTTTTAACTCTGCCTCTATTGTTACAAATAGCACACATAAAAAAGCGAGAATGAATGTATTGAGTGAAAATCCTCACCAAATGAAATAAGTGTTAAAAGAGATCATCATCGTAAATCGCTATTTATCAAATATATATAAGGTTTTCTGGTGAAGACGATGGGATTATCGAACATATATAGTTAGTAATCGCAACAGTTTTTATATTATAGATATAGATATATACATATATATATTCTACTTTCCCCGTATTGGTTAATAGTATTCTTTTTTTGTTCACTGCTACCGCTTAAAAAGCCAAGAAGATACTGTGTTTATACACTGATTTATATGGTTAATTTGCTCGTTTGAGTCGAAGTATTTCAATTTTGCAAACCATAGCTAGCTTTTCCCTCTAAAGAATTAAACAATGAAAGAAAACTCGTTGAGCTGGGAGTGGCAGACAGACAAAAATACCTTTAATAACGTTAATGTGTCCTACTTCAAAAACACGAGATTCTCAACTATCGGGTCCTTGATCTTGAGAATTCTTTCCATTCTTTTAACCATTGTGATGTACGTCTCTGATTGCTATACCTGTGTCAAGCTTTTGGCGTATAACTCTTGGGGGAGTGAGATCGAGCCTGTCATTCCTTTCAGTATTTCCCGATGGATCTTCAGCGGATGTATCGTGCTATCGATTATTCTTTTGATCTACGAATGGATTTACGCTTTGAAAATATATGCCTCTGGAAATATTTCATTGACGTACACAAACACTATAGCGAGGGATCTTTGGTCTTGCAAAGGCTACTCTTATTTCTGCTTATACAACCAAGTTAATCCTGCTGATTTTTTTGATTATTGCTCCTTTATGGTTTATTTTACATTGAAGGGTTGCATCAAGTTGATATTTGCTGAAAGCCCAAGACAAATTATAAATGGAATCACTATCATATCAACCATTAAAGACAATAGTGGGTCCATCGTTACCAATTATGAACAGTTTACATCAAACGATACTAAGAAGGCTTGGGCTATTGTTTTCTCTGTTATGGCTTTGTCTTTTGTAATCTGGGTTATATTCATGATGAAATTTATCGTTGCATTGTTGGCATCCACATGTGTGATTAGTAGTATCAACAGCACAGGTTACAACTTGAAGCAATACGTCTGTATTAGAATCAATGATAGAGTCAATGAACTTTCCAAGAACTATCACATCAGTGCACTTGCTCGAAAAGAATCTTCTATGGCTCTTAATACCAAAAGCAGTACTATATTTACCCCACCATCGTTATCTAGTGAATTCACAGACAGCAAATCCTTCGAACAAAAACCGTCTGTTTCAAATTTCAATTCTTCTCCACAAACGGTCTCTTCTCCTATTTACAATAATGTCGGTCGTAGGAGACCTTCCGATCAAAATTTGAGACGTGTTCCGTATAACGCTAATTTTAATAATAGTGATTTAACTGTTAGCAATCATGGTAACAAAATAGCAGGAAGAAGACCGCCTCCGCCACATTATGTTGCATATAACTCATCGAATAACAATAGTGTGGATAGCTTGAATAATTCAGCATCTAGAAATAATTTATTGGCTAATCGCAATGAAATCGATATTGCTAACAGTAACTTGCCAAGCCTGAAATACCATCCTTCGCCTCCAATAAATAGTAACATTGAAAAAAAAGATACGTTAGTGAGTCAATACACTAATGGCTCTGACGGTAGAGAAAATATAGAGTTGAAATCATATCCTACTTCATCAAGCTTTTCTTCCATGGCACAGAACCCAGAGCATAGGCCTGAATACGTGCTTTCGCCTTCTCAGAGTACTTTAGGAAATCCTTTCCAAAGAGTAAATACCAATGAAGCCAGCCAATTTCCAACGTATAATAATAAATTCAATAGCGGTGACTCTTTGGCTCAAACTTCTTCTCCTATAAAAAACCCATTTGAAGAACGTGTTGATTATAGTCTTACTAGCGCCAACAATACACCACAATTACCCTTTGTATCGAATCCGCTAACTTCAGAACATCCTATGCGATCGCCTCCACAAGTGTCAAGAGTGAACACAGGTAACATGCAATCGCCTCCACAAGTGTCAAGAGTGAACACAGGTAACATGCAATCGCCTCCACAAGTATCAAGAGTGAACACAGGTAACATGCAATCGCCTCCACAAGTGTCAAGAGTGAACACAGATAACATGCAATCGCCTCCACAAGTATCAAGAGTGAACACAGATAACATGCAATCGCCTCCACAAGTGTCAAGATTTAACACAGGTATCCAATCCATTCATAATGAGAATTTTGCTGACACCAATAAATCACTTCCATATCCTAAAGACATGATGTCTCCACAAATAACTTCTCCACCTGCATTATTTACGAAATCTACACGTGCTCAAGAAATATCAAGTCCTCCGTACGTTAACAGGGTAAATACATTGCCATATACCACTGACGCTCCGGGATTTGTTCCACAAGTTCAAAAATCTAGCACATTTTCAGCTGATTCACGAACAGGAAACAGTTTTTTCCCTGGTACTCCTACAATGCACATGAGTGGTTCGCAGAAATACGGAACGAATTACAGTCATGGAGAGCCCACAACACCATACAATCTCGCACAAGCCACAGGAGGTCTTCAGCCAACTATGAATTACCAGACACCAAAGGCGAATTCCTGGGCTGATAGCTCAGTCAGCACTGCTTCTCAGCATCCATTGCTAACTGAATCAAAACATGATGATGATGTATCGCCTTACACAAATACTGGTAGATGGGACACTTTCGAAGACGTTTTCGACACACCTCATGGACACGAAAGATAAAAATCAGCCTGATCAAAAACACTTTATATTATATTATATTATCTTAAATATTTGTTAATCTATTTTGCTATACGATGTTTAAACTTGTTATTACAATTTGTAAAAGAACAAATCAAGCTTTGCAGTAAAAAAAACTAATAGCTTTTTTTGGTGTTAGGATATTGGGAAATTGATGTTTAAGTGTTATAATTAACTGATGTTAGGATGCTAATTATGGGAGTTTTACTTTTTTTTTTGTGTTCTCGTTCTTTCAACGCAGGTTTCGCCACTATAATTATGGCCACAAAAAGTTGCCACCTTCTATCATATAATCCCCTGATAGAAAGAACATTTTTGCTGTTGTGTTTTTATTAGTTTCGATTGTGTGTATTTTTTTTGCCTCCAGAAAAAAGTACAATAAAAGATTCGAAATATCCAGTCAACTTCATTCCATAGTAGCTGATATTTCGATTTATTTCCATCTGTATTCTCCAACAAGAATAAACAACTCCTTATATACTAATAAAAGATCTGCAAGTTGATAATATAATTTTTATTATTGTCCTGTGTTTATCCAATTGCTTTTATTATATATTTGACGCTATTTATTGTCTTATTATTTGAATACGTTATCACTTGATCTCCATTGCTTCTAAGTGTTAAAGAAAATGGCCAAGAAAGAAGAAAAAAAGTTACTCGATGCTTCTGGCGCTGAGCCAAAGGCCGATGATTCCACTGCTACTGCTATCTTGAGAAGAAAGAAGAAGGATAACTCCCTACTCGTCGACAATGCTGTCAACGATGACAATTCCATCATTACAATCTCTACTGCTACCATGGAAAAATTAAACTTGTTCCGTGGTGATACTGTTTTACTTAAAGGTAAGAAAAGAAAAGACACTGTGTTGATTGTTCTTTCTGATGATGATATGGAAGATGGTGTAGCCAGAATCAACCGTGTTGTTAGAAATAATTTGCGTGTTAGATTAGGTGACATCATTTCTATACATCCCTGCCCAGATATCAAATATGCAACCAGAATTTCTGTATTGCCGATTGCCGACACTGTTGAAGGTTTGACTGGTTCTTTATTCGATGTTTTTTTAAAGCCATACTTTGTTGAAGCTTACAGACCTGTTCGTAAAGGGGATCATTTCATTGTTAGAGGTAGTATGAGACAAGTGGAATTCAAAGTGGTTGAGGTTGAACCAAGCGATTTTGCTATTGTGGCTCAGGACACCATAATTCATGCCGAAGGTGATCCAATTAATAGAGAAGATGAAGAAAATAACATCAATGAAGTTGGTTATGATGACATTGGTGGTGTTCGTAAACAAATGGCTCAAATTAGAGAATTAGTCGAATTACCTTTGAGACACCCTCAATTATTCAAATCCATCGGTATCAAACCTCCTAAAGGTATCTTGATGTATGGTCCTCCGGGTACTGGTAAGACATTGATGGCTAGAGCTGTCGCTAATGAAACTGGTGCTTTCTTCTTTTTAATCAACGGTCCAGAAATCATGTCTAAGATGGCTGGTGAATCAGAATCGAATTTAAGAAGTGCTTTTGAAGAAGCTGAAAAGAATGCTCCAGCTATCATCTTTATTGATGAAATTGATTCTATCGCTCCAAAGAGAGACAAAACCAATGGTGAAGTTGAAAGAAGAGTCGTTTCTCAATTATTGACATTAATGGATGGTATGAAAGCAAGATCCAACGTTGTTGTCATTGCTGCTACTAACAGACCAAATTCTATTGATCCAGCATTAAGAAGATTTGGTAGATTTGACCGTGAAGTCGACATTGGTATCCCAGATGCTACTGGTAGATTAGAGGTGTTGCGTATTCACACCAAGAGTATGAAATTAGGTGGTGATGTTGATTTAGAAACCATTGCTGCTGAAACACATGGGTATGTTGGTGCTGATATTGCTTCTTTATGTTCAGAAGCTGCAATGCAACAAATTCGTGAAAAAATGGATTTGATTGATTTAGAAGAAGATACTATTGATGCTGCGGTATTGGACTCTCTTGGTGTTACTATGGACAATTTCCGTTTTGCTCTTGGTAACTCTAATCCATCTGCATTACGTGAAACAGTTGTAGAAAGTGTCAATGTCACTTGGGATGACATTGGTGGTTTAGACAAGATTAAGGAAGAATTAAAAGAAACTGTGGAATATCCTGTCTTGCACCCAGATCAGTATACTAAGTTTGGTTTATCCCCATCTAAGGGTGTTTTGTTCTTTGGTCCACCAGGTACTGGTAAGACCTTATTAGCCAAGGCTGTCGCCACTGAAGTCTCTGCTAACTTTATTTCGGTTAAAGGTCCTGAATTATTGAGTATGTGGTTCGGTGAATCTGAATCTAACATTCGCGATATCTTTGACAAAGCTAGAGCTGCTGCTCCAACGGTTGTTTTCCTTGATGAATTGGATTCTATCGCTAAGGCTCGTGGTGGTTCTGTTGGTGATGCTGGTGGTGCCACTGATCGTGTGGTCAACCAATTGTTGACCGAAATGGATGGTATGAATGCTAAGAAGAATGTCTTTGTCATTGGTGCTACTAATAGACCGGATCAAATCGATCCAGCATTATTACGTCCCGGTAGATTGGATCAATTAATTTATGTTCCATTACCAGATGAACTCGCCAGATTGTCTATCTTGAAAGCGCAATTGAGAAATACACCATTAGAACCAGGTTTGAAGCTAGAACAAATTGCAGCTATCACAAATGGGTTCTCTGGTGCTGATTTGTCTTACATTGTTCAAAGGGCTGCTAAATTTGCCATCAAAGATTCCATTGAAGCGCAAATTCTTGCTGATAAACAAAAGGCTGCTGAAACCAGTGAAGAAGATGTCAAGATGGAGGATATTAAGAAAGAAGAAGGAGAAGAAGAAGAAGAAGAAGAAGAAAAGGTGGATCCAGTTCCATACATTACACATGCTCATTTTGAAGAAGCAATGAAGACTGCTAAGCGTTCTGTTTCGGATGCCGAATTGAGAAGATATGAAAGTTATGCTCAGCAATTGCAAGCTTCTAGAGGTCAATTCAGCAACTTCAAATTGAGTGTTGATGAAGAAGATAACGCTGGTGCCTCCACCAGCACTAATAATGCTTCGACTCCAGCTGCTACTACTGTTGATGATGATGATGATCTTTACAGCTAAATGTGTATATCTTGTTTACATATTTATCTAGGAGTATAAGTTTGAAAAATAAAAACGAATTTTTATAATTAAATTGATTGAAAAGTACCTGCAATTATTTGTTTACGAGCTTGTTTACTTTTATTGTATTTATTTTGGTTAATTACGTAACATGTATATTTAAAATATGTTCCAACTCTTTGTATATATATAAAGGGTCGAAGTATTTCCTTATTAATATTTTTCAAAGATTTAGTTGATTTTATTTGTTTTTCTTATTCTTTTCCTTTTATATCTGACAAGCACATACTAAATCGAATCAAAAATTAAATTAAAATTTCAAGAAACTGTTTAGTGGTGGGCATTGTGGTGGAAGTAGTATTCCAAAGAGTAACCACCAATCAAGAAAGTCAAAGCCAAATGGAATAATGGCTTACCGGAGGCATTGTCACCATCAAAATATTTGGCCTTATATCTACCGATTAAACCTCTTGGGGCTGGGGCTGGGGAACTACCTTGTGGTAAAGCCTTGTAGAAAGCAACAACGTTGTTCATACGTTTGGCGTGTGGGTTAGAGCCTAAGTTCTATACATGATGAGTTAGTATTCTATTAATTTGAAGATTCTATAAATGCAACTTCATGATGTGAATGCCTATCATAGATAGTGGCTGATGGGGTCAGGGGGAACAGATAAAGTAGTGATTATATGCAAATTGTACATATTGCTGCAACTGGAAGACAGAATAGGTATTATCTAGTGTCTTACTTCCAGAAAAACACAAATATGCTGAACATAGCCAAACAGAAATAAAAACTTGCGTTGAAGCACGCAATTCCTTTCGATTTTTATGAGATTCTATTTGTTAACCAGAAAAAAGTATACATTAAACCTTTTTCTATGGGACAGAAGTGTGTAGCATTAAGTGATTACATTGAATTATTTAAAATTATGGTTCCTCACTAATAGTACTCCCGCTGCTTCTAAATCAATTAGCCATGACCGGCAGTCGACTAATATTTCAAAGAAAAATGGTCCTTCATTTACAATCTGCTATAATACTTCTCCTATAATTAAAACAACCATTTCTCCACGTTCTTGTGCAGGGCTATAGTGTTCTGACTAATTAGATATACTGCAAATTTCCAACCATTTTCTAAATCAAAAACCGTGTTTCGCTCGCAAGGATGAGTGGCTGACACAGATTTCGCAGAATCCAAATTTTCTCGTTCTTTCATCATTCCATGGTATACATAGAAATACCCGATAATTTCTCCCAATTCATCACTCATAAAACAAATAACTATTACCTTTCTCTGCTGAATACCCTTTCTATTCCATTTATCCCCTTCATTTTACCCCGATCACACTCATTATCGAAAATCCAAACTCGGCACATACCTTAACAGAAGCGATCTTTGGTGGGATCAAAGTAGATAATTGACGTTTAACAACAAAAGACATGATATTTACTGTTTGTTTATTTGATATATGAAAGTATCTAATTCAAGTTGAAACAAAAAGAAAAAGTAGAAATAACAGGCCAAGAAGACAGTACGATAATTAGACCAACCAAATATTATGAATTAAGAGAGAAAAAAAAATTTTCTTTTTCTGAAAGACGCTCACTATGAGCGTCTCTAGCTAAGTAAGGAGGCCACTCATAATTTCTTTGTCTGTTACTAAATATAAAAGAAGAAAAAAAAAAATTGTCCGCTCGCATTTCCTCATTGGCTGTTTTTTTTTCAAACTGAACCCCCAGGTGACAGCCAATAATATCACATAAAAAAAAAGTCTTATGGGGTTATGCTGCACTCGTATAAGTATTTTTCCAGGGCACACATGGTGCAGAACAACATGTGTCCCGATTATATGTGGTAATCGAACAGCGTATATGTACCGCCATATTGCTCCATGATTCTAATTATGGGAGATATGGTAACATTGGTACCACTAGTAGCCATCCACACTTGTTGTTTGCGTAGAAACTTGGATTCAACAAGCTATTTCATTTCGCTAGAGCATGTCGTGGCCAGCTGGAACAAAAAAAATTAAAAAAATTAGTAACAAAATGCCCTCACTCAGAGTTGAACTGAGGATCGCTACATTACTAGTGTAGCGCCTTACCAGCTTGGCCATAAGGGCTTGTTGAGTTCTGAACGTAATAATGATATTGTGCTCTTTAATAAGTATGGATCGCCAGCACTTTAACCATCTCGTGTTTGTTTTTTCTGTCGTATTATGAGTAATACTGTGAGGCATTATTAACTAAGAGCCAAGAAGATTAGTAAGAATGTGCCTTATGATT